>JAJMFY010000042.1:0-63821 GCA_030574955.1 Teunomyces lycoperdinae
AAGAAGAAGAAGAAGAAGAAGAAGAAGAAGAAGAAGAAGAAGAAGAAGAAGAAGATTAAAAGATTGAGAATAAATCAAAATGAAAGAATAGATTGAGAATGAAAGATTGAGATTAAATGATTGAGATTAAATGATTGCAAAAAATATAAAAGAGTTTATAGATAAATTAAAAAGAAACAAAGTATAAATGTTTTAATTATAGGATTTTAGTTTTAGTGAAGATTTTATAGTTTTAGAGGGTATTTTAGTTTTATTAAGAAATAATAAATTCAGTAGTAATTTTAGGAAGAATTTGTTTCAAAAAGAATTTGTTTTATTGAGAGATTTTGTAGTTTCAGTACAATTTCCTGCATATTCTCCAAAGCTAACGTTAATCGTCACCAACCGTTATCAAAAGGCTTGTGCAACAACAAAATGGTGGACGTGTCTCCCTCGAACAAACAAGTTGACGATTTCTTATCTCAACTCTCACAGCTTTCGCGTGATAAACTCCATGAAGATCGGCAACGTCAGCGTGATCTTCAGCGGAACATCGACGAACTTCGTCTGCGTCTGACAAGCGCTCTGCCCGTTAAATCCCGTTCAGTTATGACTACCAGCGGCTCATTGGGCGATCCGAAGTCAGTGGAACCACCGCTGCTTAAGTTCAACCGTTCATTGCGGTACGAAAACTTCCATTCAGAGTTGGATCGGCTCGACGAATCCATAAACAATCATGTGTTACCGAAAACCAAGCCGATATTGCCTCCTAAACCAAAGCTCAATCAACTTCTGTTTGATGTGGGTCTTGTGAATCCGGTGCAAAGAAAGTATGAACAGAAAGAAGAATCAACAAATGATTCAAAGTATAATTCATCGCCAGCTCCTCAACTTGATTCCAACGCTGTTGAATCTGACTCCAAGGAATCCAAACACAGATCATTTCTTCAATTAGAACAAGAAATCAAAACTCCAGCAAAAACTGATCCAAGCCATCCAACATTTACTGGACCACAGCCTTTATTCCCCAAAAGAGTTTACTATTCGTCCTCGAGTATTCAAAAGGGAAAGAAACTCGCCGAAATGACTCCAGAACGAGAATCATCCAAGAGAGTTTCAATTATCAAACCAAAATCAAAACCTGATTGGCTCTCTTCTAGTTTATCCAATAAAGTGAGCACAAGCACACAAGAAACATCCACTACTAATACCAAAGCGCCGCTTGTAAAGCCTAAAAGCGACTGGTTATCGTCAACACTTTCAAATTCAAAGACCACAAAAACGACAAACAGCACTGAAGATTCGCCATCGCTCCGCAAATTCGGAATAAAACCAACCGACTGGATGTCGTCACTCTCGAACTCAAAGGCCACCAGCAGCACCAGCAGCACCAGCAGCACCAGCAAGTCACCCACGCCAACACCCAAACCAGTATTTTTGAAGGACGAAAAGAAATCCAACAGCTGGATCGACAGTGCCATTAAGAAGAGCGATTCGCACCGCTACATCGAGCCTGTGACGAAACCGCAGTTTATAACGAAAAAGACGGCACCGGTGCCGGTCCCCAAACCACAGCTGAGCGAACCCGAGTTTCTTTCCCGAATGAATTTGCTTAAGAAGACCGGAGAGTCGCCACGGATTCATCCAAAGAGTCTGAAACCGGCAGTGGAACCCGAAAAGGAAACGGTTGTGCTTAAATCGACGATAGCGAAAATGTCTCCTCCTAAAAAACCACCAAAGCCCACCAAATCGCAGGAACTGGACGCCGAGTTATTGAAGTCGACGATCCTGAAGTTGAGTGGCAATGCAGCGCCGACCAAACCGGCAAAACCGTCGGTTGAAAAGTACTCTGAGCGTGATAACGAGATCCTCAAGTCGACGTTATCGCGATTATCGCCACGCAAACCCGCAGCAGAAGCTTCTAGTGGCAACTATGAGCAGCGAGATTCCGAAGTATTGCGTTCACAGTTGCTGAAACTCGGCAAGAAACCGTTGAACGTGTCGCAGCTCGAAAAGAAAGATTCGCAGCTTGAAGGTTTGGTAGCGTTGAATAATCTCAAGAAAACCAAACCACAGCCACAACCACAACCACAACCACAACCACAGCTCGAAAACGAGCCAACGCCGCCGCCGCCGCTCAACTTCCAGGATCAGCTCTCATCGCTCTTGCTGCGTGCAAGCACCATGCCCGAACTTACGAGTTCTACAGGGCCCAATTCCGTCATTTCTCGGGCAAATACCGATCTGAAAGTTACAAAAAGGGCCGACACGATATCCACCGCCAAGATCTCGCATGCTGGCAAGACGAGAGCCAAAGGGCCGCGGCGTAGACTTCCTATACTGATGCAGCGGGCAGGAAATCGCGATGAAACGGTGGAAATTTCGTTTCAACCACAAATTGAGGATTACAAAACCTCCAAACGGCATCCTCCTCCCATCAACAAACTCTCGAAACCCAAGACAGTGCAAGACTTGAAGCCTAGCCGTAACTTTAGTGGAGAAGTATTCTTATAGAATATACATTTTCCTGCATATACCCAAGACCATCTCATCTCAAATTTTTCAAATCTTTATTGAATTTAAAACAATACTTTTTTAAGAAAATGGCCACTGTTATACCGCCACCGTCGAAGAAACAGAAGAAAGAAGCGCAACAGGTGCGAGATGTTGAGCTTGTGCCTGCAGACTTGCCAAATGTGTTGATAAAATTCCAGGCTTCGGACACTGGCGAGACGGTTGGGGGCTCGATCCGGGTACCTGGAGGAATTACCGAGAAGCAGTTGGAAGAGTTGTTGAACCAGTTGCATGGCGAAAAAGATGAGCCTGTGCCGTATACATTTGCCTTGTTGAACGAGGAGGCCACAGAGAACAAATTGGTTGATATCAAAGATAATCTTTATACTTCGGTGTTGAAACCTGAGATCAAGACGACCGAAGACTTTATGACGTTGGTATATACGCCGCGTGCTGTGTTCAAGGTCAGGCCCGTCACCAGAGCGAATGCTGCTATTGCTGGCCATGGATCAACGGTGTTGTGTTGCCTGTTTGCGCCCAACGACTCGGGCCGTATGTGTTCTGGTGCCGGCGACTCCACCGCAAGAATCTGGGACTGTAACACGCAGACACCGAAGCATACGCTTTCAGGCCACAGCAATTGGGTGTTATGTGTGGCATACTCTCCGTGTGGGACGATGATTGCCACTGGATCGATGGATAGTACTGTGAGATTGTGGGATGCCGAAACCGGCAAGCCACTTGGAGGTCCGTTAACCGGGCATTCGAAGTGGGTTTCCTCGTTGACGTGGGAACCGTTGCATTTGGTGAAGGTGGGCGAGCAGCCACGGTTGGGGTCTGGTTCCAAGGACGGAACGGTGAAAATCTGGGACACCACCAGACGGGTTTGCATGATGACGATGAGCGGGCACACGAACGCTGTTTCGTGTGTGAAATGGTCGGGATCCGATCTCTTGTACAGTGCTTCGCACGATAAGACCATCAGAACATGGGACATTAAGGCAGGGGGCAAATGTATCCAGCAACTCAAGAGCCATGCGCATTGGGTGAACCATTTATCGATTTCGACGGATTATGTGTTGCGGAAAGGAGGTTTTGATCATGCCACCAACCGAGCCAGTAGCAAGAAGAGTAGCCCCGAGGAATTGAGGGCCAAAGCGTTGCAGGAATACGAAAAAGTGGCCAAGTTGAACGGCACGGTGAGCGAAAGGTTGGTGACGGCAAGTGACGACTTTACGATGTACTTCTGGGAACCATTGAAGCTGCTGAAGCCCGTGTGTCGAATGACGGGTCACCAGAAGCTTGTGAACCATGTTTCGTTTTCACCTGATGGGCGATACGTGGTCTCGGCGTCGTTTGATAACTCGATCAAGATTTGGGACGGTTTGCGTGGTACGTTTATCGGCACGCTTCGGGGCCATGTGGCGCCGGTGTACCAAACAGCGTGGTCTGCGGACAACCGATACCTTGTGAGTTGTTCCAAGGATACCACGTTGAAAGTATGGGATGTGCGGACGAGAAAGTTGAATGTCGATTTGCCGGGCCATGCCGATGAGGTTTATGCGGTTGACTGGAGCATGGACGGAAAGAAGGTGGCGAGTGGCGGCAAAGACAAAATGGTGAGATTATGGTCACATTAAGAAAGAGAAGAGAAGAGAAAAGAAGATTTACAAGAGTAAAATCGTGTAGAAAATGTAGAAACTGAAGAAATTGAAGGCTATGACGGAAGGATTGTTTGGCGGGCATGACGAGTTTTTTTTTTTGGTGAAGCAAGTGCTTGGATGCAGTCCTCACAAAATTGATTTTCTATAAACCAGACGGGGGGGTGTGACTTTTGCCATAAAAAAAACCAGCAACACTTACCGTTACAAAAATGGCCATTGTGAAGCGTGGTGGGCGTACCAAACCGAAACAACAACAGGTTCCGGCCAAGTCCGGGATAAAGAAGGCCGAATTTGATCTCCACAAGAAAAAAGAAGTTGGAGTTTCGGACTTGACATTACTTTCCAAGATTACCGATGACGCCATCAATGATAACTTACACAAACGGTTTATGAACAGCACCATCTACACTTACATCGGACACGTGTTGATCTCAGTCAATCCGTTTGAAGATTTAGGAATTTACACTCCAGAACACTTGAACAAGTACAAAGGCAGAAACCGGTTGGAAGTTCCTCCCCATGTCTTTGCCATCGCCGAATCAATGTACTACAACTTGAAATCCTATGGAGAAAACCAGTGTGTTATTATTTCTGGTGAATCAGGAGCCGGAAAAACCGAGGCCGCCAAACAGATCATGCAATACATCGCCAACGTCTCGGTCGACGCCAATAACGCCGAAATCACCAAAATTAAAGATATGGTGTTGGCCACCAACCCGCTCTTGGAATCGTTTGGATGTGCCAAAACCTTGAGAAACAACAACTCATCCAGACACGGCAAGTACCTTGAGATCCAGTTCAGTGCCGACAATTACCAGCCGATCTCCGCCCACATCACCAACTACTTGTTGGAAAAACAACGTGTGGTGTCCCAAATCACCAACGAACGGAACTTCCACATCTTCTACCAGTTCACAAAGCACTGTCCTCCCCAGTACCAACAGCTGTTTGGAATACAGGGTCCAGAAACTTACATTTACACCTCGGCCGCAAAATGTATTAACGTCGACGGGGTCGACGACAACCGCGATTTCCAGGAAACTCTTAATGCAATGAACATTATTGGATTGAGCCAACAAGAACAGGACAATATCTTCCGGATGTTGGCCACGATTCTCTGGATCGGAAATATCTCCTTTGTCGAAGATGAGTCCGGAAACGCCGCCATCAGAGACGATAGCGTCACCCAGTTCGTGGCATACTTGTTGGATGTGAATGCTGAGGTGTTGAAGAAGGCAATTATTGAAAGAACGTTGCAAACTTCTCATGGTATGAGAAGGGGCTCGACGTACCACGTTCCGCTCAACATTGTCCAGGCCACGTCGGTCCGTGATGCCTTGGCCAAAGGAATCTACAACAATCTCTTTGACTGGATCGTTGAAAGAGTGAATTTATCGCTCAAGGGAACCCAAACTTCGACGAAATCCGTGGGTATTTTGGATATTTACGGGTTCGAGATCTTTGACCAAAACTCGTTTGAACAGATTTGTATCAATTACGTCAATGAAAAGTTGCAACAGATCTTTATCCAGTTGACATTAAAGGCAGAACAGGACGAATATGTTCAGGAACAGATCAAGTGGACTCCAATTGATTACTTCAACAACAAGGTGGTGTGTGACTTGATTGAAGCCACCAGACCTCAACCAGGCCTCTTTGCTGCGTTGAACGACTCGATCAAAACGGCCCACGCCGACTCGGAAGCTGCGGACCAGGTGTTTGCCCAGAGATTGAGCATGGTTGGTGCCAACAATCGTCACTTTGAGGACCGCAGAGGTAAGTTCATCATCAAGCACTACGCCGGTGATGTCACGTACAATGTTGCCGGTATGACCGACAAGAACAAGGACGCGATGTTGCGTGACTTGGTCGAGTTGTTGTCGACCTCGAGCAATGGCTTTGTCAACCAGGTGTTGTTTCCTCCTTCGTTATTGGAAGAGGTTACCGATACAAAAAAGAGATCGGCAACTGCCTCCGACAAGATCAAAAAGAGTGCCAATCTTTTGGTCGACACGTTGTCACAGTGCCAGCCTTCGTACATCAGAACGATTAAGCCAAACCAGACCAAAAAGCCCAAGGACTACGACAACCAACAGGTGTTGCACCAGATCAAGTATTTGGGTTTGAAGGAAAACGTTCGGATCAGAAGAGCGGGGTTTGCGTACCGTACGACTTTTGACAAGTTTGTTCAAAGATTCTACTTGTTATCGCCAGCCACCGGTTATGCCGGTGACTATATTTGGCATGGGGACGATATCACTGCTGTCAAGGAAATCTTGAGATCGTGTCACATTCCAGCGACAGAGTACCAGTTGGGAACAACCAAGGTATTTATCAAGACACCAGAGACGTTGTTTGGTCTTGAGGATATGAGAGACAAGTACTGGCACAATATGGCTGCGAGAATCCAGAGAGCATGGAGACGTTATGTCAAAAGAAAGGAAGACGCTGCCAAAACCATCCAGACCGCCTGGAGAGTCAAGAAACACGGTAACCAATTCGAACAGTTCCGTGATGTTGGTAATGGCTTGTTGCAGGGCAGAAAGGAGCGTCGCAGAATGTCGATGTTGGGTTCTCGTGCGTTTATGGGTGATTACTTGGGCTGTAATTACTCTTCTGGCTACGGTCGATTTGTTGTTACTCAAACGCAGATCAAAGAACCCGCTGTCTTTTCTTTCAAGGGCGAGATCTTGATTGCCAAGTTTGGTAGATCGTCCAAAAGATTGCCTCGTATCTTTATCTTGACCAAGAGCCATTTTTACGTGGTTGCCGAAGTGCTTGTGGAAAAGAGATTACAGCTCCAAAAGGAGTTCTCGATTCCTACCAGCAGCATCAACTACGTGGGCTTATCGAACCTTCAAGATAACTGGATTGCGATTTCGTTGCTCTCACCAACGCCACAGACTCCTGATATATTCATTAACTTGGATTTCAAGACCGAATTGGTAGCCCATCTCAGAAAATTGAATCCGGGGTTAAAGATCAACATTGGTCCAACCGTTCAGTATCAGAAAAAGCCAGGTAAGTTCCATACCGTCAAGTTCCAGACAGGAAGCGGTGTGGAAATTCCTGAACGTGGTGATTTTTACAAGTCTGGTACTGTCACCGTAAGACCAGGGTTGCCAGGCAGCAGCAAGAACCCCAAGAGACCTCGTGGTGTTTCTAGCAAGGTTGATTACAGTAAGTATTACAATAGAGGCGCTGCCAGACGAGCACCAGCCACTTACTCGACCCCAACTCCAGTTGCCAGACAACAACCACAACCACCACAACCTGTGCAAAGGATTCAACCAGTCCAGTCAGCTCACGTTCAACCAGTCAAGGTTCAACCAGCAGCACGTAAGGTTCCTCCTCCTGCTCCTGTCCAACCAAAGACACAGCAAGTGCCCGTGAGACCAGCTAAAAAGGTTGCACCTGCTCCTCCTGCCAAAAAGACAGCTCCTCCACCGCCACCGGCGTTATCGAGTTCTCCTAAACCCAAACATCCTACGTACCAGGCCATGTACGATTACGATGGATCGGTTGCTGGTTCGATTCCACTTACCAAGGACCAAGTATATTATGTGTCGAGTATCAATGGTAAATGGGGCTTGGTAAAGACTTTGGACGAGTCTCGTGAAGGCTGGTCTCCGATCGATTACTTGAAGGAATGCGATCCGCCAGCTACTCTCGGTGGTGCTGCCAAATCAGCACCGCCACCACCACCACCACCAGCAGTCCACCATCAGCAGCATCAGCAGCATCAGCAGCAGCAGCAACAGGCAGTTCTGAATGGTTCTTTAAGTAATGGACTTGCAGATGCTTTAAAAGCGAAAAAGCAAGAAGAAACGACGTTGGCAGGTTCCTTGGCCGATGCTTTGAAAAAGAGACAAGGAGCTACAAGAGATGACAGTGACGAAGAGGAAGATGACGACGACGATTGGTAAATCCCAGTAAGAAATTGATTAGAACAGGAATAGAATTTTATGTACAACTTGCAAGTACGCACATTATTTTTTTTTTTGGGGGATGCATGTGGAAGGGAGTTCCGGTTATGCACGTGAGTTACCCCGGAATTACGCAGTTCACTCCACGTAGTTAAGCACGAAATTGTAGCGGACTTTAAAGGCGGCAGTAAGTACTCTTGAGATAGTACGCTATTTTAGAAAAAAGTCGGTGGTTTCGATAGCCCAGAACCAATCAAATTCGATTCTAGTTTTGCCATGTCGAAAAAGAGAAACAGCCTTTTATCCACTCAGCGCAGCAGTTACCTTAACACAGCGAAGGATGAGCTTTCCGCGATGAAATATCTGATGGAAAAGCCCGATATACAATTATATCCATTAAATGACATCGAACTGCCTGAAGAACCAGGAAGCAAGGTTGATTTGACGTATCCGGACTATAATCCATGGAAAGACCGCAATCAATTACCCGAAGAGAAGCGGATCCATGAAGATCAACGCTTGAACAATGCTGCATACTTGAACAAAGGCTACTTCGAAAGCCCCCTGGTGTCTAATGAGTACTACTCAGCACGTAATCTTATACAAGCAACCTTATTTTCATCCACTGAACGGTGCAACAACGTCTTGAAGGAATTGTCGTCGCATCTCGCCAACTGTTACACCACCAGAAATGAAGTCATCAATAAAATCAGATACAGCTCCAATAACTTCAAAATCCCTCCCAGAGTGACCCTAACTGCATCCAAGAAAGTATCATGGCTCAAGGACTTGGCTAACCCCAACATTCCCTTACTGAAAATGGCAGAAAAGTTGCCTCACGGAATACGAAACAAGATTCTTGTCGACTCTCTCTGCTCAAAAAATGTACCGATTGGAAGAGCCCTTTGGTTCACAAAATGTGTTTTGCTTGGAGAAATTGTTGCCTTACGGAAGAAGTACCAATCACGGCTCGGTACCTCCATCACGTCCGAAACATCACCAGAAAAATTTGAGCTCCATTGGCTCAAAGAATGGACACAACAAGTAGCAGATTACGTTTTCAAGTTTTCCAAGGAATTGTCCTTGTTAAATGCTCCAGAGAAGAAACAACATTTCATGGACAAACTCAATTATCTTGTTTCATATGTCCTGACACTCTACGTTGAATGTTTGCTCGACAAAAACTTCTTTATTTCGCTTATCATCAAATTTTTAAAAGAAGGTTTATCATTGGAACCACATCATATCGTGGAATTACTTGCATACCTGAGAGGTGATGAAAATGTGCCGGAAACATGGAAAAATGACATCGACATCAACTACGGACAACGGTTGGTGACACTTATGTTGATAAAAGTGTTTTGGCTAGATTTATTAAAGCAAGATTATTTGTGTAAGGATCTTACGGAGATGTTGATTCTCAATTATTTCTTTATTCAGAAGCTTTCACAAACCAAGTCATCCACGAAACAGAACATTCCAACGAGACTCAGACAGAATATCCTTCAACTCATTTCTGATCAGGTGAATTACTTGTTCAACTTCAATACCAACATCTTTATCATTCCCAACTACTGGATGCTTATCAGTGGAACACTTTATATGATATTACTTGAAGATTACCAGGACGAAGCCGAGTTGGAAAGAATCGAGAAGGAATTCGAGTTGATTAAGTACAGAAATGAGAGTTTGATGCTCAATATGAAACACGAACCAAGTATGATTTCCGACGGGTTTCCAACCACAACAAGAAAGAGAAGAGACAGTTCCTACATCAATTTTGGAGCATCACAACAGTTCAATTCACCAGAAGAAAACACATTTACTGCAGTAAGCGAGATATTGGATGAGGACCATACATTTATTAATAGAAGCTCACACGATATTTTAAAGATTATTCAGCAATTGGATGGACTTATCTTGAACAACGAGTTGGCGAGTCTTTTACGTCCAGTTGCTTCATCCCTGACCACAGATTACATAAAATGGAGAACACATCTCAGGTTAGTTCTCTTTTGGTGCATAACCAGTTCGAGAGACAGCGACGAATCCAGTGAACGTATTTTGATAATCAGTAATTTCTTGAAACGGAAAGTGCTCCAAAGATTAAAAAGTACCAGTCTTAAGGTAGAGTTTGAAAACGAAATTTTGGAGAACATCTACAGCATAGTCGAGAACCCGAATGTCAAGTTGAAACACAACATCTATGTTCTTATCAATGAGTTGTACCAGCTAAAAGTTATTACAATTGCATCATATCTCCGGAAGTTAATCGCGTCCGGGATTTTTTATCTTTCACCAGGAGCAGAAGCAGGTACACAAGTTGAATCCAATGAACTAGTCCAAACCCATCTTGAAATACTTCAGAATTTACCAGTTCTCAACAACAAGCAGTGTGATAATATCTTGAAGAAATGGACTCCATATGGATTTAATTTTAAGGAAAAGTTCGAGGTGGGCAAGGAACAGATCCAAAGACAACTTATTGACAGTATTACTGGTAATACTTTTGATGATAATCTCAGCATGGCCAATGTTCAGGAACTTAATGTTGGCTTAAAGTTTTTATTGATTAACTGGTTAACAAATGAACTAAAGACGATTATTGGTAGCTCACCCAAATTGATCCACATTACACCGGCAAGAATTTCGGCTCTTTATCACTTTTATGCTTCGTGTGACAACTTGACGGTATTTTTCAAGGTTTTATTAAAGTTCTTGTTGAAGAATGAAGATGGTGTGATCATCTTTTACTTGGATACACTATACTTGATATCTCGTCTTATTATAAAACACTTTAAGTTGGTCAAGTTTATTGCTGGAAGTAACTTTGACTCTTCTTCTAGCGGATACGAATTGTTCAAGTTAGTCATTATCAATTACAAGGACTTGAGCAACCGCGAGTTCAATTACTTCAAATTTGAAGGAGTATGGAAGTTTATCGATTCGGCAGTGGACAAGAGTTCTCAAGAGAAGTTGAACGATCCATTGACTGGAAGGAACAAAGCTATGAACCACAATGCATTGTTTGACCAGCATCCTGTGGATTCTCCCATGAAGATCGGTACCAATGACTACACCATTGCTTACCGAAACAAAGAGCAATATTCTTACGAGTCATTCATAGCTGACTTGGATTCTGTATTGGGAGAGCCAGTTAAGTTCTTGGACGTGGGTGAAAGAAAGGATATTACTGACGAATTGAATATTCAAGTTGATTGCAGCAACTTGGAAGGAATCCAGAAATCTGTAACTACCGAGTTGCAAATTTTGTTTGACGAGGATTCCGAAGAGAGAAACAACTTAGTGATAAAGCTTTTGATTAATTCCCAAAACTTACTTAATGAGGAAGATCTCACTGGGTTTTATGAACAACTTAACAATTTCATTGGCGAAATATTTAAGCGTGGTGAATGGGGCAAGATAGAACACTTTCTCAAGAAACTTATTGTATTTGAAGTTTTGAAAATCAACGATTTAATCTCGATCTTAAGACAAAATAAGGAGATCGATGTGGAAAGAGCCAATGGCTTAATTTACGAAGTGTTGTTTGGAACACAACGTGGATTTTTGTCGGAGAGCCAATTTTTACTTTTCAATCTTATTAGAAGTGCTTTCAGGGTGAAATCACAGAGTAACTATTTCATGTTGGTAGTTAATGCCTTAAAAACCAGCAGCTCGATATTCACTTCACAGATTATAGAAAAGTACGAAGGGAGCGTGTTGAAGTCGCTACGTACATACTTGGTTACCAATACGCGGCAGTTTTTGAACCAGTTTCTAGTGGGGATTTCGCATGAAGATAGTATTCGGTTGTTGAATGTATTTTTGAACCGGCAGGAACCGATGATTCTTAAACTAGAGGATGTCAAACACTTTGCTTCGGAAGTTGACGAATTTAATTTACCGATTTACCAATTACTTCTTCGAGTACTTGCATGTTCGGAGTTGGTGGGACAAAGTGAAGTCGACATTTACCAGTCACTAAAAGGAGTGGTTGAGATGTTTCTTGATGACTTGAGTTTCAAGTTCCTGCCACAGAACTCATATTTTGGTGAGATGTTCAACTATTTGGCATGGGAACATAAACTTGTGTTATTGGGGATTCTTGAGGATACATTTTTGAACCAGTGTAAGTTTGGAGAGACTGTCATTTTGAAGAATAAGACTGGAGTTGATGTGTTGCCTGTGTTCAACGATTTCTTCAAAAAGTTTTCTGCCTCGACTGCAAGCAATGTCGATACGTCGCCGGGGTTCTTTGAGGCGATTTCGCGGTTCTTGGTGAACATATTGACGATAGTTCGCGTGGATACGGCGGGCTGCGAGTTGAAGGATGCGATTTCGATTTTGTTGCGGATTCTTATTATTCACAAGTGTAGCTTTACCAAGGCGATTGTGAAGTATGATGGAGATACGTTCCTGTTTATCAAGAATTTGATCGAGTTGTTGAATAGCAACTATATGGCGAACGGGAACGAGAAGCTTCGGATCTTGCTCTATGACTTGTTGTTGCTTCTTAAGGTATCGATCACCGAGGAGTTTGCTGGTGCCAGTGTTGAGATTGATCTGCTGGCTGCACTTGGTACTGCCTCCAGTCCTGCCAAAGGAGGCGATGAAGACTTTGGCGTGGTGTCGACAGTGCAGGTGGAAGCGGTATTTAATATTCCCGAGCCGAGCAACGACTGTGTCGATCCGACAAAAAGTGATGCTGACGATAGTCGTGTGCGGAGTTGTCTTACGTTGGAGAGAGCCGAGCTTGAACGTGCTGGTGATGTGCATAGCATCAACAATAGCAATCTTGTGCTTGTGCATTCACGGACACTGAACTTGGATGATTTGGGTGCAAATGCGAATCGCAGCAGCAGCAGCAGTAGCAGCGCCAGCAACACCAACAATCCGGGGACCAACATAAATGGCAATGGAAATGCTATCAATAACTTTAACAGTTTCAGTCACCGGAGTTTCAAGCTACGGAGCTACGAGATTTTGGAGGATACGAGTGCAGCACTCAACGACGGATGTATTAATTTGCAGTTGTTTGATGCGTACACCACGAGAGAAAATCCGCCCTAAAGGAAAGAAAAATTTTTTTTTATAGAGAACCCGAAAGCCCAAGTTCCCAAACAGGAAATAACATTAGCTGTGTTTAAAAATACAATAAAAATAATTCCTGTCCTTTCCCTGCCGTAAATTTTCGCATCCATCTATCAATTTTAGTGTGTGTGTTGGTGCGTGAGTTTCTGTGGGTGTTCGCGCGCACACCAACTAGGTTTCAAATTTAAAACAAGTGTCTGTTTTCTTTTCTTGTTTTGTGACGAATCCAACCAATGGCGGACGAGAAAGAGGACAGACAGCTTCTAGCATCACCTGAAATACGAGAGACGACCACATTGGCCACGATGGACGCCGATTCCACCTCTCAACCACCACCACCACCCGAACCCGCACACACGCCAACCCTCCAGACCCTCTCGCACAATTTCTCCACCGAATCATTGACCATTGACGGTAGTTTGGGAGAACCTCCAGTGCTCGTTCCAGCTCCATACACCCCCACATACAACGTTCCGCTGCAGCAGCAGCCGCCAACACGGCGCTACTCGAACACGTCACTCAGCAACTCACCGATTCTCCAGCCTTCGGCGTCTCTGAACCAACGAGGCACCTCTGGAACTCGTCCCAGACCAAAATCCGCAATCTTCCTCATGGACTCCACCAACTATGCCATCTCAGAGGACGGCAGTCCCGTCCACAGCCCCATCAGTAACACGCCTCGATCCCGAAACTCGATCCACTTTGGCGTATCAAAATCTCCTTACGTCCCTACAAAATCGTACCCACCAACAGGACCAATAGCGGTTCAGCCACGGACATCATCGCCCACACGAACCTCGACTTCGCCCACGCGATCCAACCGCTACATGCGGTCGAAATCGCCGGTGAGACGCTCCCACTCGCCGATCAAGGCTAGCCAGCCGTTTAACTTCCAGTCCCAGGAAATGATGATGCACAACAACGGCTCCAACCTGTTGCTTTCGGTCAAACCAGCACACAGAAAGGGCCACAAGTACAAACATTCGTCGGTATCGATGAACTTGTTCCAAGAACCACCACCGGCCCTCAAGTCCATTGACCTACACATCCCCGACCTGTTCCCCATACCTACCCTTCGAGAGTCCGTATCCTCCATCAAACCCGACCAAAAATTCCGCTTGGGATGGTCTGTATTCCACCTCTGTCTCTCGCTCGTTGTCTTTGTCATCGGGAGCCGATTTAGACTCTCACTGCTCTCGACTCTCGCCCATCTTATATTTTACGATGCCTTGGGATCGTTGGTTATTGTGTTTGTCGATGTCATTTCGAACTTTGAAGTATGGGGCAGTTCTTCAATCACGTACCCGTTTGGTCTTGGAAGATTGGAGGTTTTGGTGGGATTTGCGTTGAGTGCATCATTGATCATGGTAGGGTTTGATCTTATTAGCCATTTTGTTGAGGAGTTTGTCATTTTGTTGGTGGTCCTGGACGCCAGTGCTGAGCACGACGGCGAACAGCACTCGTCACACCATATCCACGGCGAACACGGCAGCGCAGGAACCAACTGGTTCGTGTACGAGTTGGTTCTTGTGGCCACCACGGCAGTGACGCTAATCACGTCAAATTATATTTTGGGGTACGATAAGATCAGTGAAATGATCTCGTCTCCAGAAGAAAAACCTACGAAGGGCGGATTATTGGCAGAAAGCAATTCCCATCCCGGCACGTCAATATTGTCGCAACTCAAGACATTTGGCAGAATATGGACGAAAAACCCCACGCATTTATTGACGTTGTGCTACACCACGTACCTCATGGTATTGCCATTGATTCCGGTGAGTCTAGCAGCCGAAGTCACTGTTGATCTTAACGAGATAGCGACGTTGTCAGTTGCGTTGCTCTTGTGTCTCACCGGCTGGCGGTTGGTGAAGTCACTTGGGGGCATTCTTTTGTGTTCGTATCCATATTCAGACTACGAGTACCATGTACTTAAATCTACGATCAGTGACCGGATTCATTCACTTGATTTCTACAAGCACACGTATGCGATTGAAAAGTTTTTCATTACGAAATTCAACTACGAGTTGTTTGTGATTGGAATGAAGGTGAATATGCCTGGTGCAACCAGCGACGATGAGTCACGATTACGGTTTGAAATTAACCGGATCATTCGCCGTGAAATTGAGGGCGTGATGGACAGTTCTACCAGCTTCAAGATTGAAACGACGCTCGATTTAGTTAGAATATAAGTATTCCGAATTAGGCAAGAGAAAATGACTCAACCGCGATGTCGAATCAAACAATAAAAAAACAAAAAAATAAAATAAAATAAAAAAAGAGCGATTATAAGAATTGAAAAGTTTCCTTTAATTTTCATTATTGAACCTCTTTATAATGTTGAGAAAAATAAATAGAGTTACGGCACGGAACTTTGGAAACACATGTCGTCGGTTCAACAAGTTTTCTGCGATTCCAGACGCCGGCAGCGAATCGCATACTGGAAAGTACGTTGAGACAATTAGCAAACCATACACTGTGACGACGTATCTGCGGCCGAATTTGGTGTTGACACACGGCAAAGGTTCGTACTTGTACGATTTGGAGGACCGGCAGTACATAGACTTTATGGCTGGGATTGCTGTGACGAGTTTGGGCCATGCCAACGAGGAAATTACCGCACTTGTCGCCAATCAGGCGTCGCAGTTGATGCACTGCTCAAACTTATACTATAATTTACCGGCAGGTGAGTTGGCAAACCAGTTGGTGACCAAGACGGTGCTTCTGGGAGGCATGAAGGACGCCCAGCGTGTTTTTCTCTGTAATTCGGGCACTGAAGCCAACGAAGCGGCGCTCAAGTTTGCTCGTAAGTACGGCAAGACAATAAGTCCAGAAAAGACCGAAATAATCACGTTCGAAAACTCTTTCCACGGCCGGACAATGGGTGCGTTGTCCGTGACACCCAATCCAAAGTACCAGGCACCGTTTGCGCCGCTAATTAGTGGAGTTCAGGTGGCTAAAGTGGAAGATATTGCGTCGGTCGAATCCGTGATCTCCTCCAAGACATGTGCGGTGATTATTGAGCCGATTCAGGGTGAAGGTGGTGTCACGCCGGTCTCAGCCGAGTTCTTGGTGGCCATCAAGCAGCTCTGTACAAAGAACGACGTTCTCCTCATCTACGACGAAATCCAGTGTGGTCTTGGACGGAGTGGAAAGTTATGGGCACACGCATACCTTCCTGAAGAGGCACATCCTGATATTCTCACCACGGCAAAGGCATTGGGAAACGGGTTTCCGATCGGAGCCACGATGATCACTGAACGGGTTGAACAAGCGTTGAGTGTCGGTGACCACGGCACTACGTATGGTGGGAATCCTTTGGGGGCCCGGATCGGGACTTATGTCTTGGAAAAGATTGCCGATCCCGAATTCTTGGCCCAAGTCGAGACCAAACTGATAAAACTACACCAAGGATTACATTCAATAGCCAAGAAGTATCCCCAGGCGGTTGCTGCGGTGAAGGGGCGTGGTTTATTGGCCGGTATTCAGCTTCAAGACGGTTACGATGCCGGGTTAGTGGTGGAAAAGAGCCGGGAATTGGGACTTTTGGTAATTACCGCGGGCATGAATGTTGTTCGTTTGGTTCCGGCCTTGAATATCCCCGAACATACGCTTGCTGACGGTCTTGAAATCCTTGAACGGGCAGTGGGTGAAGTAGTGGGTCTGAAGTGAAGAGGTATAGAAGTTACGTAACGTTCTGAAAAATACAGACTAAACCAACAAAAAAAAAATAGAGTAGTAGTTGCATTTGAAAAAAATGTGAGAGATTGAGAGATTACCATAGAAAAGAATAACGTATTGTATGGAGAGCGATGACGGTTGCATTTAGTGTGCCAACCTCAGATCTTGACTATTGCCTCGAACAGCTATTGGAGCACAAGCCACCCAAACTTCTTCCGCCAGAAACGATCCAGCAGCTTTGTCATTCGCTCAAGACGCAGCTTTTGGACGTGCCGAATATCATGGCGCTCCAGCTGCCGATTTCCGTAGTGGGCGATATTCATGGACAGTACCATGATTTGCTTGAGATATTTCGGATTGGAGGTCTGCCACCAAGCACCAATTATCTTTTTCTTGGGGATTACGTTGATCGAGGCTACTATTCGGTGGAAACGATCTCGTTACTTATCACATTAAAGTTGCGGTATCCCGAGCGGGTGTATCTTATTCGGGGTAATCATGAGTCCAGGACCATCACCACCAATTATGGGTTTTATACCGAGATTTTGAACAAGTACGGGCTGGCAGACGTGTGGCTGTACATCACCGATTTATTTGATTACTTGCCGCTTGGAGCGACTGTTGACCGGCGACTTTTTGCATGTCACGGCGGACTTTCGCCGAGCTGTCAGCAGTTGGACCAGATCCGTGCGATTGATCGGTTTCGGGAGATTCCACATGATGGAATCATGGCCGATTTAGTGTGGCTGGATCCCGACACGGAGATCATGGACTTTAAGCTTCTGCCACGGGGTGCTGGGTACCTTTTTGGGCTCGATGTAATCAACAAGTTCTGTCACGATAACGAATTGGTGCAGATGATCCGGTCACACCAGCTCTGCAATGAGGGCTACACGAGTTACTGGGAAGGTAAGTGTTTGACGGTTTGGTCAGCACCGAATTATTGCTATAGATGTGGGAACAAGGCGAGCATATTGGAGATTTTGCATTCAAACTACGAGTCGCGTAATACGAAAAAAGATTTACAAAACGAGCACAAGGTCATTTATAAAGACTATATCCATCGGTTTGACACTCCGGCCGTGAGTTCGCAGCAGGGTGTGCTTCCCGGACAGTTTTTCAACGTGTTTGAGGCTTCTCCTGAGAACGATGAGGACACTATAAGCGGCAAGAGCGTGAACGGTGTTGGCGGCAGTGGCAACGGCGATGTCGCAACCAGCGATTTCTTCTGCTCGTTTTTTCAAGAACGCCGGCGCCAGCACGTCGAGTACTTCTTGTAAACTGTTTGCTGCTATTTTATTGGCCCACTGGTGGGGCGTGTATATTAGTAACTTGTACCATACAACCACAAAGAAAGCCAAACTTCTCTTTTTACTTGTGTCTAACCGTAATACAATTCAAAATTGAACCCGTCGTGCACCTCGTAGTCGTCCAAGGTGATGTGGTCCTTAAATACACGGTATCCTTTCTTCAAAATCAACTTGTCGGCGTTGGTTCCAATCTGAAGCGAAAGAATCTTCTTGAGATCCCCAACAGTATCGGAAGGCAAACACTTGACGTTGATTTTCTTTCCCAACCGATCGTTCGCCAGCACCGTAATCATCGATTTAATAAAACAAAAAAAAATTTAGTGTTTAGTTTTGAATTTTTGGTGTATTTTTAGCATAGTGCGATTTTTTTTTTTACTACACTTACAATCTTTTTAGAATATTTCTGGCCTCCAAAATCAATTCAAAATCAAATTAATATCAAATTCGAATCTTTCCCTCATTTTGTGTGTTTAGTTGCGTTTTTTACTAAAAAATGGGCACAAACAACACCAAAGGAACGGATCCAGGTGCCGTGGCAGGTTCCGGTACCGGTCCACACGCCAACGCCAACACCAGCGTCAAACACGCAACGTTGCTCCATGAACCGCTGGCGGCACCACCCACACCCACCACCACCACCACAAAACACGTCCACAACATTCAACAAGCAACCCAACGCCGACCCGCGTTGCTCCGTAACCCATCTACCAACTCACACATCAAACGCAACCCGCAATCACTGTCGAACGCCGGCACCACATCCGGAAACAGCACCACCACTACCACCACCACCAGCAACAACAACAGCAATGGCAACAACAACGGCTCTAGCGGTTCCAGTGGCTCCAATGGCGCTGGTTCTAGCAACAACTCGTCGCCACCAGTCTCCACGCCCACCTCAGCGGGCCACGCTTTGGGCACAGCCAGCACCAGCAACACATCATCGCCACCACAATCCTCTGCCAGATCGAGATCACGCACACTTATCCAGACACTCGGACACAATACATTGCACCATAGCAACTCACACTACTTGGCTCAAGAAAAGACTTATTTGCGCAAGATCCGCAATCAGCTCGTCGATGATTACTACACAAAGGGCATCACGGGTGCTGCAGAAGAAAAAGACTTTGAATTGAACGAAGAGGATGACGACGAAGATGACTTGACGGCCACCGGCGGCAATACCGAGCTCTTTTCGGACATGAACGACGACAAGTACCAGATCGATTTCAGTCTTGCGTTCTCGCTAATGAAGAACGAAGACCTCAACAAGAGCATCAACCCCAACAACACCATCACCCAATTGAGCGTCGACGATACCGACGACCCTGCAGTCATTGAACGGTTGGAATGGCAGGCGATGCTCACGTCAGTGCTTACAGGAGACGTGGTTAGACTGGAAAAGACAAAGATCATCAACAACAACAACCCAGAAAACGGCCAGGAATCATTTTTGCATGCTACTTATAAAGAGAACTTGTGGTTCGGGATCCGAGCTAAAATATTTAACCGGACCGAAGACGAGCAGCGCAAAATGATCTCGTACCGACGCACATTGGTGGATCTGTTGCTTGAAGAGATTCTCAAGTTTGAAATATCATACGACGATCCCGCAACGCTGCCACGGAATCAAGTTGTGAGTATTCTCGATAGTTATGAAAAGGCATGTTCGTTGTGGCGAACTTTTGAAGATATGAAGAACGACAAGCCGGTGATTCGCGAACAAGACTTTACCAATCGTGTGGATGCCCTCAATGCATGGCTAACCATCACTGATGCCATTTCAATGCAGACCCAGTCGTTCCGGACATGGATCGGAAACGACGAGTTGGATATCACGAAAAGCTCCACCGACAACACTTCAAATGGCCCCAGTCCGCCCGTGCTGGCCACTTCTACCACCAGTTCTAAGAAAGCCGTGAAGAAGATCTTTGACGAAGACAACAAGTCGCTTGTCGAAAAGCTCATGAAAGAAAAAGACGTCCATACGATATTTCTGAAACGGATTTTCCAGCCAGTAGCGCCGTGGATGATCAAGTCAAAGGATACGTACATTCGTTTGGGACACATGTTTGAAACAATGAAGTTGCCCGATTATATCCACGACTTAATCCAGATATGTACAATACCAATGAAGTTGATCAAGGAAATCATCAATGTGAGATTGGGCTACGCCATGAAGTTGCAGAACCCGACGCTTATGATGATTGATCAGATGATTGGCGACTTCAAGTCGTACATCACCATTGCACTAGAAGTGAAACTGGGAATCCAAGAATACTGTCGCCCCGACACAGAAAAGACGTGGGTTTTGGGTGATTTGTTCGAGGTCGAGTACCTGGACTTTGACCAGGTGGTACTTCAGTGCGTACGATACTTTCTTGTGTTGCTCAACCGCAAGTTGTTGGACAGTTCACGCTCTGCCACAAACTTCCGAACGTTCAAGGAACCCGAAGAACTCGAGGAAGCATGGAATTACTTGAAGTGGCTTGGAAACTTTATTGACGGGGGGAGTGTCACCATTGCAGAGCAGGTAACGCTCTTAACCCTGAAGTTGATTTATCGGTTGTTGGCATACTTTAACAATCAGGTGCGGTTCCCACAAGCACTGTCGGCCGGTGATTTGATTCGGTGGTACAGTTCGACCACTGAGAACTTTGGTCAGCTCCGTCGTAAGCTTGCGAGGTTTACGGGAGAAATCTCACGGGACTTTACCAACTCTCTAGCTTTCCAGCTTCCCTCGGCTTCAACCAATGGCACCAAGAACTTGCTTGGGATTTTGCGGGCCACCAATCACTTTTTGGTGTATACTGGCACTGTTGAGACTCAGGGAACGTACTTCTTTGCCAGTGCGGACTTGCTTGGTAATGAGCAGGACATTCTCAAGATCATTAACGGGTCGTACATTGGTCTCGATTCGAACGAGGCTGTGTTGGAATTTTCGGGACTCCTTAAGATGATTGTATCCAATAAAGACGTGGAGTATCTACAGGAAGAGTTTTCGCCGGAGGAAACTCAGTACGATTCGTACGTGTTAGCGATATGTCCTCCCAAACCGATTGTATGGGAGGGAAATGTTGTCACGATCAATATTGACAAAGTTCCAATCACCGATGTGAAGGTGGGGCAAATGTTGTTGATCTCCAAAGTGCCGTATCACAGTTTACACATTGTCCGAGAAAACTTTTTGGATTTGGTGGGTGATACGTTGATGGTTGGTGGGTTACTCAAACCGATCGAGCAGCGATGTTCATTGGCGAAAGTGCACCACGAATTGACCAAGATCAACAAGGCGTTCTTTAAGATGTCGTTGGTTGTTCTTGATTCGGTGAAGATTATCCGAGGCAAATGCAAGGAATTGGCATCCGAAGGGGGCTGCCAGGGATTAATCAACAGTTGTTTCATCTATGCACGGGACTTTGGCAAGAACTCGGTCAAAAACTTGGACTCGACTCGGAAATCGACGGTGATTATGAAGTTGATCCAGCTTTCTATCGAATGGGTAAGTTTTATCTGCGACGACTGTATTCCTACTGACCGCAAGACGTTTCGGTGGACGGTATTGGCGTTGGAATTTGCCATGGACATGACACGGGGGTTTAATGTGTTGGTTTTGAGTGACGAGCAGTTCTACAAGATGAAGTTGAAGGTAGCACGGTGTATGTCGTTATTGATATCACATTTTGATATCATGGGAGCGAGATCCAACGAGGCCGAGAAGAACAAGCTTCTCAAGTGGACGTCACAGAAGCAGAAGATTGAAAACTCTGCTGACGACGAGTACATTGTTCAAGTTTACCGTGAAGATACCATGAAACAGATTGCCGAAATTGAGGAGTTTAGACGTGAGTTGCAGGAAGAGTTGCAGTCGGTTGGGCGTGTGTTGGACGTCACCGACCTGGAGTACCAGTTTGTTACTCTTCTTGCACTGTCTTTCTCGAGTGTGTCTATCAGATGGCAGAAGGGAAGGTTTGTCGGTGGAGGTACCTTTGGTAATGTCTTTGCTGCGGTTAACTTGGATACCGGTGGTGTGATGGCTGTGAAGGAGATCCGGTTCCATGACAGTCAGTCCCTCAAGAACATTGTTCCGTCGATCAAGGATGAAATGACGGTGTTGGAGATGTTGAACCACCCGAATGTGGTGCAGTACTTTGGTGTGGAAGTGCACCGAGATAAAGTCTATATCTTTATGGAGTTCTGTGAGGGTGGATCGCTCTCTGGACTCTTGACCCACGGCCGGATCGAGGATGAGATGGTGATTCAAGTGTACACATTGCAGATGTTGGAGGGACTTGCATACTTGCACCAATCGGGAGTGGTTCATCGTGACATTAAACCCGAAAACATATTGTTGGACCACAACGGAGTCATCAAGTTTGTTGACTTTGGAGCGGCCAAAGTGATTGCCAATAGTGGCAGAACCAGAGGGCCAGCAAGCACCAACAGTACGTCGAGTGGAGCTTCTGCTCAAGGTAACCAGAACAACTTGAACTCTATGACAGGAACGCCGATGTATATGTCGCCAGAAGTCATCACCGGCTCCTCCACCGATAAGAACGGAGTCATTGATATCTGGTCTTTGGGCTGTTGTGTGTTGGAGATGGCGACAGGGCGTCGTCCATGGGCGAACTTGGACAACGAGTGGGCCATTATGTACCATATTGCTGCCGGTCATAAGCCGCAATTGCCGTCTGCTGACCAGCTAAGTGAGGCAGGAAGGAAGTTCCTTTCCAGGTGTTTGGAGCATGATCCTAAGAAGAGACCAGGTGCAGTGGAATTGTTAAGCGATCCGTGGATCGTGGCGATCAGGCAGGCAGCCTTTGGAACGTCAGATTCAGGGAGTTCATCGTCATCAGAAGCAGGGTTTCAGACTTAACCCCTGCCTCTATTCAGTGGAATATTTATAGAAGTAAATGCAAATTTTTATTAATAAAAGAAATATGTACAGCTTTTTTTTATATATTTATTTTCATTAACACACTTGAAATGTTAAACCCAATCATATTTGGATGTGTTGCTCAAAGTAGTTTTTGATTTCAGCAACAACATCGCCCTTGACATTGATGTAGCCAGCAGTTCTGTTGACGGTGATTTCCAAGTCGGGATTCAAACGCAACAAATCGTTCTTGAATTGAGTCACGTCACCTTGTATACGCTTAATTTCAGTGGTGATCTTTGTGTTTTGGATTTTTAAGTAAACTGGCCAGTGTTTATACTTGGTTTGGGGAATATAGTAGTTCTTGACCCCAAAACCATTATTGGGCAAATCCTTATACGAAATGCTGGAAAGCTGTGGAATTTCAAATAGTTTAATTTCTTTGGCCGGAGTGGGCACTCTGACAGCCTTTAAGTTAATTAAAGAAGCTCTCATGATGGAAAAAATGGAACGTCTTTTCGTTAGGTTTTGATCTTAGACTGAAAAATTTGAAAAACGAGAAACGAAATTAAAAAAAAAAAAATTGGTGGTAGTAAATATGTCGCAAAATGTCGTACCAGCTCCCCATACTTTGAACAAACTAATACAAAAAAAACTCGTCTCTCCGCGCCATACATTATTAATATAAATATAGATATAAAAATTATAACTAAGTCACCAATTCCGTCTGCTCTTTCTTTATTTTGAGTTCCAATTGTGGTTCGGGAACTCGGTGCAATTTCAAATGTTTGGTAAAATCGGACTTTTTGTTGAATTCCTCACCACAAACCTCACATGTATATGTCTTCAAATGAATTTTCATATGCTTCGTCAAGTTGGAACTTTCACTGAATCTCTTCTTGCATCCTGGCCACTTGCACACCAATGGTCTTTCTCCTGTATGGACTCTGTTGTGAATGGATAGAGAGGAACTGGTAGCAAATCTCTTTCCACAAATATTGCACAGAAACGGTTTCTCCCCCGAATGAATACGTAAATGCTGTTTCAACATGCCTTCCACTGCAAACGTAGCACCGCAGATAGGACACTCACACGGCTTGAAGTTCGTGTGGATATGAATATGTCTGAATATCTTTTGTCTCTGCGTAAATGGCTTTCCTCCATGTCTTTCGCAGCCAATCCATTCACACAGGTATGTCGACTTTCCGGAACCAATATGATCGTCAATCAAATGATTCTGTAATTCCTCTTCAGATTTGTGTTGTTTATGGCAAGGTATTGGTTTTCCACTTGCATCTTCGCCGACCTGCCAATGACAAGTGAAATTTGGGTCCACTGGATGCTTGACAGTACACTTTTCTTTCTTTGGCATAATTTTCATCGACGTGATATTGATTTCAGGAGCCGGTACATTCTCTGGGGGTGCAATATTCATAGGTGGAGCCAAAGACTCTAACTTCAAATCCGGACTTAAAACAGGAGACTTATCTGTTGATGTTGGTGTAAGCTGGTTTGGAAAGACAGGGGTAACCGAGGAAGTAAATAAATCACTCTTGTGGAGAGTGATATGATTGATCAACGATTTCAAATCGTTATCGATGTAACTACAATCGTTCCATTCGCAATGGAAGGTTGTCTGCTTCGGATCCACGCTATTCTGTTGCGCAGTATACTCTTGACCAAGATGCTGGTTAATAAGATGATTCAAAAACGTCCCGTCACTGAGTTTGGAAGAACAATTATCCCACTTACAGTCAAACTGGGGAGAATCTTTGATACCATCTACAAAAGAATCACTCACACTGCTTAACTGAGACGATTGGTATGCTCTACCACTGAATCCGGGCGATAATAACTGATGTGTCCGATTCAAATCATGACTTGAAGATCCATTTGCACGCAAGTTGGATTGTGGAGCCTTTATCATTTGATGCTGTGGTGGTTGGTAGTTGTTGGTAAACTGTTGTTGTGCGTTAGCTTGGGTGTTCTGGCTCAAGAGCTGATTAAAATTGTTAAACTGAATGTAAAAATCGAAGTCAGATAACAATTTATCCGCCTCGGCATTGATTTCAGGTTCCATATTCGGTATAGTTGTGTGAAAACATGACTGGTGTATATGATGATGGTCCGTTGATGCATGCTGATGATTTTGTTTATCAAATAGTAATTGCTCGTTCATGTCCAGGTTACATTCGTGAGGGAAATGGATCTCAAACTCCTTGTTCAACTTTCTTTTCTTTGTATCCAGAGTCTGTGTAGAGTCTGAGATGTTGGCCAGGTAGTCTACTTGGTTCAAATTCTTGATCAAGTTTTCAAAGAGTGGACGTTTCGTCAGCTGTAATTCACATAAATTGTTTTGGTGGACTGGGGATGACGATGTGGAGCTCGGAAGTACTAACGGATGAACATTACAGCCAGTGCAATATTGGCTATGGAATTGTGTGTTGCTGTTTTCTTCTGAGCAGAAGGTCTGACAGTTATGTGGAGCAGAACTACTTGCGATTTCGCAACAGTCCATCTCATTCTTGACCTTTGGTTTCGTTTCCTGGGACAAAAGCTCTTCACACTTGGTTTCCGGGAAACACCCGTTATCGTTAGCACGTTTGGTATCATCACAAGTAAGAAAGAAACAGTCGTCCAAGTCCCCACACAATATATCCTTACAGAAAGACAAGTCGTCAAACTCACGACATTCACTACTCCCTTGTCCAGCGGTATCTATGTTGTGATGGTCATGATCGTGATTGTGTATGTGTCCATGGATGTGTGTGTGGTCTTTGTGCTTATGGATATGGCCATGGACGTATCCATGAGTAAGTAACTTGGCATCAGTTATTTCTTGCATGGTTTTCGGGGTTGCCTGTTAGCGGGAACGTAAGATTGGTTGCAATTCCACGGCTAGTTGTGTCCGTGTGTTGGTTCTGGGTACTAAAAAATGTGGCCGCAAAGATTTTCTTGTCCTTTTCAATGATGAATTTCGCTTAGAATCGATACCTTTCTTCCTTTTAGTATTCCTTTTTGTTCAAGTACAAGTTTTCTCTAACTAGGAAAATGCTGCAATCACCTTGGTGGTTATTTCTCTTTATCTTCTTTTTGTGTCATTTTGTCTCTCTGTTACAGTCCTCGTTTTCTTTGTGCAGGTCAGCTTCAATAAAAATGTGTCTATAGTAGTGTCTGGATCAAAAATGAAGGAAAGCGAGCGAGAGCAAGAGCGAGAAGGGAAAAGTGAGAAGCGGTTGCGTGCGGCCTTTGCCCCAGAGAACCAATAAACTTAATATACAATTATAGTGCTGAGGCAACATGAGTATTTCTTGACATTTTTTTCACAGTATTTTCAGGTTATCCTATTTGTACTTTTATTTTTATTTTGTGTTATTTTGGCTCGTTCCTAACTGGATGTGGCAAAACCTGTAAAAAAAATTGTATTGCAAATGACAAGTTGGAATAAGCATCATATATAACTAAATGAAATAGTTGCAGAGTGCATAAATGTTTAGATTGTTTTTTTATATTTGGCTCAGGGGATTGTCTGATTTCCCTTCTTCTTCGATTGAAGTTAAAAATGTAACGTGCAACGTAGGATTAATATATGCGAATCAAATATCTCCCATTATATAATATGCTAGGGATGTTGTCGATCATAGGGATTCAACTGTAGGGGAAAAAAGGAGGACCCACCACTGAAGCACATAATATTTTTTATAACTAACAAAATTTCAACAAAAATTACGAACTAATTAAGACGACCATGGATTGGATTGAGCCCAGCTTTTGTTGGTACAATCGAAATTCGCCACCTTTGGAAGTATGACATGAGCACTGGTAGACTAAAGTGACTATGGTTAAACTAGAATATAGAGAAATCCATAGTTTATCGTGTTTTGTTGCTTTCAAAATAAAACCATAACACGTAGTATAAGTATCACTTCAGATAAGAAACAACGGGAAACTGAAAATCTTTAAACTCAAAATTTTTGTAACTCAAAAGAAAATGTGACCCTGGTGAACGATGTCTCATACTTCTCTTCTATTGTTTAACTGAGAATGTATCAGGTGGAGATGAATAAATAAGCATGCGTTATTTCGATGATGCTCTGGCAGGACAATTATAAACCCCTTCCAAGTCCGGTATTAATAGAAACTTGGAATTGTGGGTAATTTTCTTTGTGTAAAATGTACATTTTATTTCGTTTTATAAAAGTTATTTTGGTCTGTCTTATTTTATTTTGCGATGTTGTGGCAGTCACAAGGTCTTTTAATTTTTTTTTATCTTGTTCTGATTAATTTAGCCGTTTACTTTAACGCGTCAATAAAACGTTGCAACACAACAAAGGCTTAGGATAATTGCAAAGGTGAATTAAAACTAGTTCTGCAATTCCTTGATCTCATTTTCATCAGCAACCAATCCCATGACAACCAAGTACATGTTCAAGTTGTTCAACAAGTTCTGCTTCTTGTACAAGTTAGCCAAGTCAGTATTTTCAATCGCCTTAGCCCGGTTCATCACACCGAAAATCTCATCTCTCACCTCATCGACAATAATTCTCTGGTGACTTAACTTTCCTCCCAAAGACAAAGTGGCCAAGAATTGCCAGACATAATTTTCACTAGAAGAACCGTCGTCGACATCGTGTGGAGGGAAAATGGCCGCGATTCTCGACTCGATAGCCGTAAACAATTCATCGTAACATGACGACCACTCGGAAAGATCGGTGGCAGAAATGCTTCCTTCACCGATAATCAACTCGGCACGAGACAACAACGTCGTCAAAATCGACAAACCAATCTTCGTGGTCGATACAAACGCCACGTTGTTGTGCTCAATCAAGATAACCAACAAACCAATGATCTCGTTAAACTTAAAGTCCAATACTGCGTTCATCAACACTTTCGAAAACGTTGACGAATAAGCCTCAACCAACTTCAACACGTTTTCTGATACCTTCTTGGACTCGTAGGTGGTGTACGAACCGTTCTTGATCACCACCAAGTTCTCCAAGTTCGACATGACCAACGTAGTAATGGTTAAAATCTGTTCTCTTGACAAAAACTTAAACAAACGAGGCAAGATCTTCAAGGCCTTGTTGTAATTCAAACACTGGATAAACGGATTGACTTCAGATTCATCGTCTCCCGATGACGAAGACTGTTCCAAGACACGTAACGACTCCCACAACTTCGTGGTATCAACATCAGCACTGTCTCTGGACTCGCTTTCAACATTCATAAGCTCGGTAATAATGTTTTCCAAGATACTCATAATGTCCTTGTTGGTGTAACTGTTGGTAAGCTTCGATGGAGCAGAAATCGAAGGAGATCTGTCCTTCTTTGGTGTAACAGAAAGAATGTCTTCGCCAGAGTCTCTCTTGGCAGCTTCCTGTTTCTCAATCTCTCTTTGTGCAGCCTTACTAATAATTTCCAACTGTTGTCTAGGCTTCTTACCCGTACCAATCGAGATCTTACCCAAAGAACCTTCTCTAGCAAATTGGGTCAACTTTGGTCTTTCCTTAGCAACTGTAACGGCCTTCTGAACTTGCTGCTGCATTCTCTGTAACGCAACGTCGGCTCTCTTGTAACGACCACCCAATCTGTGACCACTTTGTTCCAAGTAGGCCTGGGCAATCGAGTTGTGTTGCTGTTCGCTCTGCTGCGAATGGTTGGCCTTAGGATGGATCACCTTGTAGACCTGAGCGTAAAAGTCTTCGTTGTAAGGATCCTCGGTAACAATCTGCGACAACTGGAAACGGGTGACAAAGTCCTTGTCCTTAGGATTCATGATACCTGAGTACTTCATGATCCGAGCAACCTTCTCTTGTCTGATGGCAATCTTTTCTTGTTGTTCAGGAGTCAATTCTTGCTGGTTTTGATGATGGTGATGGTGTTGGTGCTGCTGGTTCTGTTGGTGTTGTAAGTTATCCTGTTCCTGGAAGTCCTGATGGACAGCATGCTGGTGGTGAGCCTGGCCAGCGTGGCCCGCAGCTGACTTAGTTCCCAAGAGTGGGAACTGGGATAAATCCGCTTTGGCATGTTGCTGTCTTGGTTGTTGTGGTGCAGCATGTTGTGGAAGATCCTTGGTTTGTTGCTGGAGTGGTTGGGCTTGTTGAGCTGGAATTGGTTGTTGTTGCTGTTGAACTGGAATTGGAGCTGGATCCTGGTGCTGTTGCTGCTGATGGAGCTGCTGTTGCTGAACCAATGGACCTGAAACCTGTTGTGGTTGTGGAACCTGTTGTTGAGGAGGGCCTTGGTGGTGGAGACCGGGGTGTTGCTGCAATTGGGCCTGGTTGAGTGGTTGTTGTGCCATAGGAACATGTTGTGGAATTGGTCCGTTGTGGAACTGACCGTACTGTCCTGGAGGAGGCATAAAACCATTGGGAGGCATCATGTATCCACCGTATTGCACAGGAGGCATCATTCCTGGCATGCTAAATGGATGAAATTGCGGTTGTTGCTGTTGCTGCGGTTGTTGCTGTTGCTGAGGATGATGCTGAGCCTGATCAATCGAGGTCAATTGAGCTTCGATTTCTTCCAACGATAAGATCCTCTTCTCGGCAATTGGAGCCTGTTGTTCGACCGGTTTGCTAGGGGCGTGAGACGAACCCCACAAATCTTGCATAAATTCGTCATCGTTCGAAGCAGCACGAGCATAACTGACCTGTCCAGCTGGTGGATCAGGGACTCTGGAAGTAGCAGCCAAATTAGCGTAGTTTCCCACATCGGCAGAGTTGCCAAACGTCTCGTCATTGAAGGCGTCATCAACTTCACCTAATCCTTCGTATGTTTCCTGGAAATCGTATGTTTCAGACTCCAAGTTTCCTCCCTTTGGAGGTCCTGTCGTATCAAAACCAAAGAATGACATTGCTGTTCCGATTCAAAGATTTAAACACTAAAATCCCTTTACAAGCGTTGTTTCGTCGACGATTTACCTTTCGAAAAAAACCGAAAAAGTGAGAATGAGAAAAAAAAATTTTTTTGCTGGACAGAAAATCGTTAGGTCACATGATCCACAACACCCCAGAAATGACCCTTTTTTTTGTCTTTTTGTCTGTCATAAAGTCTATATTTCTCTATGTACAAAGTAAGCTTCTTGTTTATATACATCTTTGCTTTATTGAAATGCCTGTAATGCACTGGATAATTTAATCTTCATCTCTTCCCATTCACCGTCAACATCACTCAACACGGTGATGGCTCCTCCGGCACCAATACGCCAGAGATTCGTAGCTTCTTCACGGTTCTTGTCGTCGCGATAGCTGAACACCGACCGAATGATCACCGACCAATCGGCATCGTCTGTCACCGACCAATATCCAACAACCCCGCTATATATTCCTCTTCTGCCACTGCCATTCGTCTGCATGCATTCGATATCCTGTAACAATTCCACCGATCTCTTCTTGGGTGCCCCGGTCATCGATCCAGGAGGGAGCGAAGCATGCAAAATATCAATCCCATGATACCCTTTGCCACTAAGCTTTCCTTGAATAACACTCACCAATTGGTAAACAGTCTTGTACTCTTCAACTGTCATCAACTGAGAAACATTGACGTCGTCAGTAAATTGGTACAAATCATGTCTGATCAAATCCACAATCATCAAATTCTCTCCCATCTCCTTCGGCGTCTTTAAAATCTTGGATGCAGCTTCAAACGACATTTCGGGCGTGTTTCTCACCGTTCCCTTGATAGGTCTCAACTCAATGGTCTTTTTCCCGTCTTCGCTGTCCTTCCACGACAAAAATCTCTCGGGAGAAGACGAAATCAACACGCAGTCGTCATATTCCATAAAACACGAAAATGGTGACGGATTTTTCTTTAAGGTCAACACCTTATATATATCCCATGGCTTGACGTAGTCCGGTAATGTGATTTTCAGCAGGGTTGTTAAACATAACTCGTATGAATCTCCTGAGTGCAAGTATTCCTGACACAGTGCAAATTGCTTTCGATAAACTTCCTGTGAAGGGAAACCAAACTTGATTTTGTACTTGTCCTCATCCTTACACAACTCATCCACCTTAAACGATATCTCATCCATGTTGATCTTCATTTCACCTTGATTGGAGACAAGTTCGGTACATGTTTCCTCAACCCAATTTGTATCATCGTTGCGAGTGATTGAAATAACATACCATTCTTTATGGATATGGTCGTAAACGATGCTTCTTTCGATGAATGCCATCTTCAAATCGGGTGTGGTACCGTGACAAAACAGCTCGAGGTTCTTGGTTACAATATGTTGTCCTTCTTCATAGGAAATGAGCCCCATGAACCCACCGATAAATGGCAAGTCACGCTTTAGAGGCAGCTTCAATTTCTTATTGACATCTTCTCTAGCAATATATTCTTCTTTCATGTAGTCAGCCAACTTGTTCCAAATGGACTGTTGCGGTTCAATGGTTACTTTTCTTATTTTGTCGCTCTGATAGACCGAAATTTGTAATTGGGTGGGATCGTCAAGAGAATGAGTAAAAACCTTGGTTTTCTGGTCAATGTACAAACCAATAACGGACCATTCGCCAGGAGTCGAAGCTGAGTTCAATAATATAAATTCTCGGTTGCTTTTATGAAAGTAATCTGCCACATCTATTGGCATGAGAGAATCGCTCAAGTCGAGTTTCTTGATGATTACCGAACGGTCGTGTGACTTTAAACCTCCTCCTTTGATCAAAGAAATTTCGTGAACGGCATGATTCTCGTTGATATCCACTTTTGCATTGAATACATCAGAACGATGCTGCTTGTTGTACCTTGTAGCTATCTGGGTGAAGTTAGCAATAAGTTCTTTGCCGTTGTTGGAACAGATGGATTCTGGATGGTACTGGACACCGTAAAATGGGAGATTCTTGTGTTTCACGGCCAGCAACACTCTCTTGCCATCCTTATGTTCGTTAGGTTCGTAGCAGTAAGCTAAGGGTAATACCTCATCATTCAATTCTGAGACATAAAGTGAATGGTACCGGACACTATCAAAGGGCTGTACTAACGTCCCGTTGGCTGGAAACAAATCACATTCGACCGGATAAATCTTGTATACCTGTCCATGCTTGACATCATCGAGTTTCTTCACCGAGTTGCCGAACTCGTGGCAAATGCTCTGGAAACCCAAGCAGATCCCCAAAATAGGCACCACCATCGCGGGCGGCTGAGAAATTTGCCGGTATTTCTTGAGCAACCAACTGATGATACCCACATCCTTCTCGATTGCAGGATGGCCCGGTCCTGGACCAATCACCACGTACTCAAACTGCTGTAAATAGTCTGTATAGAAATCGTCGTATTCTTCGGGCATGAATGAGTCGTTATGGATCGTCACCACGTCCTGCTGGGCATTTTCCCGCAAAAGATGTGCCAAATTATTTGTAAACGAATCATACGAGTCAATAAGAAGGATCATCGGGGCCACGTCTCAAGTACTTTTCGTATTTTAACAGAGCTGCCTTCAGATCTCGTCCTAATTTTTTTTTCGAGATCCTCTTGTTTTAAATGTACATCCCGCGTCATCGCGCGAAGTTGTTCCAAGGATTCCCATGTATGCCTAACACTCGAGATTGTTCTATCGAGTAATCTTAATATTTACATAATCTAAAAAAAAATACCTTCTTGCTTTCTCATTATTCTTCATCGCTTTCCTCCTCATTGTCGCTATCTTCGTCACTAGAAATCTCTTCTCCTAACGCCTTCAATCTCTCTTTATACTTCTTGTTCACGTCATCCATCTCAGCCATCAAGAGCATCAAATCGTCCAATTCAGACTGCAGGTCCGATTTTGTGACTTCCTTAGGCTTGGTCTGATGATTCTCATGCTCTTGCTTCAAGGTTTCAATGGTTTTCTCATTTGCAGCTTGAGCTTCCTGTAGCCTCATTATCGTGCTCCTTAAGTCCGCATTATCGGCCTCCGCCTTGGACAAGGCTTCCATTTGACTCTTGGTCTGGTTCTCCTGTTCAGCTCCTGACTTCTTTACCGAACTCAATTCCTCAGAAACTGCCCTTAACTTATCCTCGAGTTCCTTTACTTTAAGGTCCTTGTCAACAATATCTTGCGCATTTTGGTCTCCTTTAATCTTTGATTCGTCCAAGTTCTTAGATATGGTGTCCTTTTCCTCTTGAAGCTTCTTGATTTCTGCACTAGTTCCAGCCAATTGAGACTCTAACAGTTTTTTGTCCTCGCCCAAAGACTTGGAAACTTGCTTCAACTCAGTCACCTCGGAACTTAATTTCTGCTTCAACTCTTCAGTTTGTTTCAATGTAGCCTCCAAGTTACTCACCTTAGCTGCAATCTCATTAAACCTCTCATTCAGTTCTGTTGCATTGCTCTGAGTTTCCTTGAGCTTCTTATTCAGTTCTTCAAGCTTCTTCTGGGCTTCTTGGTGCATCATGTTAGCGTCTTTGAATTTCTGTTGAGATTCCTCATAGTTGTTACTCATTTCATCTAACTTCTTTTGGATATCACTGTGCTTCTGGCTCAGACCATCTAACTCTTTCTTGTAGTCCTCATGTTTCTGATTCACCTCCTTTAATACCTTTTGAGCATCGTCGTGTTTCTGGCCTATTACCTTCAACTGCTTTTGAACGTCTTCGTGTTTCCGGATTACTTCCTCTAATTGTTGTTGAGAATCCTGGTGTTTTTGATTCGCATCTTTCAATTGTTTTTGGGAATCTACATGTTCCTGCTTCACTTTTTTCAACTGATCCTGGGATTCAACGTGTTTCTGGTTTGCTTCTTTCAACTGTTTCTGAGAATCTTCGTGTTTTTGAATCATTTCCTTCAACTTTTGTTGCGATTGATCATGTTTTTGATTAATATCCTCAAACTTCTGTTGCAAGTTTTCGTGTTTCTGGTTCACTTCGTTAAACTTCTTTTGGATTTCGATCTTTTGTTGTTTCATGTCATTCTCAGTTGTTTGATAAGCTTCGGTTGAATTCCTCAACTCCTTAATTTCTTCTTCTTTGGCCTCATAATCAGATTTCAATTTACTAATCTCTTCTTCCATACTTTTTATCAACTGAACAGATTGTTCCTTGCTTGAAGTAATTGAAGTAAGCTCGCTCTTCAACTTCATATTTTCTTCTTGAATCTTCAATTGATGATCATCAAAATCTTTGGACTTGGAAGACAATTCGTCGGTTAACTTGTTACTCTTTGACTCGAATTCTTCTTTTAATTTGTTCAAAATCAAAATCTTACCCTCAGCATCTTGAAGAGCAGACTTCTCTTCCTGCAATGCCTTTTCTAATTTATCAACCTTTTCTTGAAGCACTTCGTTTGCTGTACCATTTGATACTATTTTGTCATTCAAAGTAGACACAAGTTGTTCCTTTTCCTTAATCTTCAAAATCAATTTAGATTCCTTCTCGCTAAAGGATTTGGCTTGGTCACTTAAGTCGGTTTGGAGTGTTTCCAAATTATTCTTCAATGTAGCGACCAGCTTTTCATAATTTCCTATCTCTTTGGTTAACTTGGAAATGTGATCTTCTTTCTCCTCGGTCAACTTCAAAGATTGGCTCCTTTCCGTTTTTGAAACCTCCTTCTCCTTTTTCAATTCATCCTGGACATTCCCCAATTCGGATTTCAATGACTCCACTTGAGAGTTTGTGGTTTCCATCGTGGACTGTAAATCAGATTTTTCCTTCTTAAGTAAAGTGGACTTTTCTTCGTGTTCATTTCTGACTTGTCTTAACGTTTCTTCAAGTGTACCTATCTTCTCACTGTATTCTTTAATGATAGTTTCTGAGTTCTCTGTAAGCATTGCCCTTTCGCTCTCGACTTCCTTCGTCTTTTCACTCAAATCCTTCTGAAGACTGGAAATCTTTTCTTCACCTTCAGATACTAGTTTTTTGAATTCAGTTATCTGCTTGGAAGATTTGGCTTTTAGATAGCTCAATTCCTTCTCGGTTTCACTAAGTTTTCCTAACAATTCTTGTTTAGAACTCTCCAATTCGCCTAATTCCTTTGAATGTTTGGTTCTTGCATCGTCCAAGGCTTTTTCACATTCAGAAAGCTTTGTAGAAAGTTCCAGCTTTGAACTACTCCATTCTTCTGCTTCCTTTGAGGACCTGCTCTTCAATTCAACTAACGACTGCTTTGTTTGTTTGAGTTTGTCTGAGAGTTCCTGGTTTGAGCTTTCTAAATGTTTGATTTCACTCGAAGTCTTGTTTCTCAAGTCCTTAAGAGATTCTTCAGAATCCTTGAGTTTGGAACTGAGTTCTTTCTTGGAGTCCGCTAAATCGTTAATTTCCTTTGACGACTTGTTTTTCAAATTGTTAAGAGCCTCTTGAGATTCCTTGAGTTTGGTAGTTAGTTCTGTATTGGTATTCTCCAAATCGCTGACTTCTTTTGAAGACTTGTTCTTCAACTCAATTAATGCCTTTTCAGAATCCTCGAGTTTGGATGAAAGTAATTCCTTTGAACTGATCAATTCATCTGTTTTCTTTGAAGTCCTACTCTTCAAATTACTTAAGGACAATTCATACTGTTTAAGTTTGGCGGAAAGTTCTTGCCTTACATTTTCCAAATCGCTGAGCTCTTTCGACGACTTACTCTTTAACTGATTTAATTCTGCTTCAGTTCCCTGAAGTTTGGTCGAAAGTTCGTGCTTGGAGCTTTCCAATTCTTCTGTTTTCTGGGATAATTCTTTCTTCAATTCAGACGAAACATTTTCAGATTCTTCGAGCTTACTTGAGAGTTCTTTCTTTAAATTCTCAAGTTCGGTTGCTTTGGATTTGATGTTTTCAAAGGTTTGCTTGATTGAAGAGATCTCTTGGATTAAGTCAGCGTTTTCCTTCTCCATTGCTGCAACCTTGTTACTCTCTACCTTTAAAAGTGAGTCAACGGAGTCTAACTGCTTTGTAAGTGTTGCGGACTCCGCTTTCTTTGCCTCTAAATCCATCTGAGCTTGTTCCTTTTCGGCGTTAGCCTTCTGAATTGCATCCTCTAACTTCTTTGACGATGTCTCAAATTCCTTTTGTTTCTGTTCATAGCTTGTTTTTTCGGCTTTTGCAGTGGCCTTATTTTCCTCAAGTAATCTAAGCAATTCTTCCTTTTCGCTCTTGAACTGGTTTGTTCCATGCTTAAGTGCCTTTTCAGAGGAATTAAACTTTCCGGCCAATTCTTCAAGTTTTGACTTAGTTTCTTTGTACAAACTTGTAGCTTCTGATACTCGTTGTTTACACTCAGTGATTTCATTCTTCTTAGACTCAAGTAATTCTTCCAAGTCATTTCTTTTGGCATCACCATCTTCAACAATTTTCTGTAATTTGGTCTTCTTTGTTTCGTATTCCTTTTCCAAGTCCAGTTTGGACTGTTGCAAAGATTCCAATTCATCCGTAAGTGAAGCTATCTTTTCGTTGGATGTTCTAACCAAATTTTCATTTACTTCAACAGAATCTTTTGTGCTATTGAGCTTGGCCTCAGTCTCGGAATGGTTTCTTTTGGAATCTTGCAACTGTTCCTGAGTCGTCGATAATTCAGTTTTTAAAGAGGCAATTTGCTCATCGTATGAACCCTTTAATTTTTCAATGTGTTTTTCCTTATCTTGCAATATCTTTTGATGGTCTTCATGTAAGGTAACAATATTATTTTCCTTGTGTGAGATTTGCTCCTTCAATTTGGTTGAGCCCTCCTCGAATTCTCTGAGATTCTTCGTTAATTTCAGGTGAGCATCTTCAAGTTCAGAATGCTTGGTAGTGATTTTTTCGTGGTTTGATCTCATTTCTTTGAGCTGATCTTGAAGTTCTTTGTTCTCATTTCTCAACCGCTCCAACTCAGAGTTGGTCTGGTTGGAAGAATTTTGGTATTCTTCAGTTTTCAGACTGAGTTCTTGCTTCAAGGAATCCAAACTAGCATTTATTTCTTCATTGGATGCTTTGAGCTCCTTGTTTGTCAACTCATAGTCTTTTAATTTCTTTTCTAAATCTTCAATGGTAGTCTCAGATTTGCTTTTGAGGATTTCAAGATCTTCTTCTAACTTTTCGTTGTGCAGTTTTAAGACTGAGATTTCCAATTGAAGCTCCTCAATGACTAATAACTCTTCATCCTTGCCTTCTAAAGCAGTCTTCAAATTATTCAATTCCTCATCAACTGAAGACTTTGATTGTTTCATTTCCTGGAAGGCAACTGATGCAGATCTAAGTTTATCCATCAAATGTTCATTGGTCTCTTCGGTTTCCACAAGCTTTTCTTGGACCTGCTTAAGCTCAGCATCTTTTTCAGCTGCAACCTTTTCTATTTGTTGATTTAAGTCTTCAATCTGTTTCTTGGAGGCATCACTAGAGGCCCTCAACCTTTCAATTTGAGAAATGTAAATTGTCTTATTATCTTCCAATTCCTTTTTAGAATTTTGGAGGTTTTTCTCAGCGGCCTTCATTTTGTTCTCCAAATCAGTCTTCTGCTTCTTCAACAGAAATAAATCACGCGTCATGCTGTTAATACCGTCTTCGAGTTTCTTTTTACTTTGTTCGGTAGTTTCTAATTTCTTTTCTAAGTTAGAAACTGAGTCACCAGAAGAAGATGCCTTCTTCAAGGCTTCTTGAAGTTCATCGTGATACTTCTTAGATAATGTCTCGAATTCTTTCTTTGCGATTTCCGTTGCTTCTAAGGCTTTTTTTGACTTGTCATAATTGTCGGTAACAGCCGAATGCTTTTCTTTTAGCTCATCAAACTCCTGATTAACTGCAGAAAGTTTCTTTTCCAAGTTTTCAAATTTAGTTGAAAGTTCAGAAATATTACAATTCAACAGATCTTCCTTCATTTTGGCAGTTTCTCGTTGGTTTTTTAACTCGCCTTGTAACGAACCATACTTTTCATTGAGTTCTTCGAATAACTCGTACGATACACGACCGTGTGGGTCACTGTCTGGGTCGTGAAATAAGGCACGTTTGATTCGCGTATAATTTTCCTTGACTAAATCAATAAATATCGAATCAAAATAGACTTCAGGTAAGCCAGTTACATCTTTCGATATATACGTGATATTTTCATCAAAATTTTTGAAACTATCACCCTCTTTGAATTGTTTTACCTTTAATGAGTAATTATCTTTACCCAAGGATTTTGATAATAATGTATGGAGATCTTTTCTAGATATAGGAGAATCCTTTGAAGTAAATTCGTACACAACCCCAAGTAATATTGTTGCCATTCCCTGAACCAAGAGGCTTTTTTCTGTCGAGTTGTTGGATAAAAAGGCCAATATGGAACGAGCAATCGATACATCACTAAGGAAGTCGTTTGTTGCCTTAAAATCTTCAAAAGTCCATACTGTGAGTAACATGAGGTATGCAATCGCAATTCTAGGATCCATATGTTCTAACGTTGTGATTAACAAACCAGAAATAGCTTGAATTGATGTCATCACTTCTTCGCCTGAGCTTTCGTCTCCAGTTTTGACATTTCTAGCAACTTCTTTGTTCTCTTCAGAATCTTCAAAAAGATACATTAATGTAGTTGCAGCAAACCACGACTTGTATGGATTAATCTTCATGTCAGTATCATAATCCATTAAGGTTGAAAAGATATTTCCAAAGGGGGGGCTTACTCTGTTTTGATCGTTAGATTCACCATTCGTTTCCGTCCCATTCTCAGTTACTTCTTCTTCTTCATCGGTTGGAAGATCATAGTATCCAGGAACAGTATATGCTTTGATTTGTTCGGACAAGAAGATTGACTTGGTGTGAGGATTGTTTATGAAGTACGCATGCAAACAGGTGGAAGCACTTATTCTAATATCAAACGAGTGGACTGAGTTGATGAATAAGGACCAGTTGAGCAAAGCAATGGAAACTGGGATCGTTCTATCATATACTTGTAAATGGGAAGGTAAGGAAGGATCAATATATGGCACATCAATACGAGAAAATTCAAATTGAATATCAGAATTTCCTCTGATTAAATCAGCAGCACCTACCAATGCAATGGATCTAACATCGTTGTTCGTTAAAGGTGAGAAAACTAACTTTAAAACGGTAAAGTGGATACCTGCTTGAAATAACTTGTTTTGGTTTTGAAGAAGCAGATCATTTTCCTCATTAACAAAGGATCTGCAGATATCCAAGGCGATCAACATATTTTGTAATCTTTGATCTGTCCAGACCATAGGAGGGTTGGAATCCAACAAGGCAGACCCGTTGATGGCATCGCCTTGTGGAATTGGTTCTTCTACTGGTTCACCCAATAATTTAGTTAATCTTGGAACACACAGCGTTTCTAAAAAGAATTTTTGGTTGGAAGCATTGTATTGCAATAAGTTGAAGATTAAAGTCAAACAATCCTGTACCAAGATCGAGCCTCTTATGCCTCCTTCCTCGTCAATGATGTCAAAGAGCTTTTCAAATGTATTTTCGAAAGCAACTAGTTTTTGAATATTAAAGTTATTATGCACAACTGCCATCAAGACCAAAATGGCTTCGTTTCTTATAGGATCATTCACATCATTTAAAAGTGAAACAAGAATTGAAGTGGACGTTGGAATGTTTAAAAGGCAGTCCTTGGCCTTAATTGCTCTTGTAGATAAGAGCGATTCCAAGAGCTGTAATGCATAGAGTCTGACGTGGAAGTTATCATTTTCCAGTAGAATTTCGATCAATAAAGCAAACACTTCGTGATCTTGCGTTAATTCGTCCGCAATCCACAAGGAGAATTGGTCATCTAGAGAGAGTTCATCCATAAGCAAAGGGCTGGGGTATTTACCATTTTGGATCCGGGATTGTTGTGAGATCCAGCCACGAGTGAGATCTTCATCTGTTTCACCACGAATAATCAATATCAACAACGTTTCCAATATTGCTTTTACAATCACTGGATTTTCGGCATCTTTCTTTAACGTAGAAATCAATGGTCTCAAGCCGTACTCCACAACGGCTTCCCGGTATTGTCTGCTAAAACTTTTTAAGCCAAGCACGGCGGAACGTCGATCTGAAGAAAGCGTAGCATGTTGGAGACGGTTGCAAAGTGTAGGAATTGCTTCCTCCACCAGTTGAACCTGGTTCAGCTGTGATAAGATATTATTGATGTACTCCATCTCTTACCGTTTCTAAGGTTTGGCAATTGATATGTAGTAGTACAATAGCTTTTTAGCGAACTTGGTGGGTTTTAGGTTTGGAATAAATGAGTACGTGTAAAAACCGAATCGTTTTTGACAGAAAGGCGTGTCAGTTCTGTGTTTTATTGTGGATAGATAGTCTGCGAGAGCTTCAGTAAACAAGGCAAAAATCATCCTATAACTGGAAAACCCTTTCTGGCAGGTTGATGTGTTAATGGACGGAACTCCTCTCCATCAATTTGTGTATTATTCGCCTACAAAAACTCTTGGGTTATGGTATTCAACTTTGATTCCAAGTACGATATCGATGCAGAAACCGCCCAATTACCTTCAACTGTTGAATTCTTCCCCGATATAAGTTTATTTGAAGAGTGTCAACCCGATAAACCTCAAGAATTGCAGTTCATCCCAGAATGGTCTCTAAAGAAGATTGGAACACTCCAATCAAGGTTGGAGGTGCTTAAGTCTACCAAAGATTCAAAAACCAGAGTTGGTTCGTACGCTAATTTCAGTAACCTTTCTTCAAACGTATTGCTTAATCTTGCCAACGAGGTATTTGGATTTGATGGGTGGTCGACAGAAATTCTTGATATTCAGGTCTTGTCCCAAAATTACAATGAAGTAGAACTGGTCCATTCAGTAAAATTTGCAGCTATTATTCGTGTCACTTTGAAAGATGGCACCTACTGCGAGGGACATGGGATCGGAGAAGCTACTAAAATGCCCCACAAGTACATGTGTTTCAGTAAGGGCAAGAAGCAAGCAGTCACTGATGGTACCAAGAAAGCAATTCTCGGTTTGCACAATATTGTCACCAATCACGAAATACAACAAATTAAGAAAGAGATTACGCTTAAATATGAACAAAAAGAGTGAAAAAAAGAAGATTCTATGGGTTCTAATTTGTTTATTCTATCATTACCAATTGCTATCATCGTTATTGTCCTAAAAATCCAATATATTCTTCTTTGGGAACTCATTAATCTTAGGGATTGGAATCTCGTCAATCAAGTAAACTTCGCCATTATCATCAACTCTTTCCCTGTCTCTTTCACTCATTTGATGAATTTCTTGGATATTGTCCTTGATGAGGTCAAGAAGTTCAGTCCAGTTGTTCTGAATCTGATAGGCTTTTTCCTTCGATTGTCTTCTGATTAATCCTTCAATAAGGCTGATCGCGTCGGCTTGAGTTTCGTCCAATCTATCCAACATACGTCCCACAGACTTAATAAGATATTCCTCTTCATATATCGTACCTTTTCTTCCCTTTGCTCTCTTTCTTTCTTCTCTCTTCTTGTTCTTGGCCGTTCTTCTGGAAGCACCTGTCTTTGCAGTCCCAGAGGTCTTGCCAGTGTATCTGGTAAAGAAAGAAGGAGTTGTGGAAGTTTCAGAAGCTGCAACTGAAACATTGTCTGGTGCATCCAAGTCATCAGGCACTCCGTAGAATGAGTAAGGATCGTCTTGTTTCTTTGCTCTCAATTCTCTTAACCTCTTCAATTGTGAATTAAATTGTCCCTTACAGTCAGCAAGCAATTCAGCAATCGTACCGAATCCTTCATTAAGCTGACTGTCCACCACTGATTCAATCAAATCGGTTCTCTTTTCCTTGGTGGCCAACAAAATACCTGTCTCATACTTGTAGTTCTTACAGTACAACCTGATAGCCTCTTCAATATTATTCAAGTAATAGAATTCAATCTCAGCGGCTTCGGAGTACTTGTGCTCTTCAGTCAAAGCAGCAACTAATCTGGTTGCGGAGTCTGCTTTCTTTTCAGAAAACTCTTCACCCTCAGTAATTGCCAATGCTTCTCTCCATTTCTTGCCCAAAATATAATTCTCCAAGGCTGATTCAAGGTCAGACAAGTACTCGTAGGTCAAACCTGCTTCGTTGAAAAGCTGCTTCTCATTCAAATGAGTGGCGTACAAACGATATATGTCATTAGTTCTCTTAGCATCATACTTGTAGATGGCCAATGCAGGCTTGTACAATTCGTGATCTATCATATAGTCATTGAATTCCTCGTGAGCTTCCGCACCAAGTTCGAATAACCACTTCAAAGCTTTTTCGTGGTTCTTCAAGTGGTCATCGATCAAAAACTTTCTTCTCAACTCGGGTTGAATGTGTAAGTTTTGTAAGAAAGGCAAGTATTCCTTAGGATCTTTTTGCGATTGCTGAGCAATTCCCAAAGTCAACCTCACGTCATACAAGCCCAAAGCTGTGTTGTATACTTTGTTGACATCCTGTAAAAAGCACAAATGAGTAACGGCCTGTTCAGATTTTTCCTTGTCTGTGAAAGAACCAACCAATTTCAAGGCTTCTACCAAGTTAGGAGGCTTTTGACATGCGTAAGCTGTGATTATTGTTTGCAAGTAAGTTTCAAAGTATTCTGGTTGCTTAAGTACAGACAAGATTCCTTCACAGATCTTGTTAACCTTTGAATCCTTGAGGTCAACGGCATCCTCCTTGTTTTTGATTATCTTTCTTAATGGTGATGGGGCGGGGGCTTCTTCCTTACTTGAAAGCTGCAAAGCTTGCAAGCCACTTGATATATCATCAGATTCCTTCAATGTTTCTTTGTACTTGGTAACTGTAACATCATCTTCATGTAAACAGGAAACAAACAAGTCCAAGTGTTCAACCTTTTTGATTTGATTGACAAACAATTCAATATTGTTGAAGAAGAGGTCTGGATTATAATCATGCAAAAAATCCAAATCAATTCTGTGAGTACGACATGCAAGGAATGCCTCTTTGTATTGTTTGTTGGTGATGTAGTTACGGACACCAGAAACGACCATTATTCTGGGACAAATAGTCTCCAAATTACCTCTTGGGGCTTCCAAAACAACAGAATACTTACTTGGCATGGCATTAATCAAGATAGAACCACGTTCAATTTGTCTTATTCTCTCGTCAACAAACCCTTCATGTTGATTTGGATTCTGGAATATCTCGTAGCTAAAGCTACCAGTTGGAGAGTTCAAGTGAATGAAGCATAATTGCGAATGGACAGTAGTGAACAACAAATGAGACTCAGTTATCTTCAATGAGGTCACAGCAGTAGCAATCTGTTCGTCGTTAGCATACAACTTACCATTTCCTGACAATCCAAAGGCGACGTAGCCGTCTTCGAAATCATCCTTGTTGGTTTGACTCAACTCAAAATCACGGCACAACTGTGGGAATTTTCCAACAGTTTTAAGTTCAGCCTGCAAGTTGATTTGATAGATAGTTCCATCAACTCCCTCTGCTGCAACACCGTCAAAGTCAGCTTGGGATTTCAAAATGACAATCTTGGAAGGTAACTCAATTGAGTCACGGAACATTGGAGTGTCCAAGTCATCAATTTCAAATAATACTACTCTCGAGTTTGCAACACCATCAATGGCAACAGCCACCAAGTTATTTCCTATCAAGGCAACTTGTTTAGCAAACTCACGCAGTTCCAATCCCAAGGAAAGTCTGTCAATTTTACCTGAAATTTGAGGATGCTTACCTTTCTTCATATCTTCAATTGAAAGCTCACTTAAAATAACCTCATTTTCACTTGTCAAGGCTGCATATCTTCCGTTGGATTTACTCACTGCCAAGTCATTGATATTTTCAATCACTTCAAGTTCACTAAAGCTGATAGGTGGAGGAACGTTGGCAACTGATAATGGAGTAATCTTCAACAAAGATCCGTCCGTTACCAAAGTCATTCCGACATCATCTCCTAATTCTGTTGGACCGGTAACAATCTTGTAAGCCAAGTCAACAATTTCAAGCCCTGCAAGGGTACCAATCATAAGGTGCAATGGCTTCTCTGGGTGGAACTTGGCAAAGATGATCTTATTAGTTGGTAAATCACTGGTATTGATACGAATTTCCTGCTTCAAGTACCAATGATAGTTCTTGGTAGTCCATAATTGGAGTCTGTCATGAAGTTGGAACAATAAAACCTCACTATCACAAGACCACTCAAGATTATTAACAACTTCAGTAAATGGGTTTAATCTGGTGTTGAATTGGCCATGTCTCAAACCGTTTCTTTCGTAAAATACCAAGTCCAACGTCTCTTCGCCATCCAGATCCAAATGTCTTTGAGTCGATGCAATTAAAGAACCCTGAGGTTTCCATGCCAAATTATGCTCAAGTCCATCCACAGCTTCATTTACACTTTCCAATTCTCCTTCACGGGTAAATACTCTAATAACTCTTCTGTCGTAAAGTTCACTGGTGTCTTCGACTAACACAGGTTCGATGGTTGTAACGGAAAAATATTGGCAATCGCCTCTCCAGCTAATCTTTTGAGTTTGATCATCCATGTTGGAAATATTTCCCTTCTGAATTTCGGCGACGGTTGGATCTCTTAATGTTGTGTCTTCTTTCAAGTCCAAACCTGCGTGTTTCAAAGCGTCCCTTTCTCTTTCTAATGCCTTGAACCCCTTACCCTTGAACTGAGTTTCCTTCTTACCCCATCCAACGGAAACATGCTTGGAATCTGTGATTTTAATGTCATCTGGATTCAATTCCTTTTCACATATCGGTTCAAACATTCTTGATAATAAAACCAATTTGTTTTCTTTGGTTAAAATGGACAAAGTCTCTTCATCGGGAGACCAGGAAGATGCAAGTAAACCGACATCAATAGATCCAACGATTTCGACAAATGTAGAGTCGTAATCTGGTTGAGCAGGGTCGTAGGTTGCTGTGACAATATCACCATTTTCAAACACCAAGACCACTTGATTTGTTTCCACAAAATGATTGAAACTTAATAATTTGGAATAGACAGGAACCGGGAAGCTGGCTAACACTAGAACCTCGCCTGTTTTCATGAATTGCTGTACTTCAACGACATTTGATTCCTCTGAAGTCAAGATAAAAGTAATACTATCAGAAACTGTATCAAAAACAGAGTTAACAAGCTCCAAATCTGGATAAGTTCTTGATTCGGGCTTTATATTACCTCTGTTAAGAATTATCAAGTTTCTCATTCTTGCTTACTCGATATTTCCTGCTGGGAGTGTCAATTATTAGAGATGCTCATCGTGCTTTTTTTCAATATAGGAATAGATCCATTAGTTGTATGCAGTATGCACCAAAACCTCAGTAATTATGATATGAAGACAGCATTAACTTTATATTTATTCGAAAGAAGAAATGGGTGGTTGTGCAATTATTGGGATATTTACTTTTGAATTTATTACAATAAAGGTATTTTTTAAAAGACAATTCTAGTTATTGTTATTATTTTGAAAATTCTTTTGAAAATTATGAAGTTTGGGTTTTTTATGCAAAAGCGCCTTTCAATTCTTGTTTCTTATTTTTGATGTAGACTTCAACCGAATCTTTAATGAGTAAGTTTGGATAGAGTTGATCCAACTTAAAAGGAACTCTGGTTAAAGGATCGTAAGTTCCTTTACTTTGGATATGCTTTAATAATTCTGTTTTCTCATAGGTTATGCCGCAAGGTGTGACTACTGGATCGCTGAACAAATTAAACGAAATAGGATCTAATAAATTGTCTGGGGCGTCCATTGTTATTTTCTCCACAATTTCAGTTTCTTCAGAGTCTGTTGTTGTTATTGAATTATTAGAAGAATCAAAGGTGGATGATTTTGAAATTCTAGAGCTCTTGGAATCCAGCCGAGATCTGTGTTTGACAACATGCGACTCATAAAGGCCATGGTTGTAGTTGTTTTTAAAGATATCCAAAAGATCGCACAATTCTGCCAAATGCTTTTTGTAGACAGCTAATAACAGTCGCGAGTACTTTGTTCTGGAGGAATCATGCTTGTGCTTTTCTTTTAACTCTTGCAATTCCTTCCGGTGGTCTGTGTCTATTAATTTGAACATTTTGTAATAAAGTGTGTTGGTGTTCATTATTCTTGTCATTTCATTATATTGTCTTATCTCTATTTTCACTGCTAGAATATCATCGTGAACATGCTGTGCAATTTCTTCTGGAGTGCCTTTTACGACTTGTTCAGAAGGCAGTGGTGTCTTGAATAAGGAAAGAATAGAATTCATTGAAGAAAAACTTGCAAAGAAAAGAATTTCAAACTCGAACAGTTGTTCAATGAGTTGGCTGTGTCCTCTATGAGCGACATATAAAATAAATATTATAGGGGTATAAATATGTTTGTTTGATTTCTCAACCGCAAATCTTTATTATGTCATCCCGCAAAAAATAATTACAGATCAATGCTCGGCTAGGCCTGTGCTTGGTTGCACTTCCATTTTTGAAGTTTGTCAGCGTTTATTTTTCCTTTTTAGGATTCAACGGCACAAATCTAGATCATATTATACGATTTGATGCAACAATATACCCTTAATGTTCTTAAAATGGTCCTTATTAGGTTAAATATCCCCAGTTCCTAATTTATGGAAGCTACTTTTTGTACCTTTTACTAATGCAACTGTGGCAAGATCCAACATGCAGCCCTGACCAATTTTTTCCGTCAGAGTGCATCGTCTGGCTGAGTTTACTAACAGCTCGGGTAAACAATTACGCAAAGAAGGTGAAAACCTGCAGAATTACCGAGGTTATGATTGCTTGTAACAGACAAAACTCGGTTTCGAAATTTACCATTTTCCTAGCAACGTAGCATTTTATTCACCCGAATGCTACTTTTTGTGACTATTTTTCTGGTACATAACCGGCTTTTGATAACGCCATTATACTTCAATTTGACTGTAGCCTTTAAGAGGTTGAAAAAAACAGAGTCACATCGACTATATTAATTTCTAAAGATATCGACCGCAATATTCACAATGCTGACCAACACTTCCAACGCAACTAAGACAACCACGACGAATTCCAAATTTTCCTCATGTGAATGTCCTAATTGTTCCTTCAACATTTGAAGCAAATCGGAAATAACCTCCAATCTTTGGTTTAACAATTCAACTCTCTGGTTAATTTCCAAGTAACCTCTAGTAGCTTGGTAAATAGGCTCGAGATGGGGCTCAGCCCACATTAGCTCCGGCGAGTCTAATACCGATCCATGCAAGTTGATATTGATTCTCAAGATGAATAACTCCCCAATTGACTTCATGATCTCATCTCTTGTCATTTCAACCTTACCGGTTTGAGCAATTTGTTGGGGAATGTCTTGTGTATCTTCGATAGTATTGTCAACTAACTCCTCAAATAAGGAGATCTTGACAGATTGAGCAAGCGCATGAGAAATAGATAATTTCAACATGTAGTTATTGTCATCTCTCAAGGTAATGAAATCATTATAGATTCTTGGTTGATATGACTTGGTAATGTAGTAATTGAATTCCTCAATCTGGATATCCTCAGATGATAACTTTTCGCTTTCAAATTTTGCCAAATCCTCTAAAAATGCTGATTCTTCTTTGGTTGTGTATCCCCACATGATAATTACCCCGTACTCAAAAATGAATATATCGTTCTTTCTTCCAATATCAATCTCACCACCTTCATCAGCCAATCGTATTAACTTGTGTGTAGTGTCTTCATCACCATTACTATCACTTCTCCAGTCTTTATAGGTAAACGGGGTATAAAGACATTCATCAAAGAGCTTCGGACTGGTATTGTGTATGCGCTTACGGTCCTTCAACCATCTCAATAAGTCCTTCATTTTGTAGGAACCACAGGTGCAGTATGCTGTTACTCTGGGCAACAAATCACGATGCAGTTTATCCAATATCTCAGCATCCTTTCTAGCCGAAGTATCTGTGATACGTCTAACCTGGGAATAAACCCTGGTTCTACTGGGAGTACTGCAGTCATCTTCATCGTAATCATCAGCATTACTCGAATTGATTGTGCTATCGGGAGGATCTTCGGGAAGTAACTTCAATTTCTGTGATGTTCTGCTTGTTCTTTGGAATCCAATTTTGGGAGACTGGGCTATCCTAGAACCGGTCCTGTTAGCTTGGGCTGTTTTAGCATTACGATTCTGTAGCGTTGTTTTTTGAACACTGGGGCTTACCGAAGTTGAACTGGACTGGGTCAGTTGGCTTATACTCGACGAGTGTGTGAGTTGTGTTTTAGGTTCGGTTGCTTCCGCTATTATGATCGGATTTTCCGATATTTTAGGTAGCAATGGGGTTGACTCTTTGTTGGACATTTTATATTTCTCGGAGACTAAGCACAGTATTTTATTGATTTCTCAATTCATCCAAAGTTCCAACACAACTTCTCGTCTATCTGTGTTATCGTATAATACCGACTGGGACTCGCATTTCTCCTTGCACATAACATCCTGCACACAACTGACATACAAAAAAAAGTTCAGATGAGATGCCCTTCTACATTTTCCAATCATCAGAAAACTGCTAAAAAAGTCTATACCGTGCTGGTTCTCCAAGATAAGATGCAGCAGAAGACCAAAACCACGTTGTCCACAAGGAGACATGCATTTTCTTCTTTCAGAGAAAGAGTGGACTCTATTAAGATTGAGCCAAACTTGAAACTTAACGTGAGAGTTCACGATCACGTAGAGTCTTCACACTTTCTTACCACCTTGGAGCATTGGAAAGAAGTCAATTCGAGTGCAAACTTCAACGACTTTTTGGAAAAAGTCGAGAATCATTCCCATTCCTTACCACAGATTTTACATCATCAATCAACAATCTACGATGCCCTCCATGAACATATTCAAAAGAATGACCCACACTCTATCCAGCCACTTTTGGAACTATTGTCCCAATTCATTCATGATCTTGGTCCTGATTTTATGCCTTACTACACCAGATACTTGGAGTTGCTAATGGAAGTAGCAACCGGTATTAGTCCTAATGATCTTCAGAACGGCAGAAACTCTTCTAATACATTGGAGTGGCTGTTCAACTGTTTAGCATTCTCATTCAAATACTTATCAAAAACGTTGACTGCAGACTTACTTCCAACCTTTGAGGTCTTGATCCCATTACTAAAATTGTCCAAAAAGGCATACATATCCAGATTTTGCGCGGAAGCTCTTTCTTTTCTTATAAGGAAGCTGAAAGTCGAGAGCTTGACTAAAATCCTCAAATATTCCTTTGATGACCAGATAGAATCAATCAGAGAGAATGAAGCCTACCATGAATCTTTGATTATCTTGTACAGTGAAGCAATGAAAAATACCAAAGGAACATTCCATTCAAAATCGACTTTGATTTTGTCTAAAATCATTCAGAATGCCTTAGAGACTGACAATAATCAATTTCATGAAGAGTTCATCTCTGTTGTGTCAGACATCTTGTTGGAAATTATTCACCACGGTTCTGAGGAGGCCTGCCCTAAGTTTTACGAATTGGTGACAGACTTTTTGATGAAGCTTGTGAAAGAGACAGATCACCCAAAATCGTTGATTGCCGTTTCGCAACTTCTCTCTACTTTGTCATTTGCTGATTCCGGTAGAAAGATTTCAAACTGGAAACCAATCTTGTTGACAGTTGAAGAGTTACTTAAAAAGGTGGAAGAATTGACCACTATGGAATTGAGAGTTGAACTCATGGAATCCTTGGTTTATTTATTTGCAATTGTTTTCCGTAACTGTGAAATTAACGAATTAACCAAATATCACAAGTTGATATTCCAATCGCTTATCAAGCTCAATGATGGTCAGCAGTTCTTAATCTTCGCCGAATCTGCATTGGGTATTAACAAATCAAAGATGACAAACTTTGGTATTGGAAAATATATCCAAGACTTTATTAACCAACACTCAAATAACCTTGGGGAATTAAAGAAATTGGCTTTCTTCTTAACAAGATTGAAGGACAAGAACTACTATGACATCTCTCCAATCCCAACCCTTTCAAAACCAACTCAGGAAAATATAATTGCTCAACTCCAACAGAACTATTCTGAGATCAAGGACCCTAAAGAGCTACCACAAATATACTGGAGATTGTTGATATTAAGGTACGGCGAAGGGTCTTCCATTACTCATGAATTAGACTACTTACTTAAATTATTGGACATATTGTTGGACAATTCATTTGAATACAAAACTTCATTTTCCAACGATATTGTTTCAATTATAATTGATTCTTTGGTTCAATTATTGAAGGAGTCTAAAAATAAAAAGACTGTTACTGCTGTTTTTGAAAAATTGTTCTCTCATTTCACAGACTTGCAGAACTCATCCTTGTTTATTGCATCTTTTGATTGTTTCATACGGACTTTTGCGACTGTCATTTCGAAATCCCTTGAACAGGACTTTGAACTGTTTTCGAATGAAATCATCAAGAACTTTCACTTACCTCACCATGATTCTAGATTGAATTCTATTGAGTTACTTATTACATTGCACGATGTCACCAAAAGGGAAATTTCACCTTTCTTGTCACAGGTGAGGATAATTGAACAAATACCATTAACTTTAGCCAACGGTAGAGATATTGGACTCAGGGTCCGTCATCTTGCCACCGAATTCAAGCAGTGTGAAAAGCCAACCGATCTGGAATGCAAGATTGTTAGCAATTATTTCTTTGGTCTTTTGACGAATAGATTCCAACCATGTTGGACTGCAGTTCATGAAGTGCTTCCATTGATAATATCTTCAATTTCAAAATATATCTGGGAATTATCAATTTACTTTATCCAAATGGACTACGAAAATCAGACAACCTTGTACTATAACTTTGATTCTGAATTATTTGAGGCAGAGGAAAGCGGATTATCAAATTGGCAAGCGAAGAGTAAGAGATTGAGTGACAATTTCAATATGGTTGAAACCAATTACTTTGTGAAATACAGAAATATCTATTCCTCGATCATTAACTACGCAGAGAGCATTGGGGCAGACAACACTTACTCCATGGTCATGAGATCACAGACGATTAACACCCTTGCTGTTGTTCCATCTGTCGCCGAACGTCATTCTGATATTTTAGTTCCAATGATCTTAAGTCTGACAAAGGAAACAAAGGACACCGAAGAATTTTCAATGAGCTCTTGGACATTGAAGGATAAGAGTGACTTTGTTTCATTATTTGGAAAGTTCCACAACATAAAGAAAATAAAGGACTCCGACAAGTTGTTTGAGCATTTATTAATGTTGCTTTGCAACCAGAACTTGCAAGTGCAGAAGATGTCTTTGAACGTACTTCTTCGTTGGGGAATCCCCTCTGTAAACAAGTATCGTGACAACTTATTGAATTTGTTGGATGATACCATCTTTCGTGATGAGCTTTCAAAGTTTATTACCAAAGATTCAGAATCGAAAATTGAAGACCAAGATTTGGTACACTTAATGCCTTTAGTTTTACGCATTTTATTTGGAAGAGTTCAAGGGACACCAAAGAGCAATAGTAAAACTGGTAAGAAATTTGCTGTTATTACTGTTTTGCCAAATCTCTCCGATTCCGATATCGAGGAGTTCTTGAGTTTAGGGTCCCAGACTCTTGACTACGTCCAATTCTTTGACGATGGGGAAGTAAACAGCAGCAAGGCTCAATTAAAAAAGATAAGTGGTTATGTTAATCTTCTCAGTGAGGTATACAATACATTGGGGCAAAAGTATGCTGAGGTGCTTAGCACAACAATCAAACCATTGGTATATTCCTTAGTTGCAGCACAATACAGAATTGACAACCCAAGTATAGATGAAGAAGAGGATGTCAATATTGAAAAATCTGCCAGAAACATTAGGCAGATTGGTATGAGATGCTTATGCGATCTTTTCAAAACTTTGGGCGATCAGTTTGTGTGGGATGAATACATACCAATAATTTTTGAACACATCATTAAACCAAGAATGGAAAACTTTGCCATTGAGAACTTGCAACAAACATCTTCGATGATGAAAATTATCACAAGCTGGATTGATTTGCCAAACACTACTAGTTTCTTATATATTGAAGACTTTGCTCCTGCCGAAGCTTTGCTTTCAATTCTTGATCACAGTAATGCGAAGGAAGGAGTTGTTGCAACTATCCTTGAGTTTTCTATTGCAGCACTCAGCAAAAAGGGTATCACAGATGAGAAGTATTATACCTTATTGGCACTCTTGGTTAGCTCCTTATTGAAAAACTTGCCTACAATCATCAGAAATATTACCTGTCGTGACGTAGGTTCTTTGGCTATCAAAGCATTGCTTTTATTGATTGAAGGGAACTACGTTGAAGATAATGAAACAAAGGCTTCATTATTAGAATCATTGGTCAAGGCATTAGAAAAACCTCACAACCAAGTTGATTCAAAGGACAAAGTGAATGTTTTAATGTCATTATCATCGTTAATTGAAGGCTACGATTGTTCTTTTAATGAAATATTGCCGTTGTATGAATCATGCGCCAAGTCTTTCAGAATTTACCCTGATCGCAGGATTCGAGAAACGTTAGTCGAAGTTTTCAGCAGTATTGGAGGTAGATTCCTTGAAATTGAACCCGTTTCTGAAGTTTTAAGAAATTTGAACTCATATTCCACAAAAAGAATGCAGGAATTAGACTTCGAACTGAGATTAGATGGTTTTAAAGAGGTTAACGAAGTTTCATACAAAACTTACACGAATGTGCAATGGTTACCACTTCTTTACTGTGCCTTGTTTTTTATCAATGATGAGAACGAACTTGCAATCAGAACCAATGCAGCATATTTGTTAAGAAGATTTGTTGATTGTTTCTCTGCGAAGGAATCTGAAGAAGAAGCTGAACCTTACATTAGGACCTTCAAAGATGTTGTTTTACCTCATTTACGTATTGGTTTAAGAAAACAGAATGAAGATATTCAATCTGAGTATCTCAGCGTCTTGGACCATACTGTTCAAAATGCGAAGTACTTCACGGAATTTGATGACTTGAAGGTACTTACTTTTAAGAATGATGACGAAGCTAACTTCTTCAAGAACATCAACCATATTCAAATCCATCGTCGTCAAAGAGCAGTGAAAAGACTTGTGGAGCACAGAAACGAATTAAATGAGAATAGTATTTCTCATTACATTCTTCCAATCATTGAACATTATGCATTGACTACAGAAGAAAAGTTCATGAGTGTTGGTCTTGAAACTTTGGAAACAATCAGCTACTTAGTCAGATGTGTAGGATGGAGTCATTTTAAGGCTTTGTTCAAAAGGTACATTTTTAACTTGAAAAATTCTAAGCCAGAGGTCTTAAAGAACCATGTGAATTTGGTAGTTGCAGTTTCAAAAGCTTTGATGAGCTCCGTTGAAGCAAAGCAAAACGGTGAGCCGGACGATGTAATTAAGAATATGCCACAACAAGATGAGATGAACATCTACATCCTCAAGGAGATTTTCCCTCGTTTATCAAAGATTTTGACGATCCGTGATGATGAAACTATCGTTGCTCGTGCTCCATTATCTGAAGCAATGACGTGTTTGATCATGTGTGTTTCTTCCGAATTGATTGAGGCAGAACTTCCAGGTATTTTGACCAGTACTTGTCAGGTTATGCGTTCCAGATCGGAAGAATTAAGAGATGCAGTTAGAAAATCCTTGAGCAAAATTGCTACCCTCTTAGGTCCACAATATCTTCGTTTCATATTAAAAGAATTAAAGACTGCTTTGTCAAGAGGTTCTCAAATTCACGTTTTGAGTTACACCGTACATCATTTGTTGGTCGCTATCCAACCATCGTTGGAGCATTCTGATTTGAATGATGCTGTTGACATCATTGTCGATATTATTATGGAAGATATCTTTGGTGCAGCAGGTCAAGAAAAGGATGCGGAAGGTTACACCAGTAAAATGAAAGAAGTTAAATTCAAGAAGAGTTTTGACTCTGGTGAAATATTGACCTCCAATATTAGTTTGTCTCATTTTACTACTGTTTTGCAACCAATTAAGCTCTTGATAAAGGAACATATCAACTTAAAGACTCAGAATAAGTTAGATGAGTTATTGAGAAGATATGCCTTGGGCTTAAATCATAACAGTGATGCAGGAAGTCCAGACATATTGGTCACCTGTTTTGAAATTCATAAACAAGCTTCAGAAGTATTTATTGACCAGAAGGAGAAGAAACCAGTTACTGCCTCTGAGGAACATTTCTTGGTGAACTTAAATGCCAAACCAACGAAGACACAAATTAGTAATGATCTTCACCTCCATACTTTGCAGAAGTTTTCATTTGAATTATTGAGAACTGCTATTTCTAGACACGAAAATTTGATGACTGTTGGCTATCTCACTGGCTTTGTTCCTTTGTTGGAAGATGGAATTAAGTCTGAAAATGAAGCAGTTGTAATTTCAGCATTGAGAATCTTGAATGTGGTGATTAGATTGGAATTCCTCGACAGAGAAAACGGAATCTTTGAATCATGTGCTAGAACTTCGTTGAATATAATTCAGGATTCGCCTTCTACTAATTCTGAATTGTGTCAAGCTTCGTTGAGATTTTTAGCAACTGCAATTAGACACAAACCAGAAATAAATTTGAAGGATACTGCTGTCAGTTATATTTTAACTCGTCTTCAACCAGACTTGGAAGAACCAAACAGACAAGGTTTAGCATTTAATTTCTTAAAGGCTGTGGTTGCCCAGCATGTTATGATTCCAGAAATCTACGATACTATGGATAAAGTTTCCAAGATTATGATTGTTAACCATTCTAAGGAAATAAGAGATATGTCTAGAAGTGTCTACTTCCAGTTTTTGATGGAATATGACCAAGGTAGAGGCAGATTGGAGAAGCAGTTTAAGTTCTTAGTTAACAATTTAGTTTACCCGACTGATGAAGGTAAACAGTCCGTTATGGAATTAATTCACTTGATTATTGTGAAGGCAAGTTCAGCGCTATTAACTAAATTGGCTTCATCATTTTTTGTTGCTTTGGCAAACGTCTTGATCACATATGAATCTGGAAAGTGTCGTGAAATGGCTGCATCTTTGATTTCAAGCATCTTCAAGAAATTGGGAACAGATCAATTGGGAAACATTGAAACGTATATTACAGCTTGGTTACACGAATTCAACAATCCACACTTAAGTCGATGTGGTCTCGGTATCTACAAGCTTTACATTAATGAGTTTGGTCTTGGAAGTAATAAAAAGTGGGATGGCATAGTCTTGAACAAGATTGAAGGTATCCTTGAATCTTCGAAGAACGTCCCGGAATCGGAATCTAAAATTGAATGGGAGTTACTCTACTCTGCACTTAATGTTTACTCGACAATTTGCTCCAAAGTGCGCAAACAAGTTTTTACTCTGGAGTACGAGAAATCATGGAGATCAATTATAGACTGCTTATTGTATCCTCATGCTTGGATTCGTCTTCTTGCCTGTCGTTTGATGGGTATCTTGTTGTCTAACTTAGACAGCTTAGAGTTTGAACTAACTGATTATGAAATCCAAACTGTTGCATACAGATTATTACGTCAATTAGGTGCTCCATCGATATCCGAGGACTTAGGAACACAAATCACCAAGAATTTGGTTATCATTGCAATGAGATGGGAATCCAAAGACACGAAGTACATTGAGCTGAAAACGGAATCAGAAGATACTGAAGAAGCCAAGGAAGCGAAATACAACTTTGCCAATGAGTTTATTGTTTCGCGTACCTGTGCCATTATGAGACAAGAATCGAACTACAAGCATTCATTTGTGAGTAAGAAAACTTCCATTAAGCTTGCAGCTTTGTTAGTTCAGATAACTGGAAGTGAAAGAATATCTGGTATTGCTGAGAAGGTGTTGTTATCGTTGCACAACTTCACTGAACTCAATACTAATGGAAAGGAAGAAGAGGAGTTGATCAACCTCTCAACAGAATGTTCCGGTATGATTGAAGAGAAGTTGGGAGTTTCTGAATTTACCAGCCTCTATTCCAAGGTTAAGTCAACAATCAATGCTAGAAGACAGGAAAGAAAGACTAAGCGGGCACAACTTGCTGTTAATGCTCCTGAAATTGCAGCAAAGAGAAAGTTGAAGAAGCACGAGAGATCGAGAGAGAAGAGAAAACACGAGAAGGATGAAAACGGTTATTATCGTACCAAGAAGAAGAGATTTAACTGAGTATATGTACAAATTTAATGTGTATATGATAGAAAAATAGAACGAGAAATACTCAACACTAACTACTTCCGTTATTATCTATGGATTCCTGTTCTTGTCCAACAGGTGGCTGTGCTTCAGCTGGTAAAGCAGTTGGAACTGGAGCTGTTGGTTCTGAAACTGGCGGAGGAGATCGTGCCGCAACGGATTGTTCAACAATAGTATGTATTGACTCTGCAGGAGTAGGTGCAACTGTGTCGTTTTCTTCATCTTTAACTGATTGAGCTGGAGTCTGTCCATCATTGTTACCATAACCTGCAATACCGTTTTCATTCTCTTCTGCTTTAGATTCATCGTTTACCTTAAAGGTACTTGGATCTTCGTTTGCCTTGTCGAAAGGTTCTAACTCTAAATCTTCTGGAAGTTCTGGCGTTTCATCGTCCAAACCTTCAAGCTTAGGTCTCTTAATTGGTCTCCCTTCTTCATCCAACTCGTCATGCTTTTTGCGCTGGTACGCAGCCATCTCCGTTATATATCTTATTCTGTCTTCATCATACAACTTGTAATATGGCTTACGGTCTTCGTCACTCAAATTCTTCCAAGCTTCGGTCATAGTTCTGGACAAGTCGTGAGCAACACCTGGATTTTTTTCCTCCATCTCCTTCTTGATTCTTTCCTTTTCCATTTCACAGAAAATTATATAAACGTTTGTTGGTCTCTTCGGTAAATCTGGATCTCTGGCCTTATGAGATTTCACTACTGGGCTGGTGGAAGTAGGAGTAACAGGGGTACCAAGCTTCTTCTTTGATGGAGCCTTCTTTCCCATAACAACACCACGGCCAGATTTTCCCGCAAGTGAGTCGTCGAACACACTAGGGACTGGTGGGGACGTCATCTCTTCAAATGCGGTGATACCAAATGGAATCAGTTTCGCTTGTTCCTCGAGTCTTTCCATCAAAATAGCATACTCCAAACGAGATCGACGGATTGATGCTTTGGTACGAGATAAAGCAAGTGTTGCTATTTCGTTGTTTCCCTCGATCTCTAGTATTCTCTTCTTCAATTCTTTGCATTTCTGCTTGAATTTGTGCTCTATCATGGTGTTAGTAAATTCAATCAGTCTCTTTTGTGAGATTTGTACATACCTTCACTCTCAGGAGCATATTCTTTTACGGGTAATTTCATGACAATGTGTACTCAGTTTAAGGCGGAATTTTAAAACGATCGTGCTCTGGTGTTCTCATTACTAGCCTTAAATTTCATCTTTGCCAGAATACACGACTAACTAAAAATGTGTTGATCGGTAATATTGATTATGTAATACAATAGCAGCAACGGTCCGAATCGAGTATATTCTCCGTTCTTCGAGTAAGGCCCTACACAAGAAAGAGTCAAATTACAATTTTTATCAATATTCAATAATCATTGTCAACACGTAATAAAAATTATACAATCAACTATACCAATAGACTAACTCATTCGACTGGTTCGCACAAACATGGAATACTAAGTATTACTAATCGCTGGGGATAACAACTCGTAATCTGAGCCAAGATTACTTTCATCGCCCTCTCCAACACTAATTACATCGTATTCATCATCGACAAGAATTCCATCTTCACCCTCGACATCAGTTACCATTGTTTGGTCCTTCAGTTCTAACACAGCAAGTAAAGCTTCAGTCTTCGAACTGGATTCAATTATAGATTCCTTGGGTAACGAAGGAAGCAACATTGAATGTGTAGAACCATAGATGGTTGAAGATCTCGTTGAGGCATCAGCGATAGATGGACTGGAAGATTCAGCATCCACTAATTCTTCATCGTCATCTTCCTCGGATTTCTCACCTGCTACATCAGCCGTAAATAGGGGAGACTCAGTAACGGAAGTATTTGAATCAGTCTCGGAAATGTTCGAAGTAGCTTTAGTTAAACTGTCATCCTCTGATACTGGTTGATCCCTGGGTTCAAACTTGAAATCTCCGCTTAAATTCTTCATGCTTAAATCACACGATCCATAGTTCTCATCGTTTGACATTATTAACTTGAATGGGAACTTCATGTGCGTGTTAATTAATCCAATATTGAATTTAGTGGTCTGTCCTGGTGCAATTCCGCATGACTTATGAATGATCACAGATACTACCGTCTTGTCGAGGCAGTTCACGATTTCAAGTTTTAAGTTGGTGCAGTCGATCAGCTTGCTGGATCTGTTATGTATAATAGCCTGAGACAAGTTTCTGGACTTAGGAATCAAAGTCACGTTGACAGTATTGTCATCAGTAACAACAGCTGCCTCTTGTACCAATTCCTTGCCTTCTTCGATATTGGAAACATTCTTTGAATCATCCTTGAGTCTCAATACAGAATCGGATCCAAATGTGTAAGGACCTTCGAAACTAAAGCTTGAAGTAATTATCTTCAATCTCATGTTGTCTAAACCCTCGAATTGATCACTAAGCCTACCAAAAAAGTTATATGTGCGTTCTTGGCCAGGTTTAACAATTGGCGTGTTTTTGACTTGAATAACTTCCAGTTGAGCATCGTTGGAAAATACGAACTTGAGATCTCCACCATTAATCACTTTACCTGAAGTATTAATAACAGTTAAGGCACTGATCTTGTCGTTTGCTCCAGATTTCTTCGGTCTCACAGTTATGAATTCGTTGTGGCTCATACTATCCAATTTTTCATTTCCGTCAGTCTGAACACAAGCTTCAACAGCTTCAATTTTGGTCTCCTCGTTTATTTCTGGAGACTTTATTTCGGGTTTAATTTCGGTTTCTTCCACTGTTGTGGATTCAGACCCTCTGGCCTTTAATTCAACTAAGCTCTTCAATATTGCAAAAGAAACCTCCTCGTCAGAAGTATCAGACCGCGGGTTTTCGTTGAGCTTGCTCAACTCAACCAACTCACGATATCTTGCCGCATCCTTCACATAGCTCTCAACGTTCTTAAAAAATGAGTCAATTCCTCCATCGTTAAGAAAAGATTCCAATTTCTGTCTTGTTTCATGTGTACATTTGTGTAATGGAATGTCATAGAATTTATTCTCAGAATTTGATGAGTTATGTCTCCAAGATTTGTGGAAATGATTCCTCTGATTTCTGCTACAGAAATGTGAATTACGATCAAAACTTCCCTGCTGACGATGATTCCAGTGTCTGGATTGTTCGTGATTTGGTACAAATCTCACATTTGGATCAACAATTCTCACAACTGGATGCGAATACAAATGGTCGCCAATTGGTTTTTTATCGGTGTTTTGCTTGTTAATGCAGCCTTCGCAAAGGTCAAAGTCATTGCAAACTAAACATTTGTATCTGAAGCCAGTGATTGGTACGAACACAAGTGCTTGAACATCTTCAGGATTACAAGAATCACAGCTAGCAGTTAGATGAACGGCTTCTCTTGGGCTGAAATCAGCCTCATAAGTGTATCCGCGGGACGTTTGGCGGAAGTTCTGTTTGCTAAAGTGTTTGACAGAAGTGATTCTAGCTAATGGATGCGAAGGCAAATGTGTTCCAATAGGTTTGGTATCATTTTCTTCGAGACAATCTCCACAGAGATCAAAATCTGGGCACACTAAGCAAGTGTACCGTACACCTTCAATAGGAATAGCGTCATCAGGATGACAGGAATCACATAGAACATCGTGTACAATGAACTCAGGTGCATTCTTTGAGCTTCCTTCAGGGGGAGGAGGAGGATTGCCATAGCTTACAAAGGCATCCTTAGTGAATTCGCTTAAAAGGTCCTTGCAGTGTTCTGCCATCGATTCCACAATCTTATCTCCAATGGAAGAAAGGTCAAATACTTGTTTGTGTGACTGTGCTGAAGTACCAGTTGCCAGTGGCGTTAAGTCGTTAACAATAAGCTTGATGTGATTCTTGACGTTCAAGCTTCTTGCAAGTGACTGGAAGTCACTGGGAGACTCTAACTTCACATAATCCCGGCGTTTCTTTGATTTTCTCAAATAATTCAAGTATTCAAAGTTGGCTGGGGTAATGTTCAAGTCGGTCGCTCCGGCTAAGTAAGCCAGCAATTCGTCTTTTGATTTGATATCATCAAACTTGGCACGGTCACAGAAGTGGTTAATTATAACTTCATGTTCGGGATACCTGTTGTAGGTAATTCTTATGTGAAGGGTAGACATAAGATATGGTGGCTTTTAAGGGGGGTTGTTGCTTAGAAAATCAAAGAAAAGGGCAGATTTGGGCCAAGTGTTGATTACCAGGCCTGGATTGGATGACAAAAAGAAATAAACAATTACAGTGGCGAATTAGTTGGGTATTTTTGCCACTTAGCAATCGTTAAATTTCTTGTCAAAAGGTATTTGCAAGGTAGTGTGGATTTTAAGGGATTTTGCCTCCGTGTGATCTTATCTACCCCTGTCGTGTATGCTCAAAAAATGGGGTAATATAAGAGGTAACGCCATAAACTTCAATGTAAAGTATAATTTCGGTTAAAGGTTCGGATAAGGTCAATCAATATCCCTTTTGTAATTCTATTCTTATTGTCAGCTTGGTTTGCGAATCAAGGGGTTAAAAGAATTTAATTGAATGGCTTGACTCCCTCCCCTACACAACTGACAGTATCAGAAAAAGAAAAAATGTACCAGTTTTAAGGCAAATTTGCTTGTTGGGGGACGGACAGAAAAATTTTATCTGATTAATTGAACAGTAGTGCTTCTTATGACGAAGATTTACCCCAAAGCAGTGGTATTTGATTTGGATTATACCCTTTGGCAAGCATGGTGTGATACACACATTTCAATGCCTGTAAAACCGGTCTCAAAAACTGAGGTTGTTGATAGCAATGGCTTTTCCTTATCTTTTTTCAAGGATGTTGAATCAATTATATTGGAATTGGCAAGGAACAATGCCGTAATTATAGGTGCCAGTAGAACTGCAACCCCTAGAATAGCTCAAGAGTTGCTTTCATTATTACACATTGATGGAAAGCCTGCTATAAAGTATTTTGACAACCTACAATGGGGCCAAGGGTCCAAGATCAAACATATTAGCCAAGCTGCCAAACAACTCAAACTACAGGATGAATTGGAGGCTGGTGAGTTTATTCTCTTTGATGACGAATATAGAAACCACGATGTCACGAAAATCAACTGCTATTTTGGTTTTATTGCTGACGATTCCAAGGGATTGACTCGCCAAGTTTTCGAATCTGAATTACATAACTGGCTGAAATCAAGAAACACACATAAATAGATTAAATCATCATCATTACTAGACATAATATAGACTTTATATATCCGTCACACAAAATATTTACGGAATGCAGCCAATAACCAAATTATAAACAGCGTAAAATTGAAATGAATAAGTATATTATACTTCGTTAGAAGAACTTTCCTGAATTGACTTAACAAGGGATACGATATTATCATGAGAAGCATTGGCCGGAGGACTGATTTCTTTCTAAAATGTTAGTATCGCAACTATGGGATATCTTTTGCATGGCCATTTTTTACTTACAGAGTTTAAAAATCCTCTCAAGTTGTCGTCTGTCCATTTTTGAACATCCACAAGACTACTTCCATTCAAGTAATCTGATTCCTGGAGTTTTGATTCTTTAAGTTCTATTGGTTTGTTGTTGTCGTCCTCTTCATCCTCATCTTCCTCGGATTCATTTTCTTCTTTAACTCCAGTCACGTAGTTGTACAAGGATGTCTTGATATGAGGGAAACTCTTTAATACAAGATATGTGACACCTATAGCAACTGCAGTGGATGCAGCTGTTACTTTCAAAGCACGGCTTCTATTAGAAATTTTGAAGGACATGCTTTTCTTCGGGGTTGTAGATGTACGATATTTTTATTTAAGCTTTTCTGTTCCGCACGTGAAATTTACCATAATATTAATCTTAACTATGCTGTTTTACCCATATTGTACATTAAAGAAGAACATAAAACTATATAATACATAAGTTGTAGATGTACACACTGGTACTGTTCTACGCTAGAAGTAGAAGTGCTTTTCCAGAAAACCTATCTAAGCACATAAAGCACCCTGATTGAACCCCGTGGACATGACCCCTTAAGGTCCAGCAATGGGAAACAACAGTCACTCAACTGATCTTAGTTATCTTTAGCTTATAATTCTTTAGCAGCCTTGTCAGCCTTACCGGACTTGGCTGGCAACAAGTCTTGGTGAATGTATGGCAAGACACCACCTTGAGCGATGGTGACGTGACCCAACAACTTGTTCAATTCTTCATCGTTTCTGATGGCCAATTGCAAGTGTCTTGGAATAATTCTGGACTTCTTGTTGTCTCTGGCAGCGTTACCAGCCAATTCCAAGATTTCGGCAGCCAAGTATTCCAAGACAGAGGTCAAGTAAACTGGAGCACCAGAACCAACTCTTTGGGCGTAGTTACCCTTTCTCAATAATCTGTGAACTCTACCGACTGGGAAAGTCAAACCTGCCTTAGCAGATCTCGAGGTAGATGCTTTTTCGGTCGAACCGGCCTTTCCTTTACCACCAGACATATTGATTTATGTGTTGTATATTATTTTTTTGCTAAGCAATGGAAGATGAACACGCTCGCAGAAATCACGACAGTTAAATAGTCTCCCTCCAGTAATTAGGATGCATCAAGCAGCGACCAGACTCGTGCCCATTTTTACACCTCGCGACACGTAAATTTGAGACCATATTGTTTCAGCGTAATTTTCAAACCGTGCGCGCATTTATCAGCCCATACGCGGTGGCGCGCTCCAGCAAGAAAAACAGTGTCAACAGTTCATATCACATTTAAATGGAGCAGTTCCCGTTGAGTGCATGTTTTTTGTTTAGTTTACCACCCTGAATTTTTAAAAAATGGCCCCAAAAGCAGAAAAGAAACCAGCCTCTAAGGCTCCAGCTGAAAAGAAGCCAGCTGCCAAGAAGACCGCTTCTACTGACACCAAGAAGAAGACTAAGACCAGAAAGGAAACTTACTCTTCTTACATCTACAAGGTCTTGAAGCAAACTCACCCAGACACTGGTATCTCTCAAAAGGCCATGTCTATCATGAACTCCTTTGTCAACGATATCTTTGAAAGAATTGCTGGTGAAGCTTCTAAGTTGGCTGCTTACAACAAGAAGTCTACTATCTCTGCCAGAGAAATCCAAACTGCCGTTAGATTGATCTTGCCAGGTGAATTGGCCAAGCACGCTGTTTCAGAAGGTACCAGAGCTGTCACGAAGTATTCCGCTGCTGCTAACTAGATTGCAAGTCAATGTTCTTTTAGTTTATTACGTGTATTATTTAGCTTATGTTTCGGACTATTCGGCCACTTTTGTATATTAGAATGAATAACTCGAATTTTGAACACAGTGTTTATTGTAAACTCAGAAATCGGGTCACGCCTATCCGTCTTGGCGCTATAGATTGGGAATTATATCCGTGGATATTTTGGCTTACCTTCACTAAAATGGAAGTTGTTATACCCCTCGCGGCTGCAGAATTAACTAGGTTTCATAGCGTTAGTGACACGAAAAAATATCATGGCACGGCCCTTCTGAAATTTGATGCCCTTGTTGCAACTAACTCAAGCTTTCTGTCTCTTTAAAATATAAATGATTTGGAATTAAACGTAAATTCGTATAACATTTAGAACTATAAAAAGGAAGAATTAAAGGAACATTAGTTAATTTTGACAATTGCAATATTCTCCTTGATTTTCGAAGCTTTAAACCTTTCCAGCGATCTTCGCAGAAAGGTCGCTTGTAGATTCTGCGTGTTCAACAACAGCTTTTTCAACTGGAGATTGTAAGTAGTGCAATGTGTGTTCTGGAGCATCACCGAAAACCTGGGCGACCTCTTCCAAGGTGT
>JAJMFY010000043.1:0-63794 GCA_030574955.1 Teunomyces lycoperdinae
CGGAATCGACGTGACCGATAACAACGACGTTGACGTGAAGCTTTTCCTTACCCATTTTTATTGATTAATGAATTCTGTAGAAGGAGAAACCAAAAAAAATTTGAGCGAGGATTTAGTTTCATTTATAAAAAAATTCCCCGTCGCGGGAGCAACGTGAAAATTTTTTTTTCTAGTTTGTTGTCCAAAACAGTAAACGTCCGATGTACACGTGGACGCTCAGGGCTGAGACCCTAGTATTGCTGCAAAAAATAATAATAATAAATGTATTGTATTATTCGTAAGACTACATTTGGAAGTAGAACACACAACCCTACTACTCTTTCTAAAATCCTATGTTACAGGGGGATGTTAACGTGTATACTTCCCAACCTTCCTAGCCCGTCTAGGTTCATGCCCACCCTCTAATGTTTTGAGCAATTCCTGATCATTTCTCTCCGAGCCGTCATTTTGATATTGGACCTGGCTCAGCATCTCATCGTCCAAATGCGACACATCACAATTCTTATGACCTTCGTCGTCATCGCCTTCTCCGTCACCGTAAACTTCCTGTGCAGAAGGTACGCTCTCCGCACCGTTAGCTGCGACAAGCAGTTTCTTGGTTAATGATTCAGGACTATCGCGTCCCACCAACGGTCCGTACTTCTTCTTCGATTTCACCTTTCTAGGAGATGGAAGTCGAATCTCATCTTCTGCATCTTCCTTGACATCGACAGGTTTCTGTTCTGGAGTCCCAGAATTGCCGTGGGAATGTAGATCATCACCACAAATATTCTTGACATACTCCATCAAAGTCAGCGGCCGGTTATACTTACTAGGTGCAAAGAGGCACCAAGTTAAGTCCAAGATATTTGGCATGGTCAAGCTCGATTTTCCGGCGGAAATGTCAACAATTTCCCACAAGTAAGCCACCGAAACTATCGGAATTTGCCATTCCTTCGCAGCGTTGATTTTATTCTTGGAAGAAAGGATCGACACCGAAGAAGTGCCCGACTGATATGTAGGACAATTGATTATGTCCGGATATTTGTATTGATACAATTTGGGTGAATTTTTCATCAATGAAGACTTGAACAAGTTAATATTAACCACAAGCAAGTCTCGCTTCAGGGTTAAGGACTCACAGAATTCAAAACCCATGTACTTGATGAGTTTTTCCACATGGAGCAACTCAATTCCCGTGAATCCTGTAATGCATATCTTGAAGTTTCTAGTAGATGGCAAAAGTCCCTTTAACGGCTGTCCCCATCTATCTGAAACCACCTTCAAGTAAAAAATTGATCTCTCGATAAACCACTCAGTGACAACTTTAATCTCTCCACTTGTTATTCTAAGTTTTGTTGCTGTAGGAAGAATACGAAGCATTTGCGACGATTGAGACCCTTGTATTGCCGGTAATAAAATATGCGTGATGGTGCTATCGTTGGAATCGGCGGTCACCTCACCGCCATGACTCGTTATTACTCCCGTAAGTAAGCTTGATTGCTGAGAGGTAAAGCTGATCAACAAGAAGTTGAGACCAGGAAAGATGGTTTTAGAATTATCTTGCAAGGGTACATTTGGCTTCAGAACCACCGTTGACTGCTTCACAACTTGCTCTTCTTCTTCATCCCACATCGAGTCTCTTACAATGGCTTTAGAAAAATTCTTTGTGTTGCCCATAATCGATTTCCAGACGTCAGTGTTCATCTTTAACCGTTTTCGAGGCTCATCGTTACTCTTTGGTGATGATTCGAAAAGCTTTTTGGATGAAGCATTCTTTGCTCTCACCAATAAATCCCAAATCTTGCAGCCATTTTTAAATAAAGCGGCTTCATTCTGATCAGTGAGTAGGTAATCGTTGAAATCGAGGGCTGCTCCACGCAAAATCGAATCAAATATCCAGATCGGATGCACCACCGGCTTGTGCCATTCAATGGCTTTGGTGTACCGTCGTCCTACCTTTTCTGTGGTCACCACACATGTGTTTGAAATTGTGAGGGATTCAGACCACGTCCCACCGTGTTTGCTAATCGTTTCTATAAGGTTTTTTGTAGTGAAAAATTCGGAAAGTTCTTGGGTATCGCCTAGTTTGAGCCGAAAACTGTCTTGCTTGAACAAGTGTCGTATTCCTTGTAGATCCAAATCTATCCGGGAAAAACACACGTTTGTTGATTCAAACACGGGAAGTAAGTAGTTGTCGATATTCAACGCGTCTGAATCCTCGTCTTCGCCCCTTAACCATAAGTCGTAGATCTTCAAAATGCCTTCCTGGTTCAAGAACTTGATATCGACTCTATTTTGGATACAGAACTTGTACTTAGCGGTGTCACGTTCACCAACTATAAGATAGTTCACATCGCTCATGAGGTCGCTATAGTGTATCCCGCCGAGAGCCTCAATTTTTTGGGCTAGCTCTTCACGAATACGCAGAATACCCGTACAACAAAACGTTCGTTTCGAGAACGGTCCTTCATTCGGCATTATTGTACTTCAGAATCTGGCTTGACTGGTCGTAGAGTTATGATTAGGTTTGGTGATAAATCTGGTTTAACTAAAGTATGTGCAGGCCCCCCACAACAAAACAGTTGCCAAATACACCGGGAACTTTTTTTGGAATTAACAGAATTCTTTTTCAAAGATATAGTAATCAGGTGATTGCTATTCCATCAACTGGGCTTTAAGAACATTTGGTGAGATAGAGAAAAAAGAATCCACTAGAATTAAAGTGATTGCATCCAGATTGCTTTTGAGAATGGCGCGTACCAGATCAAAAACGGTTACTGCTGCAAATGAGGTGGCAAAATTGGAGGCTTCAATTCCCATTTCAAAGAGAAGAAAAACCACCACTAGAAGAAAAACTGCTACGAAAGAAGTATCAGATGAAAATACGATGGAGATAATCAAGAAAAATACAATGACTGTGAATGTAGATTTATCGCCACCAAACTCGTCCCAGACGAAACTAAAATCCAAGGCAAAGAGTTCAACAAAAAAACCTCTTACAAGGAGAATAGATTTCGAAGATACGGTGACTCATATAGAAATCCCCGCCGATTTAAAGTTACCGGTTGAATTTGAGAATTACCATACTTCTGAATTTATCTCTGGAGTTAAGCACGTTCTCCTGATAGACCCCTCATTGTATCCGGCAATTGTGCACCAAAACTTCTCCAGTTTTGAAAACATTCCAGAGGTCAAGAAAGATCCAGCCGAACTTATTGACAGTTACTGGTACGCGTTAGTATCTAGCATCATTAGTCAGCAGATCAGTGGGGCGGCTGCCAGTTCGATCAAAGCCAAGTTCCAAAACTTGTATGGCGAAAATGAGCCCGTCAACCCTACCAACACATTGACTAAGACACACGAGGAGTTGAGAGGAGCTGGGTTATCTAACCAGAAAGTTAAATACATCAGGAATATCAGTGAAAGATTTAACGATCCAACATCCAAACTCGTCGATCCAGAATTTTACAAACTGCCACTTCCTGAAGTTATCAAAGAACTTGTCACCTTGAAGGGAATCGGCGAATGGTCTGCCAAGATGTTTGCCGTTTTCACGTTGAAGAAAATGGATGTATTTGCTCGTGATGACTTGGGTGTTGCAAGAGGCATGTCTAGGTACTTGGTACGCCGTCCTGAGGTTTTGAAAACGGTCAAGGAAAGGGTAAATGCTGATGAAGAACTCAAAGCTTTACTAAAAAAGAAAGGAATGTTTGAAAAGAAAGACTCTAGACGTGATTGGGTACCGTACCATGATCTGTACGTTTTATCTGCGGGAACTCAATTCAGTCCATACCAAACGGTTGCGATGTTGATTATGTGGAGATTAGCATCGACTAATATTGAGGTATTAGAACAGGCATAGAATTTATGTTATGTGCAACAATATGTACTTTTAGAAACCATTACTAGAAAAAGAAGACTAACAACAATGTGTACCCCAAACAAATATATGGCATCAACTTTAACGAAGAGGCCCCGTTGATATTATTTTCGCCACCAATTTCGATATTTCTATCGGGCATATTCTCCCGGTCTTTCAATTTGTTCAATTCTCTTTCAATCTCGTCTGCCCCGTAATCCAATTCAGTCTTTATAAACTGCAAGTCTTTTTCTTGAAAGCCATGTTTTACAATCAAGTAATCAATAAATTTACTTCTATTTTGCTGATTGTCGCCAGATATATCATCTACAATACACTGGATCCATTGTTTTATAGTAGCAGGTTGTGTCAGGTTCATATCTTTTTCTGTAAGGTGTGGTAAATCACGACGTCCTAGCTTTTGAACCATGTAATTTTGAATCAAAGAACGAAACTTTTGGGGAGCAGCATATTCTGAATTATTGTTTGGAGTGTTTATGAAGGAAGATCTGTCATTGGAAACAATACTTCCAATTGACTTACCAGTAGTTATGGGTATATCTAACGATTCTTTTGCTGGTAATGCATGTTTTAAGACCCATTTAATTTCCGCAAGATACAACTTTTCGGCGAGGAATTGTGAAGGATTGTCAACCTCCTCTCCATCGACGACAACGGAGAGCGTATAACATAAAGGCACGAACCAGAAAAGTAAGATATTATATTTCATGAGCCTGACAGTTTGTATTTATTTCTGTTTGTAAATTTGCACCCATGCTGGTTGATTGAATTTTTCTCCTCTTTAAAAAATATCAAAAATGATCAACCTTTGGGGAGTTTCGGAAGCGAGCGGGATGAGGGAGACAGTGGCCAACCTAGTGGTCAACCTAGTGGCAAAAATCCGCCAAAACATCCGAAAAGCAAAATAAGAACAAAAAAGAATATGGTATTAACGCATATAGCTAGACTCACTTCTAGGTCCTTGATGATTGATGACGTAGACCGAGAACGGATTGAAGGGATTAAGGCAGCTTGGGGCAAAGTGTCAAAAAATTACACACGCGCCCACAACCATCATGGAAATATGCAGGATTGTAAAATTATAACCGATAAATTGGGGAAGGTACCTGCAGTATGGGCAGTATTAGACCCAAAGTGGGAAGAGTAGGACGATATCGGAAGGTTAGAAAAATTATCGCATGCAAATAGCACTGGAGGCGTTGTATTAGTAAGGCAACAGAGCTCAAATTTTTAATGGGGCACCTGGAAGTGGAATTGGATATGTCCTGGTAGGAGTGTTTTTTTTATTGGTATTTCAGTGTGGGTTGTATCGGATTTTGTCTCGGAAGTTGACGGTTGGGCGTACCTTATCGGATGCAGGGATGAGAGCGAAACCATTTGTTTTTCTTCTCCGAAAGAAATTAAGTAGCGCAAAAAAAGTAGAAGCCAAAAAAAAAGGAAAGAAAACCGTGGCTTCTAACCATGTGCTGGAATACGACAACATAAACTTTCATATCAGTAGAATCAGGTAAGACTCTACATTTATGCAGCTAGGAAGAAAACTTCCTATATTCACAATGAATTGAATGTGCAAGAGCCAGGAGGTTTTGGAAATTTGAATCTCAATCGTGATAATGCTCTTTTGATTTCATTTCCCAATGCATGTATGTGTGGTCCATGGCGTGGCGTGGAAATTGACACCCTTCTTTTTTCTTTGATAGGCCCTCCCGTATCCTAACGCATCCTATGTACACAAAAGGTTATCGTTTAGCAATTGCAGGATTGTTGAAGAGTCAGGTTATATACCAGAAAAATGCCGAGCTTGTAGAAGGCAGCTGTGTTGTCAATTACCCGTAAATCTCGCTGCATCGAAACACGAACGATTGTTTTGCAGTTTGTTCATTTGCCGCAAAAACAAACAGCGACGCCAGGCCTCGCCCATTTTTTGAGAAACCTGGGCTGGATGTGTAATAAGCCGGAATCTCAAAATAAAGAGTGTGCTCCCCCCAAAAAAAGACAACACCACTTCTTACTGTCGTTTAATACTCCTTCCAATCGTTATTACTTGATAGACTACCAACACCCTTCCCGTTGTCAGAACACTCAATCTGGTCTGTTAACCCACCTTCGCATAGATTCTTTCATATTTTTATCAGGGTTTTTTTCACTTAGAAGTGGAATCTTTTTACACCCAAGGCCCGGCCCAAAAAAAAAATACAGAACCTTTTTATTTCCACCGCTTCTTCTTTCTCTCCCCAGAAGAGCATAGCAGTACATACATACTATGATGCCTGACCAGCTACTGTCGTCTTCACGAAAAAACTCGCTAACTTCGCTATCCACATCTTCCCGCAGCTCACCCCAGTTGCACTCAGTTCGCAGCATGTCTACCGATAATATGATGAACATGGAAGACCGATTCAAAAAAAAGACCGTCAAACGCATTCCAAACGGAGCAACGATCCCTTCACCACAGATTCACCAGAATCCAACGCATACACAAGATAATTTTCACAAATCCAATGGAGGCACATATTATTTTCCCAACGGCGAGGTGTTTCGCCCGCGTTTGGCTCCATCCAAACGTAATCGTCCCTCAAAGATGCATCCAGCCCCATCACACAACCATCACCAGCAATATCACCACTCACATCTGTCGTCATCACGTTCAAACCCGCTTTCAAGCTCCGTGAGTAATAACACACAACACCAAGCATCTTCATCGGACACATACTCCCGTACCAACTCACTCCAGTCGGTAAATCACTATCCAAGCACATCCAATCAAGCCACCTCACTCAGAAAATCAAACTCCTTCAGCAACATCAAGACAGTTCATAACCCATTGTTAGTCAAAAACCCTCGATCACAATCTACAACAAACGTTGCTTCAACGACACCTGATTACTCCCACAAGAATTCCCTATCCTCCTCCTCAACGTCATCAGCCTCATTCAATTACAGTCCAAACTTGTCTCAAAACGGGTTTGGAATCCAGCCTTACACTGGTGTTCGCAACAACGTCTACAATTACACTGCACAACCTTCAAGCGTCCAACCACTAAAGATTCAACAAACACATAACAACAAAACATCTTCATATGATATTAACAGCTCTTTAAGCTCACTTCCTGAAAATGTATCTATATCAATGAGTGGCCACGATGAACATATCGAGAAGGGCATAACTTTGAAATCAAAAAACTTTTCAACATCCTCAGAAAATTCTTCGTACTCATCATCCAGTTCGATTGAGCCAACCATATCCACTACAACGAGCGTAAATTCCAACTCCAATTCTAACTTAGTCCACACCATATCCAATACTCCAACAACATCTATCAATACAGAAGACACCTCTCGTGATAAAATAAACCCAGTAAATAATTCCACTGCAGAGAAGTGCAGTCGGGGAGAATTCTTGGAAAACATTGAGGAAGTTGTAAGGGATAAGAATGACATAGAAGATAACAAACTCCCAAGCAACTCAGAAGCCCTCACATTAAATGACGAAAATGTATCAGATTTAACAGTCCCACCACGCTCAACCGTATCAGTCTTGAATCCAATCCCCATCGTATCTTCAAGTATTGAGGCTAAGAGTACAGATGACGACATGTATTTGACTCCAGATCATTCACCTAGAGTGTTTAATTCCTCGAGTATTAATAATGAAGTATCAACAGGTCTGTCAAACTACCTGCTGAATTATCAACTGAACTCAGCCAGGGCAGAACCTGGTTCTGCAAAACCAATGGATGTTATATCAGACTACTCAAAATGCTCCACACCTGATAAAGCTCCAGCTCACACTGCGGAAGTTACCGAAAGCTTGCCAGAACCCACTATTAATTATTATGAAATTGATATGAAACTCCCAAATAGAAGCAGCCGACTCGTGTCTCCACAGGTTTCGCCTCCAAATTTGGAAAGCAATAGAAATATGTCTAGACCTTCTTCAGAATACTCGGATCTGTTAGAAAACTTATCTGTTGAAGCAGCTCCAGAGAATACAAGCTCAAGAAATTCTAGATATTTTGATTTTCTGGAAACAGAAACTTTTGATAAGTTTCTTAACGATACTCAACAAGAAGTTCCTCCTCGTGGGGACTTGTTAGTTCTCAAGAACCAGAGAATTGTGAAGCATAAAAGAAACGAATCCTCACTCAGTTCATTTAATTCTTTAATTGAAGCTGATAATTACAAAACTCATAAGGCCACCAGCAGTATGCCTCTGACTCCGCAGCTCAATAAAAAGCCAGCGGAAACCAATGATTCACTCACACCAAAGGGGACTAGTAAACTAGAAGTCGATCCTGTGAATGCTAAGTTGGCACCAGCTGAAACCGATGAATTGAAAGCACCAGAACCCACGATGAGTAATGCACACACAGGCACCGCGTCCGTAGACCTGTCATTAAATCTATACTCAATTGACGAGGTCTCAAAAGCTTCATTAAACCATCAGATGGCACCAAAACGTTCAATGCTTGATGTATTAGACAACAATGTAACTGCACCACCAAGAGAGCTAAGAAGAAAGGCTCCCAGTACTAGTAACTTGAACTTAGGAAGAATGCCTAGGAATATGGCGACTTTATCTGGTCAATCAGGTGACCCCTCACTTCCAAAATCTCCATCAACTTCAAACTTCAAGACTTTCTTTAAGAAGGTAATCAACAAAAGCATGACCACAATCAACTCGACAAACTTGTCAAACTATTCCAGCACCTCTGATATTCTGCAAATCACTGGTACTTCATCAGCACTTGTGGACACTTCCAATATCTTGGATTCCAAATCGATTTCCGACATCCAGTCAGTCAGCACATGTGGATCACTCCAATCCCTGGACAATAATGCGTCCAAAGAAAAGTTGGTAGCTTCCCCAGCAACATCTCCAGTTAAACAAAGACTTCCTGTGCATGATTCCTATAAACTTAGCAAGAAGTCATTCTCATTCAGTAATTTAGCATTTGGAAAGTTGTATAACAAACAACTAAAAGAAAAGGAAAGAGAAAAGGAGAGAGAAAAGGAAAAGGAAAAGATGATGAAGGCAATCTCCGATCCTATTCCTGTTGCAGTTGAGAAGGACGTTTCCGAGATCAGACTAGAAGCTGAAGGCTCTCTGCTGACATTATTGTTGCCAGAACTTCCTCAAATTGATAGAGATTCTGGTTTGTTTGAAGATATGTTAAAGACGATCCAGAATGTTGGTGATCTGACAGATGAAGCGGAAGTGATACTCCAAATAAAGCCACTCCCTTTAATTCCTAGAGCATCAACGATAAATGAGCCATTTTTGCGTGACGATGAACTTACAAATGCACAGATTCAGGATCAGCAAATTAAGGATGAGGAGAATGTCACTGGTACTTTCGATCCTAAACCTTACTTCCACAGCAGAACCAACTCAGATGAATCATACATGGATGAAAACCTTAAGGTGTTGCGCAATGAGTTTAACTGGTCCAATTTGGATGAGACGCTTGGTCAGTCACAAGAAATTCATCATGTACCAGAACAGAATGAGCAGAAGATTGAAGTCTTTGTGATTACCAGCGAGCAATTGAACAATGCTTACCAAAACTGGAATGAATACCAAAAGAGAAACCTACCAGACCATTTGAAATTCATTAAGCAATTTAGGGATTATGACACTCTTGAGATTAGAGTCAAGAAGTTTGAAGAGGTCATCGATACAAAGATTCACACTGAAAATGGCAGGGCCAAGGAATCCGACTCTTCTATTTTGAAGTGGGGTAATAATGCTAGAGCCGGTCAAGGACTGAATTCGAAGAAGAAGGTCATTTTTTCCAACAAGCTTAATATTAACGAAACCTTTGCTCCTGACATGTACAAGAGATATAACAAGTCAGTTACCCAGTATACATTGACGGAATCATACCAGATAAACCGCATCAAAAACGAGTTGAATCGCTACAAGTGCAACGAAATGTTAGTGCATGAAAGCTCACAGCAGAACACTCATTTCTTCTTTTGAATTTGCATACTCTACCGGGTCTCTATGCATCGATAAGAAAAGGAATTTAGTTCACAGACATAATACATTTATTTATAAATTCATAACTACATTTTTATTTATTTATTTTTGCCTAACTACCTCTGTAAGTTGTGTAACCATGATTTGATAACAACAATGGTATATGATAGTGTGCGTCAGGAGGATTGTCTATTTGAAACGTGATTTCCACAAAAGGAAAGAATGTTTTTGAAGCCAACGATGTCGATTCTTTGTTCGAAAGGTGGAAGTACTTCCCGGTTAAAAACTTGCACCGGTAAATCCCAGGCACCAACTGTGTCCATTTGTTACCAGAGACACCAACCTTGGAGTCATTAAGCTGAGGATCGAAAGCCCAATTCTTGATTCTGCCATCTTGATCGGTTTTTCCCATGGCAAACGGAATAATATTGCTATCAAGTTCGTAGGCAATGTCCTCGCCCGGATTTGTTAAAAGCGGAGAAACATAAAAGAGTTGCACCGTAACATCAGTAGCTGGTTTACCGACAGTTGTATCCAAGATATGGCAAGAAATGAAGTCCACCATAGCGATCTATAAAAGGAAAGAAAGCTAGACGATAAGTTTCGGCAACCTCCGAGATTTCCTTATCTTTGTTCGCGCGCGCGATTGACAAAAAATTAATATATAAAATTAAAAAAAAAATAGTTTTGTGTTGTGTCTGTTACAATGGATGCAAAATGTTAGATTACGGTACCTATAAAACACCACTGGCGTTTTTTGATATCGTAAGACCACTGGTTTCGAGAATCCACAAGTAGTTCAATTATTCCATTGACTAATCTATAGTCAATGTCGACATTCCGTTGCAGTTTTAGAAGCTGCACATATATAACCACATCTAACACCTTGGTGTGATTGAACTCCAGTTTGTTCCGGGTTTCGTTAAGACACCTCTTCAAATGCATACACATACTCTCTAGTGGATCCAGGTTCACGTTCTGATTTCGAGTAACTGTAATAAGTTTTGCAGAAGTCTGAAGATAGTGTCGTATTCGTTGAAATATTATACTCTTTAATGATTCATAGGTCACCAGTGATGGAATGCTGTGAAACACTCGAAGATTACCACCAGAAAGCTTCAAATTGGCCAATGTTTCTAGTAAGAATTGAATGCTCTCACTATTATACAACTCGATTAGTCGAAATGGTCGAAAGTTGCGCGTGTAGATCCACCGAATGAATTCGAGTTGGATATGTATTTCGTCAATCACTGGTACTGGACTTGGATCTATCTCCAATACCTCTATGCTTGATTCAGAATCGTCTTCGGAGTCACTAATAGAAATTATTTCTGGCTGTATCGTCATTAACAGTGTTATTTCTGGTCGCATAGGGTACAAGTCTTTCTGAATCACTTGGTCATCTAATGATTTTTGTTGAGAAAGTATCGTTGTATCGTCGAGCACCCAAGGTTTACTAAGAACCAGCTTATGATAATCCAAGGCTCGCTTCCAGTAGCGTATCTCAATTTGCAATTCGCCACTTAAACCAATGACAGCTAAATGAGTCCCAAAACATCGAAGTTTCCCACTATGTGTTCGGGATATAGTGCATTGTACGTCAACAAGCTTACCATAAGTCTCGCCATCCACCAAACCTGCTGCGAGATACATTTTATGAGGAATATTGACTTCAAGAACCAGCTTATCATTATCAGACGAGCAATCATCTATGGAAAGCCAAATGTGCGTTTCCAGAGAATTACCAGTATATGGATTATAGGTGGTACGAAATCGTTCTCCCACAATCCGACCAAACACCACAAATTGTTTTACTGGATAATTGTCAACAAGTAAAATATTATGGAGGGAACGGACGCTGTACCCGTAGATGCGTTTCATGTCCTCCACTGAGGTGATATCTCGTATCAATAAAGGCACAATCACGTCATATGTTGGTGCCATGGGGAATACTTGGGGCATGTACCAAGTCTTCAGTTCGGTTCGTAGGACGATATGGTTATCACCACGAGCAAAATCGGCCATAGCTTGAGCATAACGTAAAACTACCAACAATTGAGATTCAAAAAAAACAACACGTTAATTCGGTGAATAATTTGTTGGAATAAGCGCCTGGAGGGGGGACACCGTGAATAGTCTAAACAAACGGACGTACGAAATCTGATACTCCACGCGCGAAATTTGGATGTCTCTAATTTTTTTAATTTTTTCGAGCGATGAGATTCGTATATAAATTTAACTTGCAACGATGGCACTTTTCCAGGTCGACGGATGGGACTTAAAGCAAGATAAGATTGCTCTTGGTGGAATTTCTGAAAAGAAAAAGGCCAAAAAGGAAAAAAACCAGGCAAAAAGAGCGGAAAGAAAGGAAAGAGCTAAAAGAAATAATTCTCAAGATCAAGATGCACCAGAAGATGAGCCAGTGGTAGAGGAAGAAGAACAAGAACCAGACTCAGAATCATCAAAGGAACCTGAATTAAAGAAGAAGTCTAAGAAATCAAAGAATGAAAAGGAATCAACCAAAAAGAGAAAGTTAGAGAAAGAAGGACCGATAACAGCACCAGAACCGGCGCTGGCATTTCCAATAACCAGTAAATTGACTCCATTACAACAGAAGATGATGTCGAAATTGTCAGGATCCCGTTTTAGATGGATAAATGAACAATTGTATACCATATCCTCGGAAGACGCCCTTGCTTTGATTGAAAAACAGCCGGTATTGTTTGATGAATATCACCAAGGGTTCAGATCGCAGGTCCAATCGTGGCCAGAGAATCCCGTGGATGTGTTTGTTGAACAGTTGAGAGTTAGAGCCACTTCCAAACCAATCAATGCTCCAGGTGGTTTGCCTGGCTTGCCTAACAAGAAGGTGGTAGTTGCTGATATGGGATGTGGTGAAGCGCAATTGGCGCTCGATGTTAATAAGATGGTGCAAGCTTACAATAAAAACAATGCTTGTGGCAGCTCGAAGAACAAAAAGTTTTCCAAGGGAAATGCTGGCAGAAGATTCCAGTCGGGCCCAAAGACGTTGGATATTGAAGTTCACAGTTTTGATTTAAAGAAGCATAACGAGAGAATTACAGTTGCCGATATTAAGAACGTTCCATTGCCCGACGAATCTTGTACTATTGTTATTTTCTGTTTGGCTTTGATGGGAACCAACTTCTTGGATTTCATCAAGGAAGCTTATAGATTATTGGCGCCCAACGGCGAGTTGTGGATTGCCGAAATTAAATCGAGATTTACGGAATCAGCATCCAATAAAACAGTGAAACCGGAAGATGTTGGTGCTGAGTTTGTCGAGACGTTGAAATTGAGCGGGTTTTTCCATAAGAAAACTGACAACGACAACAAGATGTTTACAAGGTTCGAGTTCTTTAAGCCTTCGCGAGAAATTATTGGGGAGCGTAAAGCCAAGTTGGAGAGAAGAAAAAAGTTTATTGAGCACGAGTCAGAGATTGAGGAATTAGAAAATAAGAGAGCCAAGCAACCGGAAGGAGAATGGTTATTGAAACCCTGCATTTATAAGAGAAGGTAAATTTTATTACATAGATAGCAATACGAAAATAGATATCAAATGGTTTAAATTTTTTGTATTCTTCTACGCTATTAAATTGTGTATCTGACTTGCGCATGATAGTTGTGGTGCTGATATCAACAGTTTTTCTGGTTCAATTTCTCAATCGGGAAATGATTATGTCACATGACCACACCCTTCAGCCAGCCATTTTTTCCCATGTGTAGTTAAACTAGGCAGCCTATGTTTCCAATTGGGAAGGTAGACCAGCATTCATGGTTAAGCAGATTAATAGAGATGATTCTTAGATAGTTATAAAATGAATTTAGCTTCCGCCGTCTCTTCACTTTTGCTTTGTTGCACAAGATTGACTATCGTTTTCCTCTATTTAAAATGTCTGACTACTACGAACCCACGCTTTTGTTCAGACAGAACGCGATGAAGCGCTCGAGTCTTAACCTTGACTTATCCCCCACATCGAGCAATGACAGTTTGGACTCGGCTGTTTCCAGATGTTCAAAGACTTCTTCCAACAAATCATCATGGATGTTGAATCCTCACAATCCACTGGACACCCAGGTGTTGAACAAGTCCTGTGCAATCAACCGCTTGAACATCAAGTCCAACTATTGGAAAATTCCTGAAACCAACATGAATCTTACTGGAATGTGTGTTAGTAGCGAATCAAGTGACAGACCTGCGTTGGCCATCTCCAGTGGGAACAGTGACTCCAACTTATTCATCTACGAATTGGATTTGGTCGACAACTACTTGACTCATCACAACACCATTTCATTGCCAAACATCAACGGTATTAGATGGTTACCTAACAGCTCCAGATATTTGGTGACAGGTAATGACAAGGGATATGCACATCTCGTATCAGTTCCTTCGATAAGCGACGTGAGCGACGAAGAAACTTCGGCAGAAATATGCAAACGTTTCAACCACAGAAAACACTTGAGAAACAAGGACGCTCATGACTTACACTCCAACATCTCCAAGTTCAACTTCATGCATAACACAGACAAACGTCTCGTGTCGCTATTCTCCAATAACTTGTTCTACTGGGACATCCGCAACAGCGAGTCTCAAAGCAGACCATCGCCCATTTCCATATCGACTATTACTGGCATCCTCAACTTTGATCCTGTCATCAATAATCCAAATGCCATTGGAATATGTGGAAAGTTTGGTGTACTGCTTTTTGACATGAGACTGCCTAAATTCAGCGTACCTTCAGCCATTTTGGGACAGTCTCACCAGAAGAAGTTGGGATCCAACTTGATCAAATGGTGCCCTACCAACGACAAGGTATTTGCTGCTGCTCATGGTGACGGAGTGGTTCGGTTGTGGGATATCAGAAAACAAGAAAGCTATTCTCTGTTGAACGGACATCAGGATAGAATAGTAAGCATGGAATGGAACAACGGAGATTTGTTCACTGGAGGCAGAGATGGTAACATTGTCCACTGGGACTTAACCACCGATGCACAAGACAACAATATTGCCAATTGTGGCTTGAAGGAAGGATTAAACAGTGTCAACTTCAACCCCAAGACCAATTCCTTGGACAACACCATTAGCCAGAGACAATGCGGAACTGTATTGCCTGCTTCCAACACCAATATCGTCAGCATGTGTTCTGTTAAGGGCTCTGAGCCAAACGATCTTAAGGTGCTCTCAATTGATGGGTCATCATTCTTAGGATTGCATTCTAAGATTTATGATGCTATCAACTTGAGCATCGACTCCAACAAGCTCTACTACACCGAAGAAGATATGGAGTTATTGATAGCAAACCAGAACTCTAATTTGACGTTGATTAATGATTCGACCGATAGCTTAATGGAAGTGACGGATCCGCTCCAGCTTACGAGAAAACAAGATTCGCAAGAGTTACGGTCCATTCCTGCCCGAGCAATCTCCAACAACTTATCCAATGATACTTTGCTTGGATCGACTGAGGACTTTACCAACGGGAAGTTGAATATCGATATGACCATTTTTGTCCAGGAAGACGAGAGCAAAAAGGACGAAGTCATTGTGGTTCCTGATGAAGAAGAAAAAGATGAGGATTTCAACTTTGGAACTCAGCTCCAGTTCCACACCACCAACGACTCTGCATACTCGATTGATTCTCATATAAGTAGTCCATCGATGGCCACCGATACCGAAAATGAAATGTTCAACGAGTCGATGGATACTCTTTCTACAAACAGAACCCTTCTTGAAGGTTCTCCAATTAGTTCGGTTAACATAAGTCCTTTGGGAAAACATGTGCGGGACCCAAGCTTTAATTTGGATAATCTCAAGATGTTCCTGGAAGAGTTTTTGCCAGAAGAACATTTTGATTTCGGGTTGACATATTCTTCAGAGACCTCCACACACGCATACAGTATTTACTAGTGTATGTCACATATATAGAGTGTTCTACTCTTAATAGTTTATGATAACGAAATGATTTTTTATGCTTGTTTCCCGTATACGGGTCTGTAAAGAGACCCTATTTTTTTGCAATTATGACAGCATCCGAGCCGCACGGTTCAAATGATCGAAAAAGAGTTGATTCCTGCACATCGGCATCTCTGGCATCGTTCCGAGCGCAGTTCGGAGAAGGACTACATAAATTTAACGAAATGGAGTAAAAGACAAAAAAAGTGTGGTTTAAAAAAAGTTTGTATAGATTTTAACTCGGCAGTGTAAATTACTTGAATGCAAATCCTGGCTCGGTTGTATAATGAGGCTATGTCTAAGCTTTTTTTTTGCGCTTTAAATTTGTTTTTTTATTTAAAAAAAAACGGCCCCACCCTTGCAATAATGCATATGAGCATTGAGGCAATAAGTGATCTGTACACGACTTTCTACTCACCTAAGGAATTTTTTCTGTGTTCGACTTACAACCACAGCAAATCATTAGTCAGGGTGGCAGTAGTCAGAAAGTCAGTTTTCGTGGTAAGAAATTCTAGTTGTTTTCATTAGGTATACAATTGACTGTTGAAATTCTCTGTTTCGTTAGCTTTTGTTTGACATTCCCCTCACGCCAAAGGATTAGTTTCATCCCCCCCCCCATTGCATACCAGCTGTGTTTGTTCCCTATTTCTACTTCTGTGTGATTACAAGGATCAATTCTAGCACAATCAGTTTAGAATCCCAGTTGGTAGGAAACAAGAATCAAGAAATAAGTCTCTTTTAATTCCAACCACAGTATGTCACGGGCTTCCTCCATCAACGTCAAGGTGGTTGCAGCCGAATCGCTCTACAAGCGAGACGTGTTCCGTCAACCAGACCCATTTGCTGTGATCACCGTTGACGGTTCCCAAACTAAAACTACCAAAACCGCAAAAAAGACCTTAAACCCTTACTGGAACGAATCATTCAACTTCAATGCCTTGGAAGACTCGATCTTAGTTATCCAAGTGTTTGACCAAAAGAAGTTCAAGAAAAAGGACCAAGGATTCTTGGGTGTCGTCAACGTCAGAATTGGCGATGTCATCGATCTTTCGTTACTGAGCTCGGAAGAAACTATCACCAGAGACTTAAAAAAATCGAACGAAAACTTGGCCGTCAGTGGTAAGATCATCGTCGTGATCTCCCACAACAGCAATGGCTCTAACGGATCGGGTGCTTCTTCTACACCCGCCACGTCTGCTCCGGCAGCCAATCGAGCTTATTCGTCCTCCTCGACCACCAGACCTCCTCAGCCTCCTGCTGCCAACGGAAATGCCCCACCTGCTTCAACGCCAGGAGCTCCAGGTGCTTCAACTACTACAAACAGAACATATTCTTCTTTTGAAGATCAATTTGGAAGATTACCACCAGGATGGGAACGCAGAACGGACAATTTTGGTAGAACTTACTATGTGGACCATAACTCAAGAACTACTACTTGGCAAAGACCAACTTTGGACCAATCAGAACTGGAAAGAGGGCAACAGAGAATAGATAATACGGAGGCCGAAAGAAGGCAGCATCGTGGTAGAACTTTACCGGGTGAGACTCCTCAATCACCATCTTTGACTGGAACCTCATCATCTGTGTCCAGTGCAACGGTTACGGTGAACGCTACTGGTGCTAACACTCCAGTTAGTCCAGCTGCGGCCGTCTCTATGGCTGCATCGGGTGCAACTACTAGTGGACTTGGAGAGTTGCCCTCAGGATGGGAGCAGAGATTCACTAACGAAGGTAGACCTTACTTTGTAGACCACAACACCAGAACCACTACTTGGGTTGACCCAAGAAGACAGCAGTACATTCGTACTTTTGGACCAAACACAACCATTCAACAACAACCTGTCAGTCAGTTGGGACCATTGCCTTCTGGTTGGGAAATGAGATTAACCAACACTGCCAGAGTGTATTTTGTTGACCATAACACCAAGACGACAACTTGGGACGATCCAAGATTACCATCCTCGTTAGACCAAAATGTTCCTCAATACAAGCGTGACTTTAGGAGAAAGGTTATTTACTTCAGATCTCAACCAGCTTTGAGAATTTTGCCTGGACAATGCCATATTAAGGTTAGAAGAGACCATATCTTCGAAGACTCTTACCAAGAAATCATGAGACAAACACCTGAAGATTTGAAGAAGAGATTGATGATCAAATTTGATGGTGAAGAAGGTTTGGATTATGGTGGGGTTTCCAGAGAATTCTTCTTCTTATTATCCCACGACATGTTTAACCCATTCTATTGTCTCTTTGAATACTCCTCTCACGATAACTACACCTTGCAAATCAATACTAACTCGGGTATCAACCCAGAACATTTGAGTTACTTCAAGTTCATTGGTAGAGTAGTTGGTTTGGGTGTTTTCCACAGAAGATTCCTAGATGCTTTCTTCGTTGGTGCCTTATATAAGATGATGTTGCATAAGAAGGTTGTCTTGCAAGATATGGAAGGTGTCGATGCTGAATTTTACAGATCTTTGAAATGGATTTGTGACAATGACATCACCGATATCTTGGATTTGACCTTCAGTGCCGAAGATGAGAGATTTGGTGAAATTGTTGAAGTTGATTTGAAGCCTGGTGGAAAGGATATCGAAGTTACAGAAGAAAACAAGCATGAATACGTTGAATTGATCTCTGAATGGAAGATTTCCAAGAGAGTTGATGAACAGTTCAAGGCATTCATTGATGGTTTCAACGAATTAATTCCTCAAGAATTAGTTAATGTATTCGATGAAAGAGAATTAGAATTGTTAATTGGTGGCTTGGCTGAAATTGATATCGAAGACTGGAAAAAGCATACTGATTATAGAGGATATCAAGAAAGTGACCAAGTCATTCAATGGTTCTGGAAATGTATCAAAGAATGGGATTCCGAACAAAAGGCCAGATTGTTGCAGTTTACTACCGGTACTTCTAGAATTCCTGTCAATGGTTTCAAGGATTTACAAGGCTCTGATGGTCCTAGAAGATTTACGATTGAAAAGGCTGGAGAATCCAACCAATTGCCAAAATCGCATACTTGTTTCAACAGAGTTGATTTACCACCATACATCGATTATGAAAGTTTGAAACAGAAATTAACGTTAGCTGTTGAAGAAACGGTTGGTTTCGGCCAAGAATAGAATTTGTGTCAACTTAGACTGGAGAACAAGTTCAAAAGTTCAAGTGTGATGAAGTATCCTGATACTTCTTTTAATTGCATTTTTGTCGTATATATACAACGATTTTTGTTAACCGGTTTGGGGTATCATTTCTTCTCATAATTAATTATCTGTCTACTTCTTCCTATCATTTACTGCCACCTATATAACTGGTATTTAGTGTTTTATGCTTATATTGTTTTTAGTTATTCACAGTTAATCTGAAGTCTAATAACTCGCATCCATGATATTATGAACTCTACTGCTTGGTGTATTCTGGGGTTCCAGAATATTCAGGGAAATTCACAACTGAAATACTTTCAAATTCGGTGATAGCATCAACATGGTGCTGCCTATCAAATTCTTCAAGATCTTCATTTTTGACTTGGATGACAGTATGATCTTTGACATCTCCATCTAGATCATAATCCACAAAATGTTGATAGCCACCAATTCGTGGTAAAGCCTTGGCCCAAACAAAGTAGTAATCCACGCAGATACCAAGAATTCCAAGAGTAGGAATTGGGTAAACAGCGTAAAAGAAGGAAAAATCCGACCCTTTGAGATGATTATTCTTTGGAGGGACCCATGCCATTGCAAGAACAAAATCATAGAATAAAATATTGATTATTACGATTGGTAAAGGTACCTTCCAACCCCCCCTCAAAACCTAGCCCGGCTTCTTTCCTTTGCTTCCTTACCAATAATATCCCAATCGCTAATAATGTCTTGAAGATGTAAGCTTGATATGATATTGACCAACATCAACAATACAGTTGTAGGCATCTCCAGAAGGTGGAGCTATCATAACGATAACATTTACCAACCATGTAAGAAAAATTGGAAATAATGGAGTACCCAATGGCTTGACAGTAGTCCAGACTTTTGGGTATGGTACCACACCTTGACGTCCCCCTTCTCTCAGAGCTCTACTATGACTTAACACGACTGCCAACAAGTGACCCAATGCACTTAATGCAACCAGTACATCTAATGCCTTTGTAGCAGACTCAGTTTCAAAGACATTGTTGAAGAATAAAGACGAAATCAAGTTTCCTGATTTCTTGATTTTTCTAACACTCCCAGCGCCGACAAAATAAGCCATAATAACCAAGATAATTATGGAAAAGACAAGTATCATGACGCTTCGGATAAAGAATCAGAACAAGTTCTTTGATTTCTTCGGGTTTGATTCACCAGCAACTCCAAAGACATAATGTGCTCCAGAGTAAGAAAAAGAAACCTTGATTATGGCATCCGAAACGGCATTTCCATCGGTCGTGGTACCTTCTCTTGCATTTTTAAAAATACCGTAGGAGTTCTTGACTCTAGTACCGCCAGCAAGAACAACAATGCCAGTAATTATGATAAAGAGCAAGAAGATCATCTTAACGAATCCAAGAAATTTAGAAAGCTTCAGTGGATTTTAAACTAATTGCAGAAAGAACGGCTGCAAAAGTTAACGATGCAACACCGATTCCTCTTTGTCTCCATGTTGTGGGTTCTACATCTACAGCACTTAGAATGTATGTGCCAAATGCAACGGCAGACGAATTCAAAAATGAAAGAACGACAGAAACAGCGGCGTAAGTTGTTGGAATCAAAAAGTCGGGTTTGGGGTATGCTTATTCTAGTAAGCAATTTCACCGCCAGATCTCTTTCTAAAATAAGTTACATATTAAATGTTAATGATAAGCTCAAAAGGTGCGATAATAAACCCCACTACCCATAAGACATACGAAGCACCGCTGGATCCAGTAGAATTTAAAATACCTGCACCAATAATACCTTGGATAACCATGTAAAAAGCACAGGTATAATCTAAATTATACCCAAAGGATTCACACTTTCAACGGGTGCACCATTTATATGTTTCTGTTTGATTTCATTTTCGGCTTTTTCATCTTCTTGAATTTTTACCTGGTTTTAGTCTGACCCAATTAATGGACCAAGGTCTTTTGAAGAATAGTCATATCTATCGGACAAATATTAATTGGACAAATAACTACATATAGTACTCCATCAACTCAATGACAATTTATTTAACCGCTCATTAGCTCTGGTGTAAGATTAACAAGCAAGTATCGAAGCCACATTTGGGGCTTTTTCTTACTTTGAATTTATACCTTGTTCGATAGATTAAGGTTTGAGAGGTATGGCAAATTTGATTCTAATACCATCTCGTTTGAGTCAATAAAAAAAGATGTTCGGAATTATCTGCTTTATTGTAGACAAAATAGATTTTGTGCTTGGTTAAGTGCTCGTTGTTACAGTCACCGTCACAAAAAAACTGAAGCGTCAAAGATAACTAATTTTTAAGGTTTGATTTCCATTGGAAATCAATTGTACCAAGTCTCAAAAAATTGCGATTTCGTGAAATCTCCGGGCATTTATAGTTTTCTTAACTGTTTTCCATTTATTTCATATTTCCATTCATGTCAATGGGTTCTATGCTTTCAATTCCACTGTATGTGTAACTTGTTCTATGTTGTCCAGTAAAGAGGCAGAATCTTCGAGAATGCTTTTGCCAGTAGCATCATGAGTCTCATCCCATTCCGCCAAGTCATCTAATTTGACTTGTACCACTGTATGGCCCTTGACTTCATCATCACTGTACTGGTATAACCTATGCTCGTAGCCACCGAACCTTGGTAAAACCGTGGCCCAAACGAAATAGTAAAGAACACAAAGAAGTAGAATACCAACCGTCGTAATAGGATAAGCTGCATAAAAAAATGAGACGTCTCCACCTTTTAAACTACCTCCCTTAGGTGGAACCCATGCCATTGCCAAGACGAAACTATAGAACAAAATTGTGACGATGATTATTGGCAATGGAACACGGAAATCTTTATCATTATACCCATGAGCGTTTCTCTGTCTTCTAAGTAATAACAACCCAACAATCAAAACGAGTTTAAAGATATATCCTGAGTATGAACCAACATCGACAACAAAATTGTAGGCATCACCAGCAGGAGGTGCAAGTAACACAATCAGATTAACAATCCAAGAAATCACAAGTGGGAAAATTGGAGTACCGAACGGTTTCACTGAGGTCCATATTTTGGGGTAGGGTACGACACCTTGACGTCCGATTTCTCTTAATGCCCGACTATGACCTAAAACCACCGCCAATAAGTGACCCAAAGCTGAAAGGGCAACCAAAACATCTAAGGCTTTGGTCGCGGATTTGGTTCCAAAGACCTTCTGGAAATACAAGGAAGCAACTAGGTTTCCAGATTTCTTGATTGCAGTCACGCTCTCTGCAGCGGCATAATAAGAAGTGATGGTAAGGAGATAAATCACAAATACAAATACCACGACACTGGGTACCAAGTACTTGAAAATTCCTTTGCTTTTTCTTGGGTCAGCTTCCCCTGCTAATCCAAAAACATATCCTGTCCCACCGTATGAGAAAGAAACTTTGATAATCGCATTAGAAATGGCATTTCCGTCGGTCGTAGTTCCTTCCCAAGCATTCTTAAATATAGAATGGGGGCTCTTGACCCTTGTGCCCCCACCAAGGACGACAAATCCTGTGATGACGATAAATAGCATGAATATCACCTTCACAAAACCTAGAAAGTTCGATAAGCGCATCGTAAATCGGGAACTTAAGATCGGAAGAAGATGAGCAAAAGTGAGAACACCTAAGCCAATTCCTCTTTGATTCCAAGTATGAACCTTGACGTCAGCTGCCTGTAAAATGTAAGTTCCAAACGCTGTGGCTGAGGAAGTAATGAATGATAAAATAACTGTCACAGCGGCATACGTCGTGGGTACCAAGAAATCTGGTTTTGGGTATGCTTGTTCCAAGTAGGCCACATCACCGCCAGATCTTTTTCTATAATAAACCACAAATTCAATATAAACTAAAACCTCAAACAATGCAATCAAGAATCCGCAAACCCATAATACGTATGATGCGCCAATTGATCCAATTCCTTTTAAAACAGACCCTGGAGTTAAAAAGATACCGGTACCAATAATCCCTTGAATAACAACATAAAAAGCAGAAAAATAGTCAAGATTATAACCTAGAGGATTAATTTCTTCTACTGGAGCACCATTTTCGTGTTGACCATTGTCCGATGAGAAGGAGGAGTCGTCTTGTATTCTTGATTTATTTTCGCTGGCTCCAAGTATTGGACGCGCAATCTTTTTTAATAAACTCATATTGGTTGCAAAATTCAAGTCTGATTAAGTGGTGAAACTTCTTCACCTTTATAACCATATATTGTTTCACGACCAAAGCTATTAAATCAAACCAATTAATCGATCTTTCCACAGTTTTTTGTTCGCTAATATTTGGAATGATTTCGTTTGCTGCTTGTCCTCCACAGTTCTTGAATGCGTCGTAACTTTCGCCGAATGAAGATCAATTGCAACATAATTGGTGCAATGTGGCTTCAAAGTGCGCGATTATTGTGACACTAAAAAAACTGCCCTAAGTTCATTATTTTTCACGAAAGAATAAAAGCGATACTTCACAGTTGTCATAAGCCAAATTGTGGAATCTGGAAACACCATTATTGTATTTTATTTTTCATCAATTAAGAAGCCTCAATGAAAATATTATTATACTAATCTGCCACGGAAAAAATCATTTAGTCCGTGATTATTTATAAGTAGGAGTTCTTATCCTAAGGAATAGGAGTAACTTCAAGTCACATATTATGTAATCTCATCCCCTCTTCTGAAAATATAGGGAGGTAGATTAAGTGGGGAGCGCGAACTAAAGTAATGTTCAATCCTCCATATACGTGGTCAGCCCTTTACAAAACCATTCCCCTCTCCTCCCCTCAACTTTGAGTAGCAAAGCATTTTGCCTTCATCCTGTAATATAAATACCGACAAGGTTCAGCTTGGTCAAATGTCCAGCTACAATATTCTTCGTTGTAATGCCTGACTTATTCGATAATTTCTTTAACAAAATTGGTTCCAAACTCAATGGTGGTAAAACCAACAATCATTATAGTATGTCATCGCAGGTGAATACTGGTTCTTACTATAGTTACCACTCAAATAGTACAAATAACAAATATTGGCTCCCTAAATCAATACCTGGTGAACCAAAAACTGCTGCTGGTCAACGTGAAGGGTTTTCTAAGGAAGGTATACAAATTAAACCACGTATGAACAGTGTTGGTTCTATGGATTCTATGGAAGAAGGTGGTCGTCCTAGGTTTAATAGTGTCACATCGGAAAGTAGTGACATTTAGTTTGTCCTATCATTTAGTTATGTTTTATGTTAATATCCGTTAATGATTATAAAAATAAATCCTTAAATCACGATCAATTCATGCTATCAACGCTTCCAAAGTTTTCAAATACTTGATCCATAAACACTATATCTTCTTCAGTAATAGCAAATAGCAAAGGGCTCTCGTTAATATCATTAAAGTTTAGTGCACTATCGCCTGAAGATGTGGTGGAATCCCCATATGGACGTTCTGCAAATACTTGATCAGATAAAGAATGTGGTTCTGGTTCAATTTTGGTTGTTAAGAAAGTACAATCAACAACATCTTTCCCCAATTTAAAGTCATCCAAAAATTGATTCTCAAAGTTGGAAATTGAACTGAGAGAAGTACTATCATCTGTATTGTCTGAAAATACTGAAGAACTTTCTCTGATGTTACTATTTTTGTACATTTCATAAGACTTGGTTGTTCCTGATTGAGCAACAAGTATTTCGGGTCGAGACTTTAACTGGTATTTCTTCAAATTATCAAAAAGTTTGTGGTAGTTGAGCTCTAGAAGGAGACTCTTGAGCGATTTGATCAAGTCGACTATATGATCTAACTTTCCCTTCGCGATTAAGTTACCGTTGAGTCTCATCTCGTTCATCAAGTTCATAGCACCCTCTAAGTAATCCTCATATGAATAATACTGATCGGTGTTATCGATCTTCAAAATCAAACATATTATAAAGATTATGGATGAAGATGATAAGTAATCCAAATCTGTGAAACCAAAGGTTCTAATGTATCTTCCTTTGTAAAGTGACATGAATATATTGATGGTGAGCTGACTTGAGTTGATCACTGCAAGAAACAAATTATGGATATTTTTGGGTAGATCGCTTAGCTTAAAGGGGTTCATGCTAAGGACATTATGCCTGTAGAACTTATTAATTCTCATCTTTGCAAAATTGATCACAATTGGAATACAAGTTAAGTAGATAAGATGTAAGTAGTTAAGATGCAAGGTGTATATCAACCGGTGATGCACATCTATTCCACTCAGTGTGGGTAATTTCAAACAAAGATATTCAGGAATATTATTGACCCAATCAACTAATAATTCCATTATTGTCACAATTGACAGTAAGTACTTCTTATAGTTAAATGGAAGTTTCCAAGAGTAAAGCTCTATGGTGATTCGATCTGCAATTTTCGCTAGCTTAATGTAGAATTGCATCGACGTATTGTTCGCAAATTCATACTTCGTTTGTGGGGATATCTGGAATCCTTCTTTAATCTCGTTATTAGTTATTTCTTCCAGTCTAAGAAGCAAAGGTTGGCCTATCCGTGAACTATAGAATCGGTTAAGGCAATAAGTACACCACCAAATTCTATTGATATAATATGCGGGTCTCTCATTAATCTCCTGACTACGTGAGGCCCTATCCTTATGCAAGTTTAGCGAAATGCACATTTGTAATGCGTTCAATGTGAACATCACTGCAGCATTCTTCTTGTCTAGTATTCTGAGGTAGACGGCAATAAGCCCAAAAAGCTCTATTATCTCAAACGCTTCAGATACGCTCCGCTTTCTGATGGTAATCAAAGTAAATGGTGAAGGTAAATACTTTATCACCAATTTGAAGTATCCGAGTCCCGGAACCTCCAGTAATTTTTCGGAAGAATGTCCTAGACCTGATTTCTTGCTGTAAATCTCTCCCAACGCTAGCACCATCAAAAATTTCCAAAAGAAATAATGGCCAGTGTCTATCCTGTCCAATTTGAATGTGCCATTCTCGTCGAAGTACCGGACTCCTTTTTCTCTGAATTCAATTGGATCTATGGTTAAGTATCCGGAGTTTATGAATGTGACGACATTATCAATTAACTCCTCAAATTCATCGAGGCTAAGATCTTTCAAGATTTCACTTGCCTTTATCAGCGTGTTACTCGAGTCATTTTGTAACAAATAATCGTATGTGTCTTCTTCTTGAAAAGAACTAAAGTCTGGACTGATGTCAACTTCATTGCTAGAGTCACTCTTGTGTCTGATAGCAAATTGTTTCAAGTTCCAGCATACTAATTCGCACGAAGCAGAACCAAGCCAAATCGATAGGTTCACTTTATCGGTAATTTCAGGGTTTGTGGTAGTGACTGGAGCAGCAGGTCCTTCAGAAAGGGTTTTAATTTCTGCTTTTAGATTCTTGATTTGGGTCTTGTAGTCTTCAATCTCGATATCCAATACCCTTATCTTCTTTGGTTTTCGTGGGTACTCACAATCTACACCTGCAGCAACACATGCTCGGCAAGGATCTTCACCACCACATTTTGTCTTTCTCAGACGGCATCTAATACAGGCAAACCTAGCCCTTCGATCTGTAGACAGTAGTTTTGCCAGTTTTTGTGGAGGATCTAATGCGGAATCTTTTGAAATTTCGCCTGAGAGGAAATCCAGGGGGTTTTCGGGCTTCAACTTAAGTCCAGTATCATTCTTCTTCATATTAGATTTTCCGTCATAAGTTCTTTTTTGTCCCGAAATTGTCATTCTTTTTACATGCCCTTTTATGATATCTGGTTTAAGGTATCGGTTATTTCAGATGAAGTTACCGATCGAAATGTTTTTTTTTTTTTTGGAAATCCATATTTTTGAACTGAATTCTCCCCACATGATCTCGCTTATTATTAAAAGTGCCTTGAATAATATAAATATAAGTTGTATTAGAGGACAAAAAAACACTCTCCGTGGAGAAGAGAATCTAATTAGTACACATAGAATTGAAGACAGATGATAATTACAGAAATGAAGTGACAAGTGATAACCAGATCCAGGAAGAGGGAAATTTTTCTTTCTTGCATTTTTTGTTTTTTCGTTTTATGACGTTCACTGCCACCTCGTTACATGCAGCAGAATAGATAACTCAAGCACGAGCGCAGATTCTTGCGTCTCTCATTGAAACTCGAGGTATCTGAATGCAAATCACCATCATCTCTCACTGGAATCATATCGTGTTGTTGTTGGTATGAGTTTGAATGATTGTGGTTAGCTTTATTAAGGAATTGTTGACTTCTAGGGTCCTGTGATATCGAATTGTAATTGCCAAAGGATAATGATTTCGAACGTGAGCTTTTGGAATTTCTAGGTAGCTGCATCAATTTCGAACTGGAATTTTTGTTCTGGACCGACAGTTGTTGCTGCTGGAGTTGCGTAGGTTGCTTTTGTCTCTGAGGAGGGTGAGGATTTCCGTACCCGTGAAGATTGGCTTTCTTGTTCAATGCAGCATCCCAGCCTCTTCCATTGTTCAAATCCATCCAATCATAATGGTCATCTTCCTCAGTTCCTATCGATACCATTGCCTTATCCATTAATTTGATCAAGTAATCGTAATCAGGCGTGTCGTCGAACTTTAAGTTGCGAACGTACGACAAGTATTGAGCAAATTGAATCGGAAATCCGTAGCACAATTCGTTTATGGATGTCGTTTGTTTCTTCAAACCAATCTTTTCGTACTTTTGCTTGTTTGTAGGAGCCTTCAATCCCTGCCATGGCAATGCTCCGCGTAAGAAATACATGAATACGTGTCCCAAACTTTCAAGATCATCTCGTCTCAGTTGTTCACGTCCCAAATGAGTGTTGATGGACATGTATCTTGCGGTTCCGCTCAATGCTTTCTTTTCTCGGTAGGGGATATGTACTTTTGTCTTGGGGTCTCGGTATTGTTTAGCCATGCCAAAGTCCACCACGTAAACTTGATTTGCTTGCGGGGTTCCTGGTTTTCCAATTAAGAAGTTATCTGGTTTGATATCACGATAGATCAAGTTGTTTTCGTGGATATCCTGGACGCGCCTTATCATCTGCTTTGAAACCTGGATGACTGTCTTTATTGAGAACTTACGGTTGCACCAATCAAACAAGTCTTCCAATGAAGGACCAAGAAGATCGATGATTAAGATGTTGTGTACGCCTTCCTGGCCAAAGAAGTATGCTTGTGGTATTCCCACGGTGTTGTTGAGGATGCGATAAGACCTGTACTCGTCTCTCAATTGAGGGGCCTCACATTTTCGTGGTTCGAACTTGATAGCCACTTGTTGGTTGTTGAGGATGTTTACTCCCTCAAAGATGATTCCAAATGAGCCTTCTCCAATCTTCTTGCCGACTTTGTAGTGGACTCCAACTATGTTGGAGGAAGACTGTGACATCAAGAAGAAGTGACTGGTGGAAAATGCAGATTACCGGGCGTTTTAGGTCGTGGTCTCAATGTCGTGTTGCAGTGGAGAATATGCAACGCCCAAAAAAAGGAGAAAGCGGGAAGAAACACGCTAAGCAAACGAAAAATGGGGGGGCGGGGGGGAAGAGGAGGCAGCAATGTGGGTGCTAGCGCTGTGTGCAAAGCAGAAAAGTGAGAAACCGTGTCTTCGTCTTTCGAATACCAATATAATTGTCCAAGTGTGTTTCCAAAAGGAAAGAGGAAAATGAGATTGTTGGAAGATATATTTCCAAAGTGGAGTTGTCAAACAACAAATTTTTTGTCTGTGTGTCTGTCTGTTTTTTTTTTACACGAGCAGCAAGAAAAAAAAGGTGAGACTACGAATCGAAACATTCTTAGCGGGCGTTTAGCGTGAGATAACAGAGTTGAATTTAATTAAGCAGGGCAGAGATCTGAAATCAAAAAAAAAAAAATTTAAAAATATTGTTAGTATAGTGATGACATCGATAGGGCCAAACGCGTCGGTTTTTGCGTACCATGGACCATTGATCTACGAAGCCAAGGTACTTAAAGTGCATCGGGCCGGTAAGACTTTTATTGAGGTGGGTTCGGGCGGTAAAGAAACGTTTGAACAGAACCCGAAATTCAAGCCCCAAGAACTCATGGATATCGATACATACTTTCTCCACTACCAAGGTTGGAAGTCTAAGTGGGACGAATGGGTGACGGTAGAACGGATATTGGAGAATAATGAAGAAAATCGGTTCAAGAAACACGAGTTGGACCAGTTGACCAAACGCAAACGCAGCACGCCCATACCTTCTAGTGGTAGTGGTGCCTCCAACAACAATAGCAGTACTTCCAACGGACAAGCTACAAACTCTGCTGCTAAAGATAAGAAGAACAAAAGACAGAAAACTGGTGCTAAAAAGGGTAATCCTCATCTCCATCTCGAGTTCAACAACGAGCTCAAGTACCTTCTTGTTGATGACTGGGAGTATGTCACACGAGACAAGAAGATTATCGATCTTCCTAGCAAAAACCCTGTATCAAAGATCATTCAGGACTATGCTCAGTACAGAAAAGCAACTTTAAGTGATACGATCCAGCATGACGTGCTCAAAGAAGTGTTACTGGGACTCGAAATTTACTTCAACAAGTCTTTGAGTCTCAATTTACTCTACAAGTATGAAAATTTGCAGTATTTGGAGTTGCTCAAGGAAGACAAGATCAACACAACCACTACCCAAAGTCAGGTTTATGGTCTTGAGCATTTCTTACGACTCTTGATCTCATTTCCTGGCATGATTAGCCAAACTACCATGGACGGAGTCAGCATCTCGGTTCTTATGAACGAAATAACGGAAATCTTGGAGTTTCTTACGAAGAATCTCGCGGAATACACCAACAACTACAACTATACTAGTCCCCAGTACGACAGTTTGGCTAGAAGCTAATACAGTTACAAAAGCAGATGAAATTCAAGTACATTTCATAAAACATTAAGTCGTTAAGACGGCTATAGACAAAAACTAAAATCGGGGGGGTGGGGTTAAGCCACCCATAAAATTGAATTTAAGGGATCCTTTTAAACGAGGACAGGAGTGGCCTTGTAGTCAACAACAACCATTGCGTTTTCGTTGTTGCAGCTGATGGCTAAGTCTAATCTCCAATGTCTGTTGTTCTTGTCTTCTTCTTCTTGAGAAAAGCCGTGATGGGAGTCGTCCTTGAAATTCCAGGTGATGGTCTTTGGGGTTTCAACGGTGTCGAGTTTGTCCATGTGCAATTCGTAGCCACAGCACTTTTCCAAGTCCTTCAACAAGTGGTTCTTGACGTGATGCTGCAAATTTCTCTTGAACTTGCTGGAGTTCTTGTTGGCAGTGGGCTTGATCTTGTCCAAGTCGTCGTGGCATTCCTTCAACACAAATGGAGGATAGTAAGAAAGACGAGCATGGAAGTAGTCGTACTCGTTGTCCCAGGTTTCATCCCTGACGAAGCTCTCAAAGCTGGTTAAGTCGTCGAACTCTCTCACGGGGGCTTCTTCCACCACTTGGTGGACGAGCACACTGCCATCTTCGCTTGTGGATTCAATGGAGGTGATCGACATGGATCTAGTCTTAGGAGCCGGTTGCAAATGGTCCAAATGTTGGCAATTATCTAAGTCCAATGGGGTGGAGGTGGACTTCTTATTCTTTTTAGTGTTGGTCATGATCTCGAGGAAGGTGCTTTTTACTGCGATAGTATATATGCGGTTGACTTTATTGTGGGCAGATTAGAAACTAGTTAATGAGTATTGAAAGGTAATTTTTAATACTGCTAAGTAGTTGCAAATTATAAAAAAAAGAGTCAGAGATATTGTAGCTATTTATACTTGAGTTTGGTCAAATAAGGAGGTTACGGTTCCCAGCCCATATTAAACTCACGGCATTGTTTACTGTATGGGTCCAATGGGCATTTTTGTTCTCGTATTAGGGAATATTGGTGACCAAGTGGGGAGATCCAAGAACAAAAACCACCTAAATATGGTAAGGAGACAAACACTACTCCCCACAGCGAATCCCATGATTGGTGGAGAACATGCTACAATTGCTCTTAAACTATACTAAAATCCCCAAAATAATTAAATGAAAAAGTGGGGTGCTCTTGCATCAGGTGCTGCTGGGGAATTTCTGAAAACTGGTGACTTGTTCAGGGGGGAGCCCCAGGATTATTTTCCCTGCCACTTGCTCCCCACGACCGCCATCTCGCGGGTTGCCAGACCAATTCCAAAAAAAATAAAAAAAAGAAAAGCAACTGTGCCCGTATCGTAATAAGCCCTTTTTATTTTCACTTTGGTGCTTTAGATTAAACTCTAGCTACCATCTACAATCGCATGTCGGTTATATACTCAGACCATATCCCTACTACAACGATTTTGCAGCACCGCGACTTTGGGTGCGCCATTTAATTTTTTTTCGTGACATCGCAGGATCACCCTATTTTTGTTGTTTTTTTGTTTTTGTCGGATGTCGCAACAAAAGACGATTCCCGTACGTAGCACCTGTTGTACCTTGATCTGTTGCGGCCAGCTGACCATCGATCGTCGTTCGTCCAGCAATGATTGATTCTTTTTTTATCATCCCCTCAGATTTTGATCCTTTAATTGTATTTTTTTATTGAAAATTGCAAATAGTTTTATGTCACTTTTGTCGTCGACATTTTCATCATCTCCCTCTTCACTATTTATCACAACATAACAAATTGATTTCGCAAAATGTTGATTCACGTGATATGAAAATTTTATATCGCTGTTCAAGCGAGTTAAACGTCACTGATTGCCACTGATTAATACTAGACCCGAGCCATGGTTTTTGGAGTGTACACTGGGCCGCAGGGGCCACAGAAGGCGCTTGCAGAGATGACTCAAGAAGAACAAGCCGAGTTAGGTGCTAAAAAGATGGTTGAATTCATGCAATCTTGTCCCGGAAAGACGACGATGGCTGCGGTATCTGGTTTCGCTCTTGGTGGTTTCTTTGGTCTTTTTATGGCCTCGATGGCTTACGATGTGCCTGTAGGTACGGATGCAGTGAAGCATATAAGTGACTTGCCATTTAAGCAACAGATGAAGTTACAATTTACTGATATGGGAAAACGAGCCTACTCGAGTGCCCGTAACTTTGGTTATATCGGTATGATCTACTCGGGTGTCGAGTGTTCTATTGAAAGTTTGCGTGCCAAGCATGACATCTATAATGGGGTCACTGCCGGGTGTATTACTGGTGCTGGTTTGTCGATCAAGGCCGGTCCTCAGGCAGCATTGATTGGTTGTGCCGGTTTCGCTGCTTTCTCCACTGCCATCGACTTGTACTTGAGAAGTGAAAGTGCTGCTCCACCAAAGAATGATTATGATGAATGATGTAAATAGTCTTACATATATTGTACAATAATAATACATAGAGAACGTCAACAGAAGTAGTAACAATAATCGTAATTGAGTCCTGATGCAAAGAACGATGAAATAAGAAACACTACAACACCCACAACTATCAACCAAACTTGAATTGACGGCTGGAGTCGTGTTACTTGTTGTTTCGACTCCGCTTTTAGTCGTTCTAACTCTTCCAATATACTGCTGGAATCGTATTCTTCTTCCCGCTTTTGTCGTTGATTTGTTATTATTCGAATGAGTCTTGTGCTTATCTCTTCAATATCATGCAACTCCATCTCTGTCATTCTTGATGATTCTAGCTGTGTGAGGCTATGGTTGATGTTTTCGATAGTTCGTGATGTATCATGCTTGAATCGTATGGGCCGTGGACCCATATCCAAACGAATAAGTTTTGGAGACATTTCCTGTGTTGCCTTTTTAAGTGGAAGCGGTTCACTTGCCATCATTGGAGAAGTTCTAGGTCGTATTGGAGCTATTATAGGTGTTGATGCATGTTCTTTGTGTGAAGGAAGTTGTTTCGTGTCTACAGCAGTTCTATCATCTTCGTAGTTAACTGTGGTAATTTTGTATGGTAATGGGAGCGGCTCACCTAAGTTCTGAGCTTCATAGTGCCGAGATCTGGAGGCCATAATGACCTAAGTCTTGTGTGTTTTAATGTAATTGTTTGTTTATGTTCTGACAAAAAAAATCAGACACAAAACCCGTAAACAGTTGTTTTTTTTTCTGTTCTCTCTCAATAATCACACCGACAAAGATTTAGAGAAGGTACAGGAAACCATCACTTAACACTTTTATTTCAAAGATTATCGAGTTTGAAGAATAGTTTTCTGGATGTAAGTTGTTGAATATCTCAAAAGAATCGAAGGGGGAGAGTGTGGTCATTTTTAGAATCTTAAATTTTGAATGAAGCAAAATTGTAGTTGGGAACTGTTCAAACACACAACGTCGAGTTTATAGAGTATCATACAAACTTCAAACAAATCTCTTTCGCATTGCTTCATACTCACAAAAAGCAGTATTTCTAGTGGATAGAACTGGGTGTATACAAAGTCTCTGATTTGTGGACTTGTGTACCGTCAATTATTTTCTCGGCTAAATTGTTGGAGGCCATTTTTCCAGAATTATTGCCATCAGCTTGACACACTTCCAAAAAAAATAGGCTTGTTGAAAATTCTTCGGTCTCGGATTAAAGTAATCGTATCATTGAGAAAAGCCGATCCAAAGTAATTCATTATGTTCCAGAGTGTGCTTTTGTTTTAAAGAGTTCACTAATAATTGTAGTTTTACAGCGTGTTATATTCTAAAACATTGTTCTTTTCTACTCTTTATTCAAGTCGGCGTTCAATGGTGATACGTGTACTATGACAGTGTGCAGTTGCATAGGTTTTTTTCTTCTGCAACGTATTCTCTTGGCTTCAATAAACCACCAGTCGGCACATAAAACGTATAAACCGAATACGGTGAACATTTGCGAGGCTTTACGAAAATACAACACCAAAACCTAACGTCCACGAAAAAAATAAAGTGGTCAAATAAAGGTTTTTTAGACGGAGCATTAGGCAGACTAAATACGCGGTTACATAGTCTACAATAATGGTTCAATTACCGGACAGTTACTTGAACCCCTGGGAAAAACAGGTGTTATCCACTAGTATTTTGGCTACCTGTCAATGTCAGTGCCATTCTAAACCTGGGACGCGCTCCTGTTGAAGTAATGTTCTTTTGTTTAACAAATAACCAAAAATGAACTGTAGTTTACATATCAGAGTCACTTTTCTCCCACACAGTTCCGGGTTCCCACCTAAATTGCTTCGGGGAACCAATGAATGCACTCTGGGCTTCGGATCGGATATTCGCAACCACGACTTTTTTTTCTTGTTTCCCTGTGTGTATTCGCCCGGTTAGAAACTCCCCACAAATCTTCGTTCGGGTGAGAATACCGCGTCGGCCAGACCTTTGACGGTTGCGATTCCTACAAAGCTCAGCCAACAACAAGTTTAAAATAGCTAAGATAACCTTCAACCACTTTCCTAATCCCATAGTAGGTTAATTTATTTATATATTTCTTTAATCTTATAGCTTCATGGTTCCCTGTAACGTTAATGAAATCGATTAACGCTCATTAAAAACCATAAATACGCTATAAAATATATCGGCCCCATATTTAGTAATTATTTTTTTCTTTCCCCATTTATTACCGCAGGACCTGGAACGCCTTGTGCCTTCACCCGCGCCCGACTGCCGGAGAGTGCCTCAGATCCGTTCTAGAACTGAAATATTACCATTCCTATAAAATACCGCCATGTTCCCCTTTAGTACTTGACCAATTTTCGTTCATTTATTCTCTACACCACCTACAATCCTTACTGTTATACCTTTTCAGTATCTTGACAGCGTTTAGGAGCATTTCAACACGGTCCTCGCCATTCCACCGCAAAATCAACATTAATTAACCCTTTGGCAAAACTTTTTCTTACCCCGGATCCCCTCATTTTTCTCAACAAGAATGGCCTCCCACCAAAGAAGAAACTCCACACTTAAACCCTCCTTTTATATTGATGTCGAAAAGGCGCCGGCGCTGGAAGATGATTCGATACTAAAGACAAGCCCAATGACCATTCTTATACTGGTGGTGGTTGGCTTTTTGGTGTTTTCTTCTATTAATGTATGGATTTTTTTTGCTCTTTCCTCGGGTAATGCAAATCTGGCCATCAACTCTTTTACGATTGGCAAGACTGTTGCAGATAACCATAACAGCATCATCAAAGCAAACCCAATCATCGACACTCTTCCAAAGGCCTCTGTTGCTTCGGCTGAGGTTGCTGTTCCTACCAAAGAGTCGGTTCCTGCATCCCAAAAGAAGGGTACTCCAAAGCACAACGACGATTTTTTGGAAACAGAAGGTCCTCAACTTGACCTCAAGGAGATCTTCTCCGTAAACCCGATCATCATATTATCTACTGATTCGGAGTCCCCCAAGCAACAACGTTTGGAGAGAATCTTGATGGGTTTGGGCATCACTCCCGAACCAAAGGTCGTGGACTTGTCTAAGCACCCAAACTGCAATAATATCTTGAAATACTTGAACAAGTACGAATCTCACAAGAGTCTTGTAGACTCAAAGACCAGTACTGGTATCAAGAATGACTTATCTTACGACTACAAAATTGATGATGATGATGATGATGATGAGGACGATAATGAAAGTGACAATGTCGTGATCGAAAACTCCATGCTTACATTGAAGAAGACTAAGATGTCTTCTGACAAAATCCCTCGCTTGTTTATTGGTGGTGTTCCGTTGGGAAACTTTAAAGAACTCTTTGGAATGCACGCTAAAAACACCTTGGTTTCGTACTTGAGAGAGAACGGCAGAGGACACATTACGATTTCTTAGGGTGTCATTGGAATGGTAACAGTACCAAAAGAAAAAAATTAGTTTTGCGCTTCAGATTATTCGGTTTTGGTTTTAGGTTATACCCAGTTTTGTATATTAGAAATATATTAAAATGTACATTTTTGGCTTTTTGGTGTTTAAAAATGTGAACTAAAAAAAAAAAGAGAAGACAGTTGAAGCTGTCATTTGAGAATCGGCATTAAAAGTCTTGAGTTGATTTTTTCTCACGTGACTAGACTTCCTAAAACGGATCGCATCTCGAAACACACACTCTACTAACAGTTAATGTGTGGCATTCTATGCTTGATAGGTGATAACAAGATCCCGACACCAAGATGTTTCCTGAACCTTGAAATAACTTCGAGTACTATCATTGACCAAGTTTCCTGTTGGGAACGTGACAATGTTAGTGATATTCAGCGGGATTTCTTGGATGCTGATGTCCATGAGAACGTAAAACCGTTGAGCCAATCCGATATCAAGAAGTTACAGAACTTAGAAGAGTTGAGGAAGTTGAATTTATTGCTAATAAAAGCTAAAAATAATGTCAAATTATCCAAAGAAGACAAGGATGTTGAAATTCAGATCATCCAAAATCAAATTAGCTATCTATTGCAGGAAGATGAAGCTACAGTACAAGAGCAAACAACCAATGCATCAATACCGTTCTATGAGTCCTTGGTTTACAAGGTTTCAAGTCGTGGACCTGATTACCTCCAATATAATGAATTCAAACATGGAAACAAATATTATCATTTGTATTCAACGGTACTTTCCTTACGTAAACCGTTCCAGAAGCAGCCTGTCTACGAAGGAAGATTTATACTCCAATTCAACGGTGAAGTATACAATGAAGAATGTCTTTTGAAAAATGATACTCGTTTTATTATGGACAGATTGGTGGAGAATGTGAAGGGTTACAATAACGTGGATGCTATTTTAAGAACCTTTAATGAATTAAGTGGAGAGTTTGCCTTTGTTATTCACGATCTCCATAGCAAATCAGTGTACTTTGGCCGTGATTCAGTGGGGAAACGGTCTCTCATGTATTCAATTACTGAAGACCATATTTTGATCTCTTCTTTGCCAGAGAAATCTATAGTGTTTGAGGAATGCAAGAATGAGATCATCAGATATGACCTTGAAATGAAAAACCTTAGGAAGTGGAGTTATCCTGATTTACGAGAAAAGTTTGGTGGTGTTTCTTTGGGTTATCATCCATTAAGGAGTAATTTAAGCATTTCATATACAGAAAGACTTGGAAAGTTACGTTCTATATTACAGAAAACGACCATGATTCGACACCAATCCATTTATCCGCTCTATCCACAGTCTTCCAATATGGCTGTTTTATTCTCTGGTGGACTAGACTGTACCATCATTGCATCACTAATGTGTGAAAATATTCAAGCACAAGAACTTGATCATACAATCAACATAGATCTACTTACGGTTGGATTTGACAACCCCCGCACAAATCAACTTGCATCTAAGTCCCCTGATAGGGAACTTAGTAAAAAGTCCTGGTTTCATTTGGCCCAGAAATATAATACGGAAAGATTGAAAATACGATTGGTTGAATTCAATGTTAGTTACGAAGAATGGCTCATGCACAAGAACCGAGTTCGTGACTTGATGTTTCCTTGCAACACCGAGATGGATTTATCCATTGCCATTGCATTTTATTTTGCTTCTTCAAAGCGACAATGTTGCATGTCGGTGTTGAAGAATGGAAATGTCACGTACGATGAGTTCTTAAAGAACGAACAAGAATATGTTGAGCAGTTCCCAGATTATGTCTCCAATGCCAAGGTATTGTTCAGTGGGTTAGGTGCCGATGAACTATGTGCTGGATACTCGAGGCATGAGTCGATATTCACGAACTCCTTGAATGAAAATTCATCTGAAGAAGAAATCACTTTATGCTACGATCAATTGTCCAAAGAACTAATTCATGATATTGAGATTATCCACAAGCGTAATTTGGGTCGCGATGATAGAGTAATGAGTTCATGGGGAAAGGAATTGAGATATCCTTATTTGGATGACGAGCTTATTGGATATGTTATAAATGAGGTAGAACCAAATTTAAAGTTACAATTTACTTTTGAGACGGTGGTTACGAAGAAGAAAGGAACAAGGACTGTGATGAAACCTACCAGAAAGTATTTATTGCGAGAATTGGCTGGTTCTTTAGGATTAGATTGGGTCAAGTTGGAACTTAAACGTGCCATTCAATTCGGTGCTAAAAGTGCCAAGCTAGAGATTGGTCAAAGTAAGGTGAAGGGTACTGATAATATAGATTAATAGAATTGCAAGCAAATAAGTTATTAGCCACAGAGAGGCCAGGTCTACTTCAAGTCATCTACCCATTTTGGTTCAATTACCAAGACTGTACATACAGTAAGCAAGTTCTTTGGTGATGTTATATCTACCTCGTCATCGTCCAAATTGAATTTGTAGATCGTACCGTTAACCCAACACTTACGGCCCTCTTTCTTAGCAACCGAGCACTTGATCATGACATACTGGTCAACAAACGTTGGTTGTTTGTAATTAATATTCAAGTTGGCCGTTACGCCTCTTTTCGAATGAAAGTTCTGGAATGCAAGTCTACAAGTTAACTCGTCCAACAAGGTAGCTAACAACCCGCCATGAACAATATTAGGATGGCCGGATAATTTGGATCCCAAGTAGAAAAAGGTAATAGAATAGTTGTCATTGATGGGAACATCATCGTTAATGTCTTTGAAGTTCCAATATTTCTCGTTGACAAAGTAGTAGGAAGGTGATCTGAAATTGATTTTATCTTCGCCGAACAACGTGTAACCGGTCAAGTTGGGCTTTATTTCGTCAGAAGTATGATCTGGTAAAGGATTTAGCTTGCTATATTCTTCGTACTGTTGTTTGATGAGCTTGAACTTGTTACTGGCTGACAATTTCTGCTCGAAAGCTTCGGGGGTCTTTATTGGTGATTGTGGCTCGTTAGTTGCCGTCATATTTGTCATAGAAACAAGAATAAAAAATAAAACCCACAATAGTAAGAAATCTAAAACAGGAAAACTGGTGGGATAAATGACAAAAGTCTGGCAGACCGATGTGGATCTCTTAAGGGTCGTACCGTGTTATCTCCGGTATACGAACTGGCTGGGTCCAAAAAGTTACCGAGTAATTCCACCAGTCCTGTATAAATTGGGTTTACGGTTGTTCGCACCAAAGGCACCTTCACATCCTATGTGGGGTAATTAATAATATTATTTATTCTGTTAGCACAATTATCCTTTTTCACAAAAAAAAGTTTAAATTTTGACCGATGGGAAGAGACTCTTAAAGGCATCCTTCGCGCCGGAGTCAATTACGTTACCGTGACACATTACAATGGAGTTGAAATCCCAGTTGTAAATAGCATTCAAACCGTCAATACTCTTCTTCAGTTTAGCAATCGAATTAATGAGGGATCTGCCCACTCTGCTGTTTGGCTGCAAGTATCTGGTGAGGTAAGACCAGCCGCTGTGTGGGTTGAACCCCTTGGAGTAGCCAGTTTCAGGGGAATATTGTTCCAATGTGACTTTTCCGGATGTAGTACCTGGGACACCCAAGTTGAAAAGTAAGTCAGCTTCGTACAATGTCTTGGTGTTCTTGTCGTAGGTAACGATTTCCTTATTACCGTGGTCAGGCAAATAGACGAATTCAAAGTTGTCCAAAAGAACAGAATCCTTGATACCAATCGCCTCAAGAGCGGCCTTGTCAAGTAGCTTGTTACCATCTTTTTGAGAAAGAACGTAGTCGACCTTGACAGAGTCAACGCCCTCTGGAGCGATAACCTTCATTTCTGGGTAAATGTCCTTGAAGGATTTAGCAGCCATTGTGTGTTCCACATCTGGAATAATTAAGTGAGTTACATTAAAGTTGTCCTTGGCACCAGTCAACAATTCCAAACTCTTGATGGTTTCTGGGCCATAAGGTATGGCTGACCATACAATAATTTGATTGTCGTAGTGGAAGAGGGCCATACGCGCACCAAAGTTAAGCTTATTCACCCGCAGAAAGGCACACGATGTGAGAACAGTGTACTCATTAAACTTTCTTCTGACAACTTTGAGATTGCTTGGATAACCCATTGTAGTATTAGTTTATAATTTGTGTTTGAATTGATGTGGTTTAAAGATGTGAAATGGAAGGCGATTTGCTCTCTCTCCTTAAAACATGAAATTGTTAAAAAAAAATATTTCGAGAAAGTTGCAGCTTACAAATATTTGCGTTTACAACGATGAAGGTAAAATGGGGGCTCCAGACACATAAATGTTCTTTTAAATACGTAATGAGAAATAAAATTGTATCAAACTTGCTTACAAAGCATGGAAAAGGCTGATGAAACGTAAACACCGCCAAATCAAGCAATGGTCACGTCGTATATTACGAACGGCTCGTATTCAGTATCGACCAACGAAGCATATTCGTGCAAGTTGCTCTTGCTAGAGAACCCATCGCCTCCCAAGTAACCAAATTTTTCTATCAATTCTTTTTTGGCCTTGTCCAAGCTCTTGGCATTGGCCCCCAGGAACTTGATCAGAAAGTAGTCGAATTGCGGTGGTAATCCGTATCTCAAAACCGATTCGACATAAACTCTAATGACCTTAATATGGAACCATGATGCAAAAATGTCGGAGTATGCAGTCTTAGCCAAACGAATAGCATCATTCTTTGTCTTAGACTCGGTGGCTCTAGTCAAGTCAAATTCCTTTCTCAAGTTGTTTAACGACTCTTCAGAGTATGTAAAATCGTTACGTGGGTGCCACTTGTGCTCTCTGGAGGCAGCAACAAATTCTTGTTGGTATTTCTTGAACAAAGTCACCGTGTAAAGAGAATATTCTTGATCAGAAGCGATCTCAGTAGCCGATCTAGGAATTACAAATTGAGTCAAAGTCTCATATGAGTTCTTGAAGTCCGAAATCAAACTCTTGGGAACGGCAATAAGAATTGTGGTTAAGTGCTCCGAGTCCAAAACAAAGTGCTCTGGCCTAACAATCTCATGCAACGACTTGATTGACAAATCACCGTTCTTCTTTCTGTCTGCAGCAAGGAAGTTAGATTTGGCGGTTTGGTATCCTTGGTACGTGGCTCTGACGTCGTTATCTAAAGCAATAGCTTCGTCAGAGATCAACTTGACCAACAGAGTAATCAGTTTGTCCAATCTGTACTTGGCGGTGTTCCATTCGAAAGATTCAATGTAATCAAAAACGGACTTTGAGTTGACAAGCTTTGTTGGATTTTCGGTTTCAGTGACAGTCGCCAAAATATCAACAACTTTGGAAACAGCACTAGCTAATTGCGTGTCAAGTTTAGCTAATTCGTCACTCTCTTGAACCAATGAGTCCAAGGTTCCACTCTGAAAATCGGGAATGCTCAATTTACTTATTGGCAATTTACCACCAACCAACGACCGTTCCAACCACTCAGAAGCATTGGTGGATTGAGGAAGTGAAAGAACCAAGTAGTTAGCAGACATTATGACTATATCAATCTAGAATTTTGTCTTTCTCTTATTTCAACACAATGTGTTCCCTCAGAAAATCGCTCTCGAATTGATCAACTATTGTTTGTTGGATACACAGTGCTATCGTATTCCCCTGAGTAGTTTATGGACGAAAATTAAAGTGCGGTAAATCACAGCACGATTGTACTATTGGATCAGGCTCAAATTTACTCAGATAACCATTATCTAAGGCTTTATTTGCCATTCTTTTAAATAAGTTGGAGAGATTTTATTCTCCAATTAAAGTGCTATATGATAATCTGACCAATTCCAAGTTACCACCACTTCAAACATCTTCTAATTTTCAATCCGAACAAGACCCATTTTTATATCGTTTAAGTAAGAATCACCTTTCACCTTGATTAATTTTGTATGCCGTAGTACTGTAATATTTTTGCGATGCGTTTGAAAAATTTAGGAAGATAGCCTATATTGTATGACTAGAATCTATTAGTAAAGAGTACATCAAGAAAGAATGAGTAACACATTAGAGGTATGTATATATACTTTAATTGTTGAGGTTTTAAAGATGTCTATAACACCCTTGAGTTATAAATTGGCTAATTGTCATTGAATATTTTAACTAATATGCGATGAGGAATGGGATTCGGGATGGAAGTTTAACCTGACAATGTTAACCAGTTTCATGAGGATTGGATTACTAACTTTTTCAGGAACGTCTCAAAACACACTCGACTGCATTTGATGGGTTATTGTCGTTAATTCCTGCCAAATATTATTACGATGATGCCACTCAAGATCAATGGCAGGCGAAGAAGAAATCCAAGAAGGAATTACAACTAAACAAAAGAGCCAAATTGGATCCCGATTCGAAGAACGACGCTGATGACTACGTGAATTCTCATGCAAGTGCCAAGGATGTGCTGGATAACAGAGCCAAAACCGCAACAAAGGTATCATTACCTGGTAGCAAGTTGCCGCCAGTGCAGAAGGAAGTCCAATCAAAAGAAGAGGTCGATTCAGCAAATGAGGATGAACAGTCTGGATCCAGTGCCAGTAGTGGAGACGAGAGTTCATTTATAAACGGTGGACTGTTGGTATTTGATGACGAAGGTAATGAAATTGACGATAACGAATCCCAAACTAATATATTCGAAAAGAAAGAAGCCAAAGTAAAATCCAAGGACTCTAAAAAAGTCATGAGTCCTGAGGAGCAGAAGAAGAAAGAAGAAAACTTGGCTAAGTTGAGAGAAAAATTATCAGCAAAGATTGGTGTCTTGAAAGAGAAGAGAAGAGCTCCCGGTAGTAAATTGCCTGGTGCACCACAGTCTAGAGAGCAAATCTTGGCTGAACGTAAGAGAAAGGAGGAAATCAAAAAGCAAGAGAGGTTGAAGAGAAAGCATGAAGAAATAGAGGATGACGACGATGAGTCTGACTCTGACTCGGAGGCTGAAAAGGAGGAAGACGAAGTTTTGTATGGAAATATTGTGTTCAATGATGGATCCAGAGTGACGTCTGACTTGAAGAAGCTTCGTAATACTGCTGAAAAGAGAAAGCAGAAGGGTCCTGCCCAGAACGATCTTAAGGCACATTTGTTGAAATTGGAGCAAAAGAAGCAGAAGTTTGCTCAATTGAGTCCAGAAGAGCAGGAAAAGGTCAAAAGCAAAGAGAAGTGGCAGAAGGTTATGGCCCAAGCCGAAGGGGTGAAGGTCAAGGACGATGAAAAGCTCTTGAAGAAAGCGATCAAGAGAAAGGAAAGACAAAAATTGAGAAGTGAAATTGAGTGGAAGGAGAGAAAACAAGTTGTGAAGGATACCGTTGCTGCTCGTGCAAAGAGAAGAGAAGAGAATTTGAAGGCTAGAAGAGATAACAAGGGCAAGAAGGGCAAGAAGGCTCCAAAGTTGAGAAAATTCACTGGGGTTGTTAACAAGGCCGCTAATAAGAAAAAGAGAGCTGGTTTTGAAGGAAGTGCTAAATCTAAGAAGTAATCATTATAGAAAACATCATCGTTTCATACAAATGTACGAAAATTTCATTGGGAAACAAGGGGAGTGGGTCTGGGGGTTAGTTTCCCCTGTATATAAGGTGTATTTAGCAAAGCTAAAATTTTTCGGGTATGTCCTCAACCCTGATTTTTCGGTTCGTCTCTTTCTAATTAACCGATTGATACATCAATTGCTTCTAAAGTATTTTTGAAATAATGTCCTTCCCTGAACAAGCTAAGAACTTTTTGGCTCATATTGATAGAGTATGTTGATTAGAGTTGGTGTCCAAGCAAGACAAAGCACTCTCAATTACTATTGTACAATACTAACCCGTTTTCAGCAAACTGCTGGCCACAGTCTTTTGCATCAATTCGAAGGCCAGACCGGTTTACCAAGATCCTACGCCGTCTTATCTTTTATCGGTGTTTACTTTGTCATTATCTTCTTGAACCTCGGTGGTGTTGGCCAACTTTTGTCTAACATAGCCGGTTTCGTCGTTCCAGGTTACTACTCCTTAATTGCCTTGAACACTCCAGGAACTGATGACGACTCCAAGTTGTTGACTTACTGGGTTGTCTTTGCTTTCTTGAACGTTATTGAATTCTGGTCTAAGGCTATCTTGTACTGGGTTCCTTTCTACTTTTTGTTCAAGACCATTTTCTTGCTTTACATCGGTATTCCAACTTTTGGTGGTGCCACCCTCGTCTACAACTCCTTGATCAGGCCAATCTCCGAAAAGTACGTCGGTGTTGGTGGTAAGGGTTCTGTTGCAAGTGAAATTGACGATGCTGCTGAAGCTGTTTCTACTTCGGTTCATATTTAATGGTAGTGTTGTATCTATTCATTAATTACCATAGTTATAGTTGTAAAAACTTTCTGCAAAGTGTGGCTTTTTTTTTGTTTGGCTTACCTCGGCAGTGTGTATTTTAATTCACTGTGTTTTCCCCATATTGAACTCTTATTTGGGAAAAGTATTATTCCTTCTTTCGGAAAGTAATTTGAAAAGGATTATCCCAATTTGGTACTCCAAGTTCAGTTGCATCACAATTTAACTCGACAACGTCATTCGTAGCGCATATGGTGTATAGATCATTGGTGGACAATAGAACTCTAACATGATCCCATCGAGTAAAGTCTGAGTCGAAGATCATTTTCTCCGATTTCAGGGACCATCTACCTATCTTTGTAACGGGTCTAAGTCGAATATATTTCGGCTTTATAAAAATCTGACCCACTTGTCCTTCCTTTAATTTGCATGTGGTAGATCCTGACGCTTTAGCTGTGTTATCCAATTCTAACCCCATTTTCACTCCTGCTGAGAGTCTTAATAACCCTAGACCTCCCGTTAAACTAAAACTTTGACTTTCAGCCAAGTTAAGTTTATTCGCAAGGGTATATGAAAACCCCACTGATCCATCTTGACCAAGTTCTTGCGATTGACACGAACTTACAGGTATAATTCCTGGGTATTCAACTATTTCTGGATCCTCGCATGTACTTTGCACCCATTCTTCATCGTTAGTTTCTTTGGTCTTTAACCATTTCTTGAGCTTGTTAAATACATTCTTATTGGCCTCCTTCTTTTTGGAATCAATATTATCGATATTTTCGATGTTTTCGATATTTTCGATGTTTTCGGTTTTAGACTTTTTAGTTAGAAAGGTACCGGATTCTTTTAAGAAAAATGTGACGTTCTCAGCATAATTCGGATTTGCGACTAATGAATCTGAGTATTTGCTTTCCCATTCTTGCATATTTTGAAACTCAATGACTTGATAGGCTTTTGAGAAACCAAAGCAACAAATAAGAAAAATGTAGAATATCATTAAATAGAAGTTGGAGATGCTTATATTTCATAATTTCCATTTTTTATGATATTTATTACAAAACCTTAGCAGAAAGGAAAATTAAGCATAAAAGATTCAATCATTTCTTCCTTAATTGATCGACCTCTTGGAAATTGTTAGGAACATAACATAGTAAAATTCTACCGGTTCTTTTATTAAGTAGCCTAAATCAACGTTTTTCTGGGTTTGCAACCGTGATTGGTTGCTATTTGTCCAGAATTCAGAGAGGACAAATAAAACATCCATGCCGCATACAAGTAACATTCCAAATACGCCTTGTATCCTAAGCGTTCCACGGATTCGAAAAAAATAACAAAAAAAACGAAGGTGACGACGCAGCAGCTGCACAGAACAAAGAAAAAAAAAGAGATAAAAAATATGTGTGACTAAAGTGTAAGGGTCACGGATCTTCTTTCAAAACAAAGTCTGGCATACCCACATAGTGTTTATCTCCTGCAATTTAGGATTCACATGGTGCATATTGGAATGACAACTCTTTTATTCAGGATGCTTGCGCTGCAAAATTGCGTTGTAAAATAGTCAGTTCCTTTCTTGCGAAGGTTTACAAACCGGATGACGTAACGTAAACCGAGGGTAAGCTCAGCCGCGTTCGTGTAGCAAGTTGGCACTTTAGACGATGAGCAATATTTTTGAAGCGGCTACAAAAAAATAGAATCTAGTAAGTTTGCAAATACCGAACTATCATGATCCAAGCGTAGCTTAGGAAGCCATGGATTAGTCTTGTCGCTGTACTTTCATAACCTCTCTAATTTATCTATAAAAGGAGAAATGTTTCTGTTCCAGGGAGTGGGCGAACGTGCAGGTCGCAACGTAAAGAAGATCCTTTGACCGCACTTGTTTCCCTCGGAATTAAAACCGGGACCCCGGTAATACTTGGATAATAAAAACACATCGAATTTCAGGTGTAATCAAATAAATACAAGCATTGCTTTCACTTGTTGGAGATCTTTTTCTGAACTACTTTAGATACTATACATCAAGAAGAGCATTGTCAAAATGGCTAGTTCTTCACCAAGTGACCAATCCAACCCAAGTACTTCGGTATCGCAGTTTTTGGCCACATTCATCCCGACGTTCGTGATTTTTGTGATCTTTATTCTTTTGTTTGTTATTATTCGTAAGAAACAGCCAAGAGTCTATGAGCCTCGTCATGAAGTTGACACTTTGCCAAAGGATTTGCAAACTGACGAAACTCCAAAGGGTGCTTTCTCTTGGATTCCTCATCTTTTGAGAAAGCCTGATTCTTTTCTTATCCAACAAGCAGGGGTTGATGGTTACTTCTTTATTAGATTTTTGTTTGGTTTCGGAGCGATCACCTTTTTGGGTTGTTTAATTACCTGGCCAATCTTATTCCCATTGAATGCCTCAAACTCCAATCATTTGGAAGGTCTCAGTTCCATCTCCTACGCCAACCTTAATGTTCACCAACACAAATGGAGACAGTTGGCTCACATTTTTGTCTCATGGGTGTTCTTTGGTTCTGTCATCTTCTTAATTTACCGTGAATTGGTCTACTACACTACTTTCAGACATGCTGTTCAAACTACTCCATTGTACGACTCGTTGTTGTCTTCTAGAACTCTTTTGTTAACCGAAATCCCTGACTCAATCACTGATGAGGTTAGTTTGCGTGAACATTTCCCAACTGCTACCAATGTTTGGTATGCTAGAGACTACTCGGAATTGCAAAAAAATGTCAAGGAACGTACTAAGTTAGCAAACAAGTACGAAGGGGCTCTTAATAAGACCATTACCAAGGCTGTCAAGATTAGACTCAAGGCTATCAAGAAGAACAAGCCTGTTCCTGAACCAGCTGATGATATTGACAAATACTTGAAGGATGGTAAGAAGAGACCAACTCACAGATTGAAGTTCTTGATTGGTAAGAAGGTTGACACTTTGAACTATGGCGCTGAACATTTGGGTGAATTGAACAAGAAGATCAAGGAACAACAAGAAGATAACAAGTCCAACGAAAAGGTTCCTTCTGTGTTTATTGAATTCCCAACTCAATTAGAGTTACAAAAGGCTTACCAAGCGATTCCTTACAGTCCTGAATTGAAGCGCGTTAGAAGATTCAACGGTTTAGCTCCTGATGACATCGTTTGGGAAAACTTGTCTTTAACAAAGACCAAGAGATACATCAAAAAGGTTATTGCCAACACCATTTTGACTTTGATGGTTATCTTCTGGTGTATTCCAGTTGCTGTTGTTGGTGCTATTTCTAACATTAACTTTTTGATTTCTAAGGTTCACTTCTTGAAGTTCATCAATAACTTGAATCCAAAGTTGCAGGGTCTTATCACTGGTTTGTTGCCAGTTGTTGCATTGGCCATTTTGATGTCCTTGGTTCCTCCATTTATTAAGAAGATGGGTAAGGTTTCCGGTTTGATTACTGTTCAACAAGTTGAAAGCTACTGTCAAGCATGGTACTATGCTTTCCAAGTTGTTAACGTTTTCATCATGATGACTCTTGGTTCTGCCGCTACTTCTGTGGTTCCGCTGATTATTGATAACCCATCGCTGGCTTTACAGATGTTGGCCAACAAGATTCCAAACGCTTCTAACTTTTACATTTCCTATTTGTGTTTGCAAGGTTTGACTGTCAGTTCTGGTCTCTTGTTGCAACTTGTTCCATTGATTTTGGCTCAATTTTTGGGTAAGATCTTGGATGGAACTCCAAGAGCCAAGTGGAAGAGATGGAATGTTTTGGGTCAACCAGGATTCTCTACTTTGTACCCAGTGTATGAGCTTTTGACGGTTATTGCTTTGTCCTACTCGATCATTGCTCCATTGGTCTTGGGTTTCACGGCTGTTACATTCATCTTGATTTACTTGGCCTTCATTTACACTTTGGTCTACGTCTTGCAACCAAACACCCATGATTCTCGTGGTAGAAACTATGCCAGTGCTTTGTTCCAAATCTTTGTTGGTTTGTATTTGGCTGAAGTTTGTCTTACTGCTATGTTCGTTTTTGGTAAGAACTGGGTTGGTGTTGGTTTGGAAGGTGCCTTTATTGTTTTCACAGTTGCTGTTCACTTGTGGCTCAAGTGGAAGTTCTTACCATTGTTGGAAACTGTTCCAATTTCTGCAATCAAGTATGCGTCTGGTGATCCAACTTTCACTTATCCAATTCACGATCAAGGTAGAAAGGAAATTCAAATTGAAGGTGAGAATTACTGGCAAGGCGGTAACCAATTGGGTTTAGCGGACTCTAATACTGAAACCCCATTGCCACAACATTCTGCTACTCGTAAGGAAACGGAAACCAGTGGACTGAAGGATGAATCGGATATCGAAAAGCAAAATGAAGAACGTTACCACAGAGATATCGTTGGTGAGCCAAGCAACTCCAAGGCTGTTCTCAATGCTCCAAATAAGTCTATTTCTTGGTTCAAGAGATTCTTTAAACCAAAGTCTGAAACTTTTGATTTGATTCGTGAAGTCATGCCTCAAGCTTACTACAACTACATTGAGTACAACGAAGACTTCCTCAAGACTGCCTACACAGATCCATCCGTCACTGACGAAGAGCCTCACATTTGGATTACCAAGGACGACTTGGGATTGTCAGAAATTCAAAAGAACAAGGCTTTGGAAAATGGCGTGGATGTTTCCGACGAGAATGCAACATACAACGAGAAGGGTGGTATCGTTTACGAAGGCAACCCACCTTCTTACGAAGAAGCCTTGAGAATATAATTCCAACCAAGAAACGTTCCTTAATATTGTATTTATAATTTATAGTTTTTACTTGTTTTAATGTATATGTTCTTCTAGGTAAGCTCATATTCCTAATAAAGAACCTTGTAGTTTATTATCATTTCTTGATAAAAAAAAATTACATATATAGTATTAAATGCATTATTCAATCACCTATTGGTTTTGATTTTAATTCTTCTCGGAGAGTTTAGGTGGGTTTGGTCCTTCAGTAAACAGGGGTAATTCCGAACTGGACGACGAAGACTCGACCGGTGGAATAGATAAGTCATTACTCTGTTCATGGCTTGGAGGAGGTCCTGCCGGTCTTTCAACTCGGCTTAAAAAATTCGACGTAGGAGTTCTTGGAGTAGTTGTAGGGGCACCCGATGGCCTATAAAAGTTTTCATAATAGTCTGTTTCTGGAGACTGCACGTCTGTATTATCAGAATGGCCTGGTGGAGGTCCTGATGGGGGACCTCCGTCGTTTTCATCGGTGATAGTAGTAGGAAGATTTGATGATAATGGAGCGCCATTACTTGATATGCTTTCTTGTCTATGGTGGGCCGGCTGTGGAGGAGCCATGCTAGCAGCCTTTGCATTTGGGTTGGCATGGAACTCTCCTCGGTTATCGTAGTAACCCATATCGTATTCATTAGCTGTTGCTGTATAAGTTGGCACGTAAGCTGAGGGTAAATCTGGATCGCGAGATTGGTCAGGCTGGTTGTACTGATTTTGAGATTGTCTATACGATGGTGGTGTCATCCAACGCGTACCGTAGATAGGTTGAATACCATGCTGGGAACGCTTCTTGTTCACACGGATTGTACCAACGATAACAATAAGGATAAGGACAACGAAGATAGCAAAGAAAGCCCATCTTGCGCCACCAATAGTCCACCCGTTGTTACTATCAAAATCTCTCTTATTAATAAACATCTCTGCACTAAGTTTGAATGTACGTTATTGTCGATGTATTAATCTATTGATATACTTTAGGGCCACTTTTGGATGAACCCCTCTTCTTTATTAGAAACAAAATGTAGTAGAGATCACTTTTTTTCGGAAAAGTTTAGTAGACAGCCACTCGCTATCTCCAAAAAAAAAAAAAAAAACTATTGTACCGATACGGACGTGAGACGAAGGAGTAAAGAAGATGATTTCGAACCAAAAAAAGAAAAAAGAACTTCATTCCACTATCAATTAGCTATAAGCTTGGTTGTGTTTTCAGTTATTATTTTTCTCGGGCGGTAAGCAAGAACTAACGTCACCAAATTAGGAACCAAAGTGGCAATCCGAGCAGAATTCTCGCAAAAAAATAATCTAGCCATTTTTCATTTACTAAGCGTATAAAAATCTAAACAAAGATCAGAGATTGTAGATCCTTTACGACGTCATTAAAACCGAAAACTGAAAACCGAAAACCGATAGATCTTTTAAAAGCGACAATAGCTACAACACTCTAGTCGCCATTGGATGATTTACCAAAAAGTTAATCAGTTTTCCTAGTGAAATATTAAGATAGAAAAAGGGCTGTTTATCATTAACAAAATGAAGCACTCCTTGAAATTACTGGCATTGTGCCCACCGCAACAAGCACCAGTTTTATTGAACTATAAACTGTAAGTAATACCGCAATTTCTTTGTCGTGCGATCTAAGCCCTAACCTTCAGTGCTGGTTGTAATCGGATCGATGTAATAGCTGTGTTATTGGAAATTTGCCGCCAAATCCAGACCTTGGTTTTCCAGGGTCACTATCAAATAGTATTGAGAGTGCCACGGAGTCACTCGGCAAAATACACCGAGATACCTCAATTCACTGCCTCAAATGTCGGCTATGGTTTCCACTTTGTGATTAAAACCCTAAAGCTTATCATCTACCACCTTCACTCTGATGCCTCAACTACTATTCGTGATCTCTACTATCACGATATTGATCTATATAGAAATCAAGGTACATGTGCTAGATATCTACTGTTAATTGCTCAAGACTCGCTTGATCTATCTCTTGAAGATGACTTGAGCATTTATCCATCTCAAAAGGGTATGGTCTATGGGAAAGGAGTTCTCAAAATTAACACAAAAACCATTACGCTTGATTATTCAGCGGATCCAATTCTTATTCCAGTAATACGTTCTAATCAGGTAGAGTTGGATGAGAGAGCACTAATAATTGTACTAGAAAAAGAAGCCGTGTTCAAATCATTTTGTAAGTATGTCTCAACTCACAAAGACAGATGCACGATCAACATAATAGTGGTAACAGGAAAAGGATTTCCTGACAAACTAACGAAGAGTTTTGTCCGTACATTAGCATCCAGTGGCAATCATTGTGTTACAGCATTTGCAGATGCTGACGTTTACGGAATGAATATCTGCAAACAGTACAAGTTAGGAAACCACAAAGAGAAGTTGCAAAATATTGCGATTGAGCAGCTCGGAGTATTTTTGTTGGATTCTACGCAAGATTGGTCTTATTTAACACCACAAGATTTCCGAATGCTGATGGGCTTTCTTAAGCAAATTGTCGAATTAAGAGAGAAATATGAAACCGACAAGTCGCTTTATCATTGGCAGCGTGAATGTGCTAGAAGTATATTTCTAATGCTAAAATCAGAGATGAACACATTTGACGATGGAGAATCTCTAAATGCATACATAATTAATAAGGCTATTGCAAAATATAATGTGATCTGCCATATTTAGAAAAATCTGCCCAACCTGGAATTTTTTTGCAGATTAGCAAGATTGTTCTACGGGTTAACTTCGGAAATTGCATACCGAGAGCTAGAAAATACAGATTAGGTTCATACGCGCCTAGGTGGGCCTCACAAACGACAACGACGAATTTGTTGGATAAATTTTCCACAGTTTGATTCTCTTTGTCAACCCGTTGTCATTAAAAATGTCTTACACTACACGTCAAGTCGGTGCTGCTAACACTTTGGAATACAAGGTCTTCATTGAAAAGGATGGTAAGCCAGTTTCCCCTTTCCATGACATCCCATTGTACGCCAACGAAGAAAAGACTATCTTGAATATGATTGTTGAAGTTCCAAGATGGACCAACGCTAAGTTGGAAATCTCCAAGGAGCAGAAGTTGAACCCAATTATCCAAGACACCAAGAAGGGTAAGTTGAGATTTGTTCGTAACTGTTTCCCTCATCACGGTTACATTCACAACTACGGTGCCTTCCCTCAAACCTGGGAAGACCCAAACCAAACCCACCCAGAAACCAAGGCTAAGGGTGACAACGATCCTTTAGACGTTTGTGAAATCGGTGAAAAGGTTGCCACTGTCGGTGAAGTGAAGCAAGTTAAGGTTTTGGGTGTCATGGCCCTTTTGGATGAAGGTGAAACTGACTGGAAGGTCATTGTCATCGATGTCAATGATCCATTGGCTAACAAGTTGCACGACATTGAAGATGTTGAAACTCACTTGCCAGGTTTGTTGAGAGCCACTAACGAATGGTTCAGAATTTACAAGATCCCAGATGGTAAGCCTGAAAACCAATTCGCTTTCTCTGGTGAATGTAAGAACAAGAAGTACGCTGAAGAGGTCGTCAACGAATGTGCTGAGGCTTGGGAAAAGTTGATCAAGGGTGAAGCCGCCGACTCCAAGGGCATTGATTTGACTAACACCACCTTGTCTTCCACTCCAACTTTCTCCGATGCTGCTGTTTCTGAGGTTCCAGCTGCCTCCCCAGCTTCAGCTGCTCCAATTGACAAGTCCGTTGACAAGTGGTTCTTCATCTCTGGTGCTCACTAAATATTTCAATTAGTTACTGTATAGCTGTTACATCTTTTGTTGCTGAACAAAACAATTCGATTAACCAAATAATGTGTAGTCAATGTTGGACTTGTGGCTCTTGTTTCCCCATTAGGATGTTGCAAAGAATTACCCTGGTAATGGCCAGCTCTTTTATCGTATATGTAATTAATAATTACAAAATAATTATTTAGTTTCATTTTATTTTTAGGGCTTATGAACTGTAATTTTCTGCTTAAATCCAGTTAGGTCCGTTTAAATCCGCCATACTCGAAGCTGATTTCTAATAACGAGAGGCTGAATATCACCTGAGAGCTGCAAAAAAATATATAAATATCTTGAATAGTCCACAAGCTTTATACAATCCAAACATACACTAAAAACAAAACTATACCTTATGAAGTTGTCATTATAGGAAGCTCATTTGCAGCAATTAACGCTTTTAACACTATTTTGTCCAAGAAAGGTACAAAGGTAAATGTTACCGTTGTAGCTACATCTGAATACGGATATCTTGGGCCTACTGCTCCAAGACTTTTAACCGAACAACACAAATCTGATGAAGTATTCAGAAATAATCCTCAACTTTTAACCGAGAGAACCAAAGGATCATTCCACTCTTCACGATTCATTAAAGGCTTTGTCACGAACGTTGACTTGGACAGACAAACAATACTTGATCATAAGGAAAATTCAGACGTCACATTGAAGTATGACAATTTGATCATTGCATCAGGTGCGAGAACTTGCTTCGTCTATCAAATCTGCAAGATATATTGCTGTTATTGGTATATGGTAGATGGTAGATGACCAAAAGGGGTTGAACTCGCTTCTGATATCGCGTATGAATTCAAGGGTGAAAGAAAGAAGGTAACTTCGTACACTGGTTCAGGAGCACCATTGGCAGGATTGTCTGAGTCTGTTTGCTCCAAAGCTGCCAAGAACTTGAGAGAGATCAATGTTGAAGTTGTAAATTATGTTAAATCAACTTTCATCGAAGGAAATATTATGAATTTTGATGATGGGTCTATAAAGCTGTTTGATTTGGTTATTCAAGTATACAAGCTTATTCCAAACACTGAATTTTTGAGTGACTACAGATGTGTTCCTGATAGAAATGGACTTATTCTCACTGAATACCATCTTCGTCTTAAGAATTGTAACAATGTTCTCGTTTTGGATGATGTTGTTGCTATCGGAAACCAGTCCTTTACTGATCTTAAGTTTGGCCAACTTGATCCTTTTAAGACTGCGGTAGATAAGGAAATATTTGGTTTATAAACTCAGCTCAAGTTATATAATAAACCCTCACCTACCATTTTAGTGCCAATCCTGAGAGCAGGTGGTATCGGTTTAATGTTTGGTTGGAGTGTTCCAAATTTCCTTGTTCAGTCGTTCAAGAGCAAGAATTTCGTGTTCCCAAAACGTGATGAATTCTTGGGCTAATTTTTATGGATATTGTTCTATATTCTTTCCTCCTATATCTTGTGAAGGGCAATTACAGGCTCCAGCACACTTTAATTTTACTACTTTTATTTGTTCTTCAATGTCTGGTGATGCTGTTATCGTGTAGTGAGGCGCGTTTTGCAGCGAAAATAAAAAAGATGAGTAATAATGTGAGTAAATAAAGATCATTACAAGAGATCACCTTTGATTTGAGAAGTGACATGGATGATTGGAAGCAGATCGGTCCTGATATTTGCGATATAGCTAAAGAATTCACGTCGCTTAGCTCTATTCTTCATGAAAATGGCATAACGACTGTCGATTTGTTGTCTTGTGACAACAGTCCTAACTCAAAGCAATCACTTTCTCAACTTTCCAAAACCTTGGGCAGGTCAATAAAAGAATTAGAAGCATACATTGAACTGATAAAGTCACAATCTGTGTCGAGGATTACGTGTCTCAGTGATGTTGCCAAACTTGAAGAGGACGATCAGTTTGTAAGGACAGGATTACCAACCATTGATCAACAATTAGGAGGAGGTATTCCGGTTGGTGATGTTACTGAAATATTTGGTGCAAGTGGATGTGGAAAGTCCCATTTTTTGAACCAGCTATCACTTCAATGTCAATTGTCGCCAAAACGAAAGGAATGCATCCATATTGCAACAGAATCATTTCTTGAGACAAAGCGCCTCAAAGAGATGCATGACTCTTATTTAAAAGCTGGAAAAGAAGTTCTGATGGACAGAATCTCGTACATCTATTGCCAGGATCTAGAAAGTCAAGATCATATCTTGTATACTCAGTTACCGATTAAACTAGCACAAGGCAGAAATCAGGTAAAAATGGTAATCATCGATAGTATTGCCCAGCATTTGAGACGTGAGGATGCTCTCTCTAATTCAAGTTTTCTTCGTGAGAGGATAAATGCACGGGAAGAAGAACTCAAGAACTGTAAAGATTTGCTAGATATAAAACATCAGCACCAGGCCCAACTAAAGAAATTTCATAAGTCAGAAAAGTACAATAACCGGAGAACAAAGTACCATTATTTATACTTGTTACATCGTCATTTAATCCGCTTGGCTCAAAAATTCAAGACAGCTATTTTATTGGTTAACCAAGTCAGCGACTTCGCAAGTAACGATGAACTTCAAATTGAAGATTACTATAAAGAGAATGATCCATTAAGCTTAGATTTCCAGACGGGAATTAGCAGTGGTTGGGATATGCATTCAATGTTTAAGATATTTGAACTGAGTAACGATGTGCCAGTACAAATCAGTACGAAGAATATCGAGATCTTAGAGATGGATCTTCAGAATATCTTGTCGAGAGATAACAAAAGACTGAAAACTGATAATGCTGCTGATCCAAGGTATAGAAAAGATAGATCAGAAATTGATTATCAATCTCTCCAAGAAGATGTTAATAAATTGCATAAACTCAAAAACTTACGACCGAAGAGGCACGTTCCCACTTTAGGATATACCTGGAGTAAACGGATATTAAACAGGGTTCTTCTTATGAAATTCTACAAGCCCATTATATCTAAGACAAATTTCCAACGAATTGATCCAGAAACCGGACTAAGTTATGAGGAACTATGCGATGGTTTTGAATCAATGCAGAGTAACACTACCAACGTCGCCAAGAGGAAACTAAACCAAGACGTACCGCTCGAGTCGTTGGTACAAGGTTGGGAAGTTGAGAGATATGCAAGGGTTGTCTGTACTCAGTATAATATCTGTACTTTTGCTAACGACAACGTTGAATTCTCGATCAATGAACAGGGCCTACATGAAGTTGTGTGAGAACCTGCGTGAGATTGTTCCATTGCGTTTTTGTGTTATTTTGCAACATGGAATGACGCACAGTGTGTATATTATCTCATGCGTGCGAAGGACAAAAAAAGATAATCACCTAAACAACCACATGTGTAAGTTTAACTCTCAAGGAATTTCATACTACAGATTATGCAATAAAAGCCATGAAGGTATGTCTATATACGATAATTCTTCCAGACAGAATTAGTTTATGGTTTGGAGGTGTCTGTCTCCACGATTACAATAGTGGTTCAATTTGGCATTATAAATTTATTGAATGACCGTGTCGCAACTAACCAGAAACAGTTTATCGATGAAGTGGATATAGAATTGGTGAATCAAGAGCTTAACTTTCATTCACAGGATAACAACCTTGTGATAAAAGGTGGTTGTGATTTATTCACCACAAAACCAATTGGCTCTGACAGAAAGCTTTTCAAAACTATAGATAAACACTTGGACCAGATTTTGGAAGACAACCAACTATCAAGATCAATGGAACGCGACCGTCAAAACTCAATGATATCATTATTGGGTAGCAGCAATGCTAGTCCTCCGGTTTCAAGTGGTAGTTTATCGCAAAGGAGAAGTAGCCAGTATGAAAAAGATAGAAGAGAAAGTAACGTGCTGGTACAATTCAACAAGACATTGTTTTCATCATCGATCAATAAAGACTCTGCACTACTGAAATCACTTAATGAGGGTACTCCGCAGGATAATGACAATTTGGATGAATCGCCATTCGGTCCGTTGAAAAATGTAACAACGAGAAAGACTTTCGCATATCTTGTTGCAATTTTGAATACTTCGTATCCTGATCATGATTTCTCCAATCTTCAACCCACAACTGAAAACTTTCACAGAATACTGAGCGCTGAGGAATTGATGAGTCGTTTTAATAACATTATGATCTCCTTGGGAAAGAAGGAACATCTCCTAAATTGGATATGGGATACCGTTAATGTTTATATGGATATTATTCCTTCCAAGACTTCTTCTCCTCAGCTTGGGGCACAAAATGGAAATGGATCAAGACATAATAGCTTTAGTGGTGTGAAGTCTAGGAATAATTCTATATCCGGAAACAATTCGCCTCCCCAGCAAAATAACGCTTTTGATAATTGTCAAATTTATCAATTCCAGCCGTCAGATGAATCGATCTTAGAGGATTTGAATTATCCTTATCAAACAATGTGGTCGTATTATTGGTTCATTTACAATAGAAAGAAGAAGAGGGTTTCATTCATTTACTTGACCGCGATTAACAAGATACATTACTCAATGGTGAATAGTAATCAGGTTAACAATGATGCTAGAAGCATTAATATTAATACCAATGGAAGTAACGATGCAGGTGATATTGGCGTTGATGAAGATATTTACTTGGATGAGTACATGGATGAGGATGTCATCATTGATGATGATGACGATAATGATGTTGTTGGGGACATTGAGATCTAATAAATAACATATTTTTCAAATTAGTACGATCGATCAAACACTGGTAGACAGGATGAGAGTTACTTGTGGAATGGCAATAGCTGATCGAAACAACTTCATAATACCATATTTTTCTACTTGTCAGTATGCAACATCGTAGTGTACGTTTTGGTGGTGGCAATTCAGCTCGCTAACAACAGACAAGTTATCAAAACATTGATTTCGAAATTCTCCGATAGTGGCCTGGGTAACCTTATTCGACAGAAAATACAAGCATCTTGGGACTTTTGTTCCTTCTTCAAAAGCACCAATTCTACAACGAGGTATCTGAACACTAATGATAAAGCTTTCAGTCGATAGCAGTGTTTTCTTGTCGTGTTTCTTTCCTGTTATTATAACTTGGTGGGTGAATTGCCGTTTCTTTGAAACAGGATATCAAGAACGTAGACGAACAGTTGAACACGATCAGAGGTGGCTTTACGGAGTCTAGCAAACGTTACGACATCTAAAGGTTCCCAACAAGATTAATTCAGTACTAACCTTGAAAATGAAGAACAGCTCAGAGATTCGTTTACAGCTGTGAAGAAATAGTGTTTCAGAAGGTAGTTTACACTTAATTTGAGCTTTGCAATTGTGAATACAACAATTGCGATTATCGAGGTTCATCTGCGTTAGTACCTGATTGCGAGCTCATCTTTCAGTACTTTGTTATGAGATATTGCTTTTAGTATTATTTGATTAACTCAACTTCCTATTGTTGATTTTTGGCCAGAATTTCTTTGCGTTAGTGATGTGTTCTGGGTTTTCCAAGCTAGGATGAACATGACACTTCCAAGATCATAATATGTAGAGAATGTCTCTCCTTAATTGAGTTGGGCAACCAATAATTAAGAACATGTCTATCTGGTTCGTTACAAGATCTTTTCGTGGCATTTGACGCAAATTGTGACTACTACTCCCAAGGCTCGTGACAATGAGGTTGCTACTCCTTGTAAAGCCAGGCATCTTGATATTATGATTCCAAAAGTATGGAGAAAATATGTACCTTGTTACTCTTCATGAGACATTTTTGTCAAGGCTGCTTTTCCTACTTCTCTTAAAAATATTTGCTGTAATCCTGAACCATTCGGTACTCCATTTTAGAGTTAACCCAATTTAGTTTCGTAATAATTGCTAAATTTTGTTTAAAAATTTAAAATTCTACATTTTCATGGGTCATTTGTCTCATTCGTTAACACAGATTTAACGTTTCGTGCTCCACAGTATTATGTAGCAACTAAGTTAGCCCAAGATGTTGTAGGACGTCAAAGCGACAACGTTAGACATACTTAACACAAGTTCCAACCTGCACAAGATAAAGGCGATTGTCAAGGTAATTCTAATTACATTACTATGTAAGAGTGCTGGATGTTCTACATTTGCTGTCACTAAAACATTACTTTAGCAATCGAAGCATGTTTACCATTTAGTGATGGACGTAAAATTCCCGCGTTAGGATTAGGGACTGTACCTCCCGATGACCTAAGTGAGGTAAAACACCAAATTATTACTGCCGTCAAGACAGGATATCGCCATCTTGAAACAGGTTAGAATATGGCACTCAGAAATACAATGGTGAAGCACTGAAGGAATTGTTTACAAACAACGTTGTGAAGCGTGAAGATTTGTTTATTACATCAAAATATTGACCGTCACATTACGATAGGTCCGAGCGATCATTGGACCAACCCTTGTCTGATTTGGGTCTCGGTTACGTTTATTTGTTTTTACAACATTGGCCAGTGGCGTTCAAATCTAGGGATGGATTATCATCAATTCCAAGAGATGAGAATGGCAAAATTCTTTATGATGATGAACGTGTTGACGGGGTCAAATTCATTGAGTCCTACCAAAAATTAGATAAACTCTTAGAGACGTCAAAAGTCAAATCGATCGGCGTTTCCAATTATTCAACCCCCAAGCTACACCAACTATTGAAGGAAGCCGTTCATAAACCAGTAGTAAATCAAATTGAATATCATCCACAATTACCAATGAAGGATTTGATCAATTTAATGAGAAGAATAATGTTTTAATTGAGGCATACCTCCCCAAGTTGGGAGCAAAGAAGAATTAGATTCACTCTATCAGATTGGTGTTGAAAACCCAGTTCGTTATATCAACGAGTACTGGGGTATTGGATTAGGTCTCCAATACTCGCAAAATGATACTCTTAGTTAGGAAATTTCTTAATCGAATGAAAATTATAAATAAATGAAATGAACTGATTGATTATTATTAATATTCTATTTGTATTTTAAATATTCATGATGAATTTTCTTTGAAGGAAGTTCACTTGGCTTAGAGATGTTCTCTGAGTGCTTTAGATTGGGTGTGTTTCAGTGGTCTGCCGTGGGACTTGAGTTATTGCTTGCAACTTTAAGCGTTCTGGTATTCTGCTTTTCTCCATCTACTGTTCTGAAGTAAGGCTGACATCTCCAATATGGAATAGATCTATACGATCCACCCCAGGTTTCTTTCTTTTCATTTATAGTAATGATATCTAGTTCTTCGATGTCAGGCTTCTCAAAGATTTCTTTAACAATTGTTTCAACTTGCACAACAATTGCTTCCCAATCGTCAAGATTTGCATGAACGCTTGTTCCTCCAATCGCCGATCTTAGCTCTTTATGCACATTCAAAAACGCATGCAAAAGTTTAAAAAAATGAGCCTTCATTGCGTGTCTTGAAGCAACACCTGGGCATGTCTTCACAATCTCGAAGTATTCTCTGAGAATGACATCAACTCTCGCAAATTGCTTTTCCTTGTCATCCGTTTTTGTCCAGAATACGCCAGGATTATACAAATTACCTTCGGCAGACATTACGCCATCACAAAGAGTATCTTCTTCACATCTTTTAAGATCATCTGGATATAAGATATTCCCGTTTGCGAAAAATACTTGATTCTCAGGTAAATTCTCTCTCAAGAACCTCAATATTTTCCAGTTAGCTAAACCTGTGGCTTGCCCTTTCATATCTCTTGTTCTACCGTGGATAGTGATAAATTGAGCACCTGCATCAAAAACCATCTTTGCATATTCTAATGACTTATCCCAATCATCGTATACCCTGATTTTAGCTGTTACAGGAATCTTCAAATTTTGATGCAAAGTTTTAATTAATTTGTGGACTAACTCCCAATCATCCATTAAAAAAGCACCATACTTTCCCTTTCTTGCGATACCCTGGGGACACCCTAAATTTATATCCACTGCGTCACATTTATCTTCTATTTTCTTTGCTGCCGCTAATAAGTACTCTGGATCATTGGCACAGAATTGTACCACTAAAGGTCTATCATGCTTATTATCACCATCCCACTCGCTCCACATATTATTGAAGTATTTCTCATCGGTAGCAAATAGACGAGCGTGAAACATTGGGGTGTAACACAAGTCTGCTCCATAACGCCTAGATAGAATTCTCCATGCCAACTCTGACTGATCCACCATCGGAGCAAGTACAGTTTTTGGCTTACCTATGGAATAATATAACTTTCTTCCATTTGGCTTTACAAGATTCCGAATTTGGATTTGTGTCTGGGTCTGTGTCTGTGACTGGGTCTGTGTCTGGGACATTCGGAAAATCGAATTATATAGTGATTTGTATTGTACCTTCTTTGCAAGAGAAGTTGGATACATCAATATGGAATTTAGCGGTCAAAATTTTCTCTCTATGAGATGCGACCTGCATATTAACACACATTTATGATTAGATAATCCACTTCATGAGCTCGAAGACCCTTTTTTTGGAAAATGCGAGTTTTACTGGCTAAAGTTACTACAACATACACCGGTATCGGAGTGAATAGACGCGAAGGTAAGGTTTTATGTAAAATTCCTCTTTGTGCGTGTGTAGCACGATTTGAATTTTCCGATAATCGTGGTTCAAGAAAATACTATTTTTATGATGTTTTTTTAGTGGATGAATCACATTTGCAAACTTTGACATAAGCCGATTCGCTCCACAAAAAAGCACGTTGTGGTACTTTTTATGTCGAAAGCTTCGCTATGCTACAAGTCTGGATATTGATACATCATGCTTATTAATTTCTTTGAAGCTTGATTGCCATTCTCAAAAATTGGGAGTCAAGTCTCATCGTTTGAGATGCGAAGGATATATCATAGAAAGTTCTAATTAATTAGACAACCCGTTAGACCTTCAAAGCTGCAGCACAAAACAAGTTAACTTGACATGAGACAGCAGAAGTACTCACTAAAACATTTCATCTTAGTTTTTTGCCAGCTAATCAATTGTTTCGTGGAGCATTCCGCTAGCATACGAATGCACTTGGCTATACGTAAATAGTCTCGATATTGGGCAAGTTGGCATACATGGTCATGAGGTGTAAAAATGTGTATCTCGCCAACCACGCATACCAACAAGCAATAATACTAATTTTTTGAACCAACCTCTCAAAAGACCATTGGGTGTTCCTCTATGTATTCCAATGAGGACAGCTCTGTTGTGTTGAACCAGTATCTCAGGGTCCTTCTGATAGTTATTGTTGTCAGACATAATAAAACTTTTATAATACTAATAATCTCAAGAAACGTAACTAACTTTGAAGAAAGTTAGAACAGCATGTTGGTGATTAAAATATCTTTTAATACACCAGATTCGTCCCTTAACTTCCAAATTTGGCATAGATTTACAAGGAGCTTTCACTTGTAGTCTGCCTCCCAGCCACTAGATATTTTGTAGCCGATTAAATGATCCTGTGATACACAAGAGTTCCCTGTCTATGTTTCATTATATCTGAGGTCACAATTATAGTATGTTGGGTTAGTTACTGAGCGACCTTTATTCTGATTCCAATACAACCAAAAAAAATGGACGAGTCCGGAGTCGAACCGGAGACCTTTCGCATGCTAAGCGAACGCGCTACCAACTACGCCACACGCCCTTTGTTAATTATTAAAAAGCAGCAAGATATAAGTAAAAACAGTTTATATATGGGCATTACTCAACCAATGCACAAGTTTTCCTTAGTTACCGTTGTCGTATTTTAGTTCTTGAAGAACCTGTACGGTTTGCAAACAATTTACTTCTGAGTTATAATGCATTAATTGTGACTGAAGTATACTGAGATTTCCTACTGACAACATATAGGATTGGCTAAGAAATCGCAGTAGTGACAAGTAGTTAATCCAGTAGTATACAGGTCTAGAAAAACATGATAACATACTAAAAAACATGCCACGTGTCGGAATGGGAAACGGCTGAAACCCAGCAGACGGTCGTAACCCGGAGGTCTGGTAGATATCAGTAATGTGTCGAGACCGGAATAAGATAACCGGCGACGACTAAGCCTCTATTATGAAGAGTCTATAAAGAAAGGGAAATCTGTCAATTTGGTAAGGATAAATTTCAAGGTTGTAGATTCTGATAAAAGACTTCACGAATGCAATGTTTCCCAAAAAGAACACGATAACCTTTAAACTCAACTAAAGAGGAGAATGCTGAAGAGGCTGCGAAAGTATTGCCCTGAAATGCTTCTCGCTTTCGCTAAACAACTATATTAGTGAGAAATTTAATGTGCAACTCATAGCGACAAGCGTCTTGTATGTCACCTTATGCTGAATGATTTGGCATAGCTAATACTTTCAACGACTTTAAACTTCTAGAATCGATAATGTATAACTATTCTCTAATATTTCACGTCATTTCTAGCAACAACCGCTAACAATTACTCATACGTATTTTAAAAACAAACCACTCTGAATAGTCAGGAAAACAATATAGTTGGTTTCCAACCTTGATTTGTTAAAATATAAAATCGTCGATGCTTTTATAGAACCAGTTTGGTTATAAATATATTTTGAAAAAATCTTCTGTCCATATGAGATATCCCATATTGATACTCCATGAAATATCTCTAAGACTGGAAACTAATCAAGAGCTTTCTAAGTGGTTAAGCAGGCAGGCAATAAATGTAACGTTAATATTTAAGAAACAAGTACATCATGGACAATATTTGCGGATCCAGATTACACTCATTTTGGTTGCTAGATCCAGTAACTAATGACAGTTCTATTGGATAAAACTTAACCTTTGCAGAAACATAAACCGAACCGATAATAAAATCACATATTGACATATACACCAAACCTAAAAGTTGGATTAGTACAGAAGTTCGTGTATTGAAGAATACTATAACCACCAACCTTTGCTCCGGTTTAAAGAAAGCTATTCATATCTTTTAAAAATTTTAATATCCGTTTATATCTAAATATGGCAAATAATAATAATAAAGGCATTTTTAAATACCAGTTCAACTATTCGTAATATAGACTAATAAAAAAAATTATTCATATGCAATTTGTATCCATCAAATAACCATTGGAATGGAAAAAATTAATCATAAATTATAACAATATTAGTCCTTTAACTTCTAATGACTTACACATTATTTGATTATTCATTAAATAGGCGAATAATACATCTACATCTATATTAGTTGACTACTCAAATAATGATTGTATGTAATGCAATGTGTGTTCTGGAGCATCACCGAAAACCTGGGCGACCTCTTCCAAGGTGT
>JAJMFY010000044.1:0-56907 GCA_030574955.1 Teunomyces lycoperdinae
GACTCTTTATTTCCTGTGTACAATTATCCTGGTTCTCCTTGGATTTGTGTTTAAAAATGAGCTTCTCCAATAATATTTCATTTTCCTCTGATTATTATAAGAAAAAAATGACTATTTTATCGCATGAGTTCAACAAAACTGAATTCTGGTTTCAGATATAGCAGAAAAGTGAACCTTTTTGTGTCAATTACTGTTAAAAATTCAATGACGATGCAAGTCTATAATCTTTCTTTCGGTTATCATGCTTCTGTTCCAGATATTATCTGGAATGAAATGTCTGATTTTCGTCCCCAAATAACTTAAAAATTAACTAACTTTCTAATACATAACTTCTAACTTCTCATTATTACTGTACGAGATGTAAGGAGGATTTCTCCTGTATGTATATGAAATATTACTTAATCGATTACTAAATTAATCACCAGCCTCCATACTTCAGTTTAATAGATGGGTACTCTTCACGTGACGTTTCATCATATGGATAATGATAAACGAATATAACAAGATCTGGGGCATAAAGACGATTTCCTTTCAGTTTTAATGGTAGAAGTCGACAATTCTGTCTCTAGGAAGGCTAAGGATATAGCTGCTGGATTTGTGGGTGGGGCCACACAGGTTCTCATTGGTCAGCCGGCCGATTTGGTCAAGATCCGACTCCAGACTTCGTCCGAAACCCTGCTGCTTGCGATAATTCGCCATGTTCTCCGCAACGAAGGTATACTTGCGTTCTACAAAGGAACATTACCTCCTCTCTTTGGTGTTGGAGTGTGTGTTTCGCTCCAGTTTTATGGATTCCATGAAACAAAACGGTTTCTAATCAGCCGCAACAACCAGCTGCAACTCAACTTGTGGCCACAGACATATATTTCCGGAGCAGTAGCCGGGATTGTAAATACTCCGGTGACGGCACCGGTAGAACAATTGCGTATCTTGAGCCAGTCTAGTACCGGTTCCCGTTCGCTTAGACAAACCGTGAAAGAGATTTATCTGAGTCAAGGTATAGCAGGACTCTACCGTGGAACTACTGTGACACTTCTCCGTGAGATCCAGGCTTATGGAGTCTGGTTCTTGACGTACGAGTACTTGATCCAGCAAATCATCGATCTCCAGCACTACAAGTCGAGAGATGCTGTTTCAACACCCGAACTCTTGGCCTGCGGTGCTCTTGCTGGTAATGCACTTTGGCTCTCGTCCTATCCAATCGATGTCATCAAACTGAATATCCAAAGCGACGGGTTTGGGGCCGAGAGCCGGTTTAATGGCCGTATCTCATTGGCTGCGAAAAGTATATATACCAACCACGGATTCCGTGGTTTCTGGCGGGGAATTGTTCCATGTTTGCTTCGTGCAGTTCCTTGTAGTGCTGGTACGTTTGCCAGTGTAGAACTTGCGTTACGTTTGATGGGATAAAATAATAAGAAAAGTAGGAAATAAACCAATATTACAGCTTTTAAGGAAATTTAAAAAAAATCTGAAACAAATTAAGAATAAGAATAGAAAAATAGTTACCAAGAAAAATTAAAATCAGAAACATATCAAAAAATCAATACAATTACCAAGTCAAATTCTTTTACACTGTTGTTATCAATTACCGCTATTTCATTTTGTTTTATGGTTGTTGATGATAAGTTTCTATTACTCTCTCTCGCTCTCTTTCTAAATTTTTGGTTTTTTTTTTGGAAAAGTAGAGGTTTTGGCCTGCATATGACATCCTGCATATACCAATAACCAATCAGTTTCTACGATTTTTGTCTGACCAAACGAGAATCTTTTCAAAAACTAAGATTGAGTAGACAGTATTTGGTCAACCATGTTTAGATCGTTAACCAGCGTCAGACCGGCTGTTTCTAGTCGTTTGTTTTCTAGCACGGTCCGTGCAGCCAAACCAGCTGCTGCTGTTGCCAACGAATACTTCACCACCGGAGGCTCGACCCAGTCTGTGTGGCCTAAGGGCTTCAGAGTGCCGCAACCAAAGACATGGGAAGAATCCGGCGAAAGTGCATTGAGCAAAGCCACCAAGTTCTTCTTTTTGAGTGAGATTGCCAGAGGAATGTACATCTGTATGGAAATGTACTTCCGTTCTCCATACACCATCTACTATCCGTTTGAAAAGGGTCCCATCTCGCCTAGATTCAGAGGTGAACACGCATTAAGAAGATATCCTTCGGGTGAAGAAAGATGCATTGCCTGCAAGTTATGTGAGGCCATCTGTCCTGCCCAGGCCATTACCATCGAAGCCGAAGAAAGAATCGACGGATCAAGAAGAACCTACAAGTACGATATCGACATGACCAAGTGTATCTACTGTGGTTACTGTCAAGAATCGTGTCCTGTTGACGCCATTGTCGAGACTCCTAACGTTGAATACTCGACTGGTACCAGAGAAGAGTTGTTGTACAACAAGGAAAAATTGTTGGAGAACGGTGACAAGTGGGAACAGGAATTGCAATACTGTATCGATGCCGATGCTCCTTACCGTTAAGCACCAGCATTTTCAGTTCATAAAGATTAACGATTGTTAGTTATGCATTTTTATAACAATGTACGATAAAGTATGAAACACAAGTATCAAATAGTTCAAGACTTTACTGTTCTTTCTTTCTTTCTTTCTTTCTTGGTTAGCATTCTCTAACTTCCTACTGTCTACATTTAGTTTCTAGTAAAATGTTAATATTATGATGAATCAATCAGTTTTGGATTTGGGAGTAACCAGTGAATGGGTTGGCGTTCTTGCTCTTCAAGTATTCATCGGAAGCTTCTTGCCATTGTCTGTTCATGGTGACAGGTTCTGGAGCAGCCAAGGATCTAGTTAAGGAAAACAAGCCCAACGAGGCGACAATACCACAAACAACACCCCAGATAACCTTGGATTGGTCACCTGGAGCGTGCAAAGGCTTTCTTGGACCCCATTCGCCAAAAGAAATGTAGTATGCGGCCTTCTTTTCGGCAGCAGTAAGTTCTTGCCATGGCAACTCCATTCTGGTCTTCAATTCATCTATCAAGGCGGTTTGGTCTTGCTTAGCAAGGCCGGCCCATCTGGTCTCGAGCGAGGCAACGTAAGCGTTGGACAAAGGTCTGGATTTGGTAGCAGCGGCAGCAGTAGATTGCAAACGGGCAAAACGTGTCGTTTTAGAAGCGATCTTGATGGCAGTTTGGCGGAACATCTTATGCTAGAACAGTTGAAGAAGTTGTGTTATTAGAACTTGTCTACAGGGAAATCCTGAAAATTTTATTGGATAGGTAAGTGGCGGCGCACGACCCTCAACATACAAGAGAAAAAAAAAATGAAGACAAGTTCGAAAATCGTCTGACATTTTTCTTTTTTTTTTTAATTGAAGTCCGCTCTACTTCGAGAATATTAAAAACAACTTGGTTAATAAGAAATTGTATGATATTTATAGTATCTTGTAGAGAAACGTATTTATGACCATATTATGAAGCACGTAACAAGTATACTGCGTGCTTGGCACTCTCCTCGAGACGTGGATGGGGGAAAAAGCGATGATTGCAGCCGATCGTTTTAAATCGTACCATTTCCGGGGTCTGGTCATGTGAGTATTTTTTTTCTTCTACTTCTTTTGTAAGCGACTACCTAACGAACATTTTACGCAGCCAATGGCGTTACTAGTGTTGATAACAGCCGGAAAATGGCGTTATCACAACACTGGCCAATGGTGACAGATGTGAACTTCTTGTTGTGTTTGTATTTTTTTTTATTTTAGACACCAGAAGTCACGGGATTAGCTGCATATCACCACAATCGACCTTTTAAGCTGGCCCCGAACTTCCTCCACGGCAACATTGTAACGATTATTGGTATTGAGCATAGCAAAATACTCTAAGAAAGCATGGATCGAACCCCCAACACCAAAGTAAATGTTTTTGGCAGCCACATGGACAAGTGAATTGGTACTTGTGAGCGCAATGATGGTTTCTGCCACCACAGGCAGCGTTTCTGGTGAGTAAATTGTTTCGGAAGTGATAATAAAGTCAACCAGCCCCACTAAGGAGTTGAAATGATGGCCCCATGCTCCAGAAATAAAGCGTAAGTTGACGTTTTTCTGGTTTAAATCGGCCTGGAACGCCGCGATGAGCTCACGCGTCACCAACACTTCGTCGTTATTGGACGGCACGTCTTTAGTGGTCAATTCCGTCAAGCGTTCTGGAGACAAGAGCGATGCCCAGTGAATAAGCAAGTTCGGCACGGTAACGAGCCTCAATACGTCATAGTTGAAGTCCGATAAGATATACGTAGTTTTGTCTGATAAAGTCAGCGCCATACGTTTCATCAACAAAAAGCAGGTGGGAAGAGCCGTGCCGCAGCCCAAATCAAGAATCGTGGTGTACTGGTCAACTTCAGTGTTTTGCAACTTATCGATTTCGTCGTAGGAACATTCCCAGCTCTTGAAGCCGCCTTCGTAGACGTTTTTCTGTAAATCGTGGCTGTTTTCGCCAATCAACACACGATGGGTCTCGTTTTCGGGGTCATCTTCCGTCATTAGTTGGTGCTTGACATCGTATAACTCACGGCGGTATACGATATTGCCTCCAGGAGTGGTGTAGTTGTCGAATGTGAGACGGACATCAACCAAAGTTTCTAGTAAAGTCAGTAATTCGTGGGACTGCGGAATATTTTCAGACGAAACCCCTTGCGATAATTGATCCAATGCTGACACAGAAGTTACAGCGTCAACAGGTTCCGAAACGACATTATCATCATCGTAATCCTGACCGGAGAATCCGAACGTAAATGGCATCGTTGGTTTTTCTTTCGCATCGCATCGAAGATCTAAAATGAGAAATGCTACTACTAAGACCCACCCAAAACAGACAGAATAAGAAAAAGAACAAGAAAAAGATTAAGATAAAGATAAAGATAAAAGATATCGAATCAGAGCTGAGGTATTATTCAACCAATACTTTGAAAGGATATGCGAGATTTAAAACACCGTTATTTCTATGACTCCGAAATACTGATAATGGGGCCCTATTGTGCCGAGTACCGATACGGCCAAATTACCCGCAAAAAATTATGATGGCTCCCAGTGATCACGGTGGGGTACATGTGAGCAACACCATATTTGGTGCTATTTTCTGGCGGTATTTTTTTTGGGAGCGCCGGCGGCCAAAAAAAAAAAAAAAAGACCTCATTTTTAGTACCACTCACTTTTCCTGCATCCGCTCCCGCGCGCGCGGACTAGGCTTTTGGTGTATGTAACAGAAACCAAAACTACGGAAAGATTTAAGCAATTTACCGCAAATCTTTTTTAACAGCTAGAAATAGCGACCTTGTCACAGGTTCAAATTCACCAGAACCAGCTCAGTTACACTTCTTCCTTGCGGTACTTACCACCATATCCCATCCAGTTATCCAGGAATTAAAAAAAAAATAAAACCTACCGCCATTTCGTTTCCTGTCCCTCTTGTTTTATTCCCCTAAATTTTTAGACGGTATCCCGTCCTGCTAACACCACGAAAAACAGCAACCTCCAAAGGGAGCCATAACATGTCTGAACCAGGACAACAACAATTGTCTCCATCTCAAGAAAACTCGAAGAACTTGAAAAACTTGCTGGTGGAAACATCCAAGCCACCTCCCCACTTAAATCAACCACCGCCAGCCCCAGACTCGTCCTCTTCAAGTACCTTCAAGGTCCCCAAACGCATCCTCGTGGCCGATAACAAAGAAAAACGGCATGGTTCTCAACTGCAGCCCTCTGCCGAAACAATAGCCTCGATCCAGACAGAGAAAGAACCCCCGATTCTTCCCATCTCTGCCACATCTTCCTCTGGCAGCTCGGCCCCAACTCCAAACTCAGTAACTCTGCCCACAAGCATCTCTTCGGTATCCACTGCCAATAATACAGCTAACCAGGTAGCACTAAAGAAGAATATCATCTCGAGCTTGAACAAGTCCTTGAAAGCAAAGCAAAAGATCATCAACTCCCGCGAACCCCACCCCAAAAACTCTACACTCATCTCCGAAATAATCAACACACAACCAACAATCCTTCCTGGAGATGACTCTGCAGAAACACTGACCGTGGTTTCAAATTCAACCAGCTCGATTACGCCTCAAAACCAGCAAACAGCAACCACCGCTGTCTCTACTCCTCCGACAAAGAACAACACTTTGTCCTCCAACGTACCAACCCTCCAAACGATAGCATCAGCCCATAATCTTAACCAGTTGGTGAATCCCAGCAATAATCAAACCACTGCGAGTCTTCTAGACAACGAAGCAGCCTCCAAACCACCTTCCAGGATCAAACAAAAGAAGATAGCCAAGCAGACGTCAAGCAGAACTGATTTCTTTGCTGCGAAGCTTGCTAGTGCTGTGGACGACGTCGATAGCAGCGACAGTGACGAGACGTTTGTTTACGAAAACAATAATGTCAACGACTTCGATACCCTCAGCGCCACTAATAACCACTTGGCCTTAGATAGCAGCAGTGTACATGGGAGTGTGGGAAATGGAGCAAACATGTTATCTCCATCAATAATTGAAGAAGACTTTCCCACCATCACATCTAATCATCTTGCCGAGTCAGTGCATTCGATACATTCCAACAAACATGCCAAAAATAATACTAAACCATCATCCATTGCTAATTCCCTCAGCAGCAACCACTACTTGGAAAATATTATGGGAAGTAATTTGTCGCACGTTAAGGACAAACGGATAAGTTATCAACGGTCCTTCTCGTCATACTCCAATCACGACGTACCTCCAGCTTCTGACAGGTCTTCGGTACATCAATCTCCATACAGCCAATATGCCGATGCAAATAACACTATCACGACCATGAATCAAGGTTTGGGTCTACTTGATAATAATAATAGGTATCACCAAGGGACGGGCTCGAACAGATCTCAAAGTTTAAATGAGTATCAAGATGGCCCGTACGCATACAGCGAGGTCGATGCTGAAGACGAAAATATTTTGGATGACGAGTTAACAGACGAAGAATTTTATCCCAGTCAAAGAAACGGAGGCTCTTCAAGCACCGCTGCCATTGAACCATCGGCCAAGTCAAACCTGGCAGAAATCGAGGGAATGGTTGCCACTTCTGCTACCGGTAGCATCCAGCCTTCTCATAACGGCGGACCTCCACATAATTCCACAAGCAAGAGCTCTTCTAAAAAGTACAAAACTTCATCGACATCTTCAAAGTTGCGGTCCACAACGTCCAAACTCTTTTATAAAAAAGGATCACAGCCTAGGCGGTACAGTATCATCCCTGACGATATTGACATTGAAGATTTTGACGACGAATTGATTTACTATGACAACAATATCCGCTTTCCATACAACTCCAACTCAAACTCCAACTTGAACGAGTATTCGCCATTAATCAACCAGGGGCACAAGGTTCCTAATTACCGTTCGTTAAATTTCCCAGGAATAAAACGCCCTTCTGTATTGAAGAACAAGCGGTACTTGTCAACGGGCCAACCATTGATCCACGATCCCAATGGAGGTGACTTGCCAACTCCACCAAACGAAAACAATATCTTTTCCTTTCCTTACCAGGAACAGCAAGGCTACTACTACGACCTTGATGAGTTTGACGAAGAAATGAATGCCGGGGTTGGAAACAGTCCAAACCTCAATCAAGTACACCGTACCAGTTCACGCAAATTCAACAACGCACCTGGTCACTACAGTCATCCACTTTTATCACCCAGTACCAACTTTTTTCTTCCTAGGAAGCAGTCGAGCGAGTTCAAGAACCGCAGATTGGGCTTCCTCAAGTCTTTTATCTACACTTTGGTTAGCATAATGTGTATCTTGGGTGTCGGGTTTGTGATGGGATTTGTTTTGGCATCGACCAAGGACTTGAGCAACGTTTCTATTGTTGCCATTGAAAACCCGCTTATCAGTCAAGACGAATTAATATTCAATATGATAGTGGAAGCTTTTAATCCTGGATGGTTTACCGTATCGATAGAAGATATTGAGTTGGATATCTTCGCGAAAAGTGGATATTTGCCTGGCGTCAACGAAAATGAAGAGATAATTGAACAAATTAGTGTTGAGACGGTGCTATTGGGAACAGTTTTTGCTTTGGAGAGCGAGATTAGTTTTGGAGGCGGATTCTTTAGCCGCAATCTGATTGATCAGACGGGCGAAATCAAGTTGCTCAGTCCAGGAAAGAACTTGACCAATATTGATGACACGCAGGGCAAGGATAATGATACTGTACCTGACAATTCTAAGAAATGGGAAATCATCTCAAAGAACCCATTTGATCTAGTGATTCGGGGTGTTTTGAAGTATAATCTTCCGTTGAGCAAGAACACCAAGTCGGTTGTAGTGAACAAGGTACAGTACATCGATCCTAATGATCTTAGTTACTAAGGAAAAAAGGGGGTGGCATATGGGTAATTTAATTGTATATAATAGAGTAATACTTAATTATTTCATGATATGGTAATAGAGTTTATCACACGCGGGAGATACACGAGGAACCAACCTTACCTTGAACGGTTTGGGCTCAAACGAAGTAGCGTCCGGGCACGAGTTGCTGGTAAATGGGTCCAAGTCCATGAGTTGACTGGAAGTTGGTGGTCTTATCTTGAACACAAGAATAAACCTCGCTGCCAAAGTGTACAATTCTCTGAGAGCCAATTGGTTCCCAGAACACATACGGGACCCAGCACCAAAGGAGTAGTGAAAGAGTTGGGATTTGGGGACAAAATTTCCGTCTGGACCAAGCCATCTTTCGGGTACGAATTGAAATGGCTGCGAAAATACCGCTGGATCGTGGTTCGCAGCAAACGTATTCATTAAAAGCATCGTTCCTGATGGAATGGTGAAGTTTGCGTGTCTAATTTCTCTTGTTGTAGACCTGGCAAGTCCAAGTGGTAAGACAGAGAAGAAACGTAAGGTTTCGTATACCAACGCCATGACAAACGGAGATTCTGTTGAAGTTGCGTCGTGCCATGCTTGTAACAAGTCGCCGTTTGCAGTGTTCATGAGTTCGGTATACGCTCTTTCCTGGAAATCATCACCGTAAGGTTGAGATAACTGTCCCATAAGATGATTAAAGTTAAGTGAGGTGTTATCGAGACCAGCACTGACCATCGTGAGGCAAATGCTCTGAATTTCGGCCTTGTTGAGTCTGTGTTCGCCGACAATTTGCCCAATGATACTGGAAACCGCCTCCTGGTTGTTTGCAGCTATTTCTGCCACCATCTTCTGATAGAAGTAAGCCATGTAAACATCACGGCGAGCTCTGAAAGCAGAAGCAGACCGAGACAGGGCAAACAAACGAATTGGAGGCACGTAGTCCAGTAAATTTCCCAACGGTAAACGGAGCTTAATGATTTGGTTCTCCACCTCAATAATTTCTTCGGCCAACTCAGCTTCCGATCCGTAAACGTCAAGATGAAGCCCGTAAGCAAGCAAGACCGAGCTTCTAAGAGCAAATTTCTGTGCAAAGATTTTTAGATCGACATCAGCGGTTTCGCAGCGTAGATGACTAAACAAGTTACACGACGGCGGGCCCTGGAGATTAGGATTAGAGCGAAACACTTGTCGCAACATGTACAGAGACTCTTTGTCGATAATTGAAGACATTTTGCCAACATTTGTGGAATTCAAGTGTTGTGAAATTGTCTTCTTCGTTCTACGAAACGAGGGACATTGAGGCGTTGATCCAACGGTAGATCCTTGCGTACTCGAAACCACAGAATGGAACGTGTGTTGAAACGGCCGAGAATTATTTGCTGCAGCATGTTTGATCCAAACTGCTTCGACGTCCTGATGTCTGTTGACCACAACAGCCACGGTATTTCCAAGGCGGAGCTGGAAAATAGGACTTCGTATGCTCCAGTGCATAAACGTTTGGGCCGGATTGTGTTTGAACTGAAGAAGGTTACCAACCACAGGAAATCCAGGAATTGTCGGAATTTTGGAAATCCGTTTGGGTTGAGTAAGCGTATCGGCACACACAAACACCAACACTACAAAGATAGCAAGTTCCAACGGGTATAGACCCGGAATAGTATCAAACATCAATGGGTGCAAAAAAAAAATGGTACAAACAGGAAAAGCACAAAACGATTTTGATAAGAATTAGAAATGGTGACTGAAAAGTAAGACATGCAGTAGATACAAATATGTTGTTCAATTCAACTTGCTGTGTTGTTACTCTCTATTACACTATCTAAACCATGGCTTCCTTGTCTTGTCCAAGAACTTCGTTCTTGTAGAACTGCTGTTGCTGTTCGCGGATAGCCAGCTCGTTTTCTTCTCTAATCAACTCATCGATATCGTAGTCGTACTTGTTAGGGTCAGGATTGATATCTAACTTAACCTTGTTTCTTCTTCTCAACGAATCTTGACCTTCTAACTTGATTTTCAATGGCATGTCGTCCGTGGTGATTTGCATGCGGTCTTTGATGGCAGAGGCCCGTGAACGGATCGATTCTGGTGCAGCTCCACTCGCCACAACCTGGTCTGGAGGCACGTAGCCGTCGAAATCGGTAGGTTCGACGTGTTGCTGGGGGTGTTCGGCAACCTTCTTACGCTTTTCCACCGAAACAGTGGTCAAGCCGGAAGCGTAGGGAAGGTAGACGATTATAGCGACAAAGATAACCGCTACTATAAGTAAAAACAAAAACATTAAACCGGAAAGGAAGAGATGCTGAAGGCGGGAAGAGCCAAAGTTTAGGGAATGCGATCGGTGAGATACTTTACAGACGTTTTGTCGATTTAGGACTTTTTGTCTCTTTCAGACATTTCAGACATTTTGTGCGAACCCACCAATTTATCAACTAATGATGTTGCGCCAGTTGGTAAGCGTTGCAAAGAGGACGGTTCCTTTACGTGCCGCAAACGGCATATACGTACGGAAGTACACATTGAGCACCGATGGTGAGAATATAGAAGACAAGATTGACCGTGTGGATTTCCTGCAATACTCACGGATTGCCAATGAGTACTTGGAAAGTGTGGCGGACCAGTTGGAAGAGTTGCTGGAATCGTATCCACAAGTCGATAGCGAGTTGGCCCTGGGTGTGTTGACGGTAACGGTGCCACCAAATGGGACTTATGTTATCAACAAGCAGCCTCCAAACCGTCAAATCTGGCTTAGTAGTCCTATAAGTGGACCAAAACGGTATGATTTGATTGGTGGAAAGTGGATTACTTTGAGAGACAATACGTCGTTGACGTCGTTGTTGGAGCAGGAAATCAGAGAAGCATTACAAAACGATTTCAAGTTTGATGTTGAAGAGTGAAGAGAACAGAAACGAAGGACTTTGAATGGCCATAATAGGAATAAAGACAAGCAGAGAATATTTTAAGTAGAAACCAGAAATATTTGTGTCTGTGTCTGACAATTTGTCTGACTTTGTCGTTATCTTTTTTATTTTTGTCTGATTCGTATCGAAATATTCTTGTATATACACGTGACTATATCCTCATTTATTATCAGGTTCTGACCTATTCACCATGGAGAAAGCAGTGCCCCCAGCACCAGAAGGGTGGATGGTTCAATGGGATGACGATTATCAGACATACTATTTTGTGAACTTGAGCTCGGGTCAGTCACAGTGGGAATTTCCACTGGCAACGGGGCTGATTCTACTTGAGCCTCCAAGTCTGATCGAACTACAACTCGAGCGCCAGTTCCGGCGCCAGGAGTGGGAATGGGAGTGTTTTCTTGCGTTCCAGGAACAGCAGCGGCAGCAGGAAAAGGCCAGAATGCAGCATAAATGGAAAGACTTTCTTGGCCGTCTCGGCACAGGCGTTGCTGTGGCAGGAGCTGGACTTCTACTTCTGCACTTTACTCGCGACTCCCTGGAACTGACGGTGGTGAATAATTACTACGGCAAACATATCCATAAGCATTTCGGCAGTTACGAAGAATATGTGGCGTCAAGAGAACACTTTTCCCACGACCATCATCAGTAAGTACAGAGACAGAAAAAGGAGTTCTTACAAGCTAAATACTAACATTTACTTAGCCATAACATGTTCCATCACGACCATATGCCCGGGACACCCCCATATTCGAACGCACATGGTCCTGGGCCTTGGAAACTGCCGGATTCCGAATCTTTCGATGCACCAACCATTCCCGAACAGAAAGGTCCGTTTGAACAGGCAGGCGGGTTTGATAGAATGGACCATATTCCAGGAACCGGGCCGGGACCGGCAGCCAAAGCTGATCCGCCAGGTTCAGATGCCGTTCCGCCCAAGAAGCGGCGGATTTACTGATTGAAATGTCTGAAATGTATAACAATAAATTATATAGTGAAAAATTGTCTGAGGTTACAGCAATTGTCTTTAGGTTTGTCCAAAATGTACGACAGTGCAAAATAATTGTCTGAATTATGAAAATGTCTGAAATTGGAGCCCTTGGAAGAAAAAAAAAAAAGAAAATGTCTGGAAAAAAAATGTCAAGCCCGAAATTGTGCAAAAAGGTTCCTGTGTATTGTACAGAAGCGCATTCAAGAAGGCGTTAAACGAAGGCCATGCCTCGACTAAGGTTGAAAGGCCCGCGACAAGCGCATCAGAACGTGTCTTATGTACACGAAAGTAACATAGAAAATGGAGTGGTGCATCGGAGTTTGTTTGTGGTGATCAAATTGAAGAAAATAGACGAAGAATTGGAGGCACTCGATGCTGAACTCACCCAAGCATTGGCGGAAGTCAAGCAAGAACCAACGCCAGAACAAGAGAAAAAGATCGAAGTAAAGAAAGATAAACATGAAAAACATGAACAGGAAACAAAGCCAGAATCCGAAAGTTATCGTCCGATTCCGTCACATATTCTTCCTATGGTCAAGAACGAACTTCTGTTTGATGACGATGGACTTGTGGATCGAGTGGTTTTCACGCTTATGGATCCACTTGCCGGAACCAAGATCCGGCTTCCAGTCAAATCCGACCGTTGTATCCACTTTGGGTGCTTTGATTTCGAGACATTTTGTCTATTTAACAAAATTCCGCCAGGGGTCCAGACATTGTTGAAGAAAGATCTTGCCAAAAAGTCGTTCCATTCGCTATCCACAGCAGAAATACGACCGAAACGATCTGCTGTCCGTATCATCGAGACATACCTGTACCACCAGAACAAGATTCCCATGTATAAATGTCCGGTGTGCGATGCAGAGTTTCCTCTTAATGAACTTATCATCAGCAATGCATTCAATTACTTTGTAAAAAGCACTCCTCGAGGTACACAAAGAATAGAGCTTCGAGAAATGAAACGGTACAAGATCTTGGAGGAAACACAAACAGCGCCACCGGAAGAAATCGTGATTCTTTCCGACGAAGAAGACGACGACGACGATAAAAGCAATGAGAAGAAGCAAAACGAACACGATGATGAAGATGAAGCAAACGATACTTTTCACGATAACCCGCTCGACGATGGCTTGGACGACTTATTCATGCTGCTTACAAATGATTATGCCGGCGCAGGAAGCTGGGATGATCCAGTAACTCTTGACTGAACAAAGTACAAGATAGACATGATATGAAAGTCCATGGCCGGTCCACGAGCTAAATTCGGTTGAAACAGTTTCAGAGGCTTGTAAATAAGTTGTGAATCTCTTAACTTTACATATAAATTCTTTATAATTAAGGGTGGGCGAGAGATTCTATAACTTTAATGTACAATTAATGTCATATTACAAATACCACAGCTTTGAACTGAAGTAGAATGCTTTATAGAAAGATTAGATGCAACCTCAAGTAACTCAATCCAACAACAGTCTATTCTTTAAAAAGTACTCTACATTTTCAGTTATTCTATAAGTCATAAATTCTTTAACTAAGGTCTAGATAACTAACCTTTTATTGGTTGGCAATAATTTGCTTGATGGAGTCAATCACGGATTCTTCAAGACCCATGAATTCGAAACCCAACAATTCTCTGGTCTTCTTGTTGTTAATGTGGTTTTCGTCAATAGGAATCTGTTCCTTGGTAGTTGAAGTTCCAACAGGCAACTTGCTTCTCAATTCAGGGAAGTTCTTGCGGATCAAGTCAAGAACATATTGCGAGTTGAACTTGCCTTTGTATGTAATCAATCTTTGGTTGATGGCCTTGTCTTTGAAAGCAACAAGATGGGCTTCAGCAACATCTCTAACGTCAACGTAACTACCTTGGGTTTCTGGGACCTTGTCTTCAGGAGTGAGCTTCAACAAAGCACTGATGATTTCAGCAGAAGTGTTCAAAGTACCCTTGGCACTTTCATCGAAAGCTTGTGGACCAAAGACATAGACTGGGTTGACGGTGGAAAGATCAAAGTTAACCTTGTTTTCCTTGATAAAGTTCCAGGCAGCTTCTTCAGCAAACTTCTTGGAAGCAGAGTAACCCTTGAATGGGCTGGCCTTGGATTCTTCCCAGCCAATTGAGTGCCAGCTGGTTTCGTTCACAACAGCAGGTCTGTTTGGGTTAGTGTAGTCGATCATGGCAACAATCGACGAGGTAATAACAACCTTTTTGATTTGAGGACCGTGAGTTTTGATGGCTTGCAAGGCGTTCTTGGTACCGTTGACAGCAGGAATCAAGAGATCCTTTTCGACATCTTCAATGGTGAAAGAGAAAGGAGAAGCAGTGTGTAAGAAAATTGTGACTTCTGGGTGGGCCTTAAGAGCTTCATTGAAAGCACCTTCCTTGGCGATGTCCTTGACGATTTCGTAGGAGAATTTGTCAGAGTTCAAGTTTCTTTCTAAGAATTTACCCTTTTCAGTAGAACGAACGGAACCAACAACGCTGTAACCCTTTTGGATTAACAATTTGACTATGTGTTGAGCGATGTAACCCGAGGCACCGGAAACAAAGACAGAAGTAGAAGCAGACATTTTCTTATTTGTTTTTTCAATTAAGTATGTAGTTTTGATGATAATGTACAAGTAAGAAGAGGCATATGGTGCCTACTTATATATAATTGCCATTGGAAACGGGTCATCTCATAACAGATTTCAGTTAGTAATGCTTCTATGCATGGTTCTAATTGGGCGTAGCGATGCTTCCATAGTAACGCGGCTGCAAAATTCGTAAGCAATTTTTTCGCGAGAATTATTCCCGACATTTTCTTCGGAAATAGAACAAGGATTTTATGCACTGTTTTGGTAATGTGTGCAGGCTGCTTACAAAAGATGCTTGCTTTGCGTTTATATGCAGTCAGTAGTGTTTCTATTTCCGGTTCCGTGAATCGAGGCCCTTTTTTTAAAAAAAAAATAAGAACAGAGTCAGCCGCTTCCAACGGTCAAATGAGGCATGTTATTGCTTAATTAAGTGAAGTGTCCAGTTTGAGTTGACGTAATGCAAATTCATCGTTTCAATTAATGCATATGGCACTCCTTTAATGGCCAATAAGATCATCACAATGGATAATTTCCAGCGGCAAATATTTTGTTATGCCAAAAAAAAAAGGAAGAAAAGAAAACAACAACCAGGAATGCCTTCATTCAAGTCATCGGAACAGAGAAAATTCGGTTAATGATTTTCAAAACCAAAACATTTAAAAATAGCAGAAATTATAAAGAATATGGTTAAAGATTAAAAAGAATCTAAATACAAATGAACTCAATTCAATTCAATTCAATTCAATGACGCTTATAATGTTTTCCCAATATCTTTTTTTTTCCTTTTTTTTACCGACTTTGCCTGCTTACCAATATTTCTACTTTTTTTTACAGCATTTCCTTTTTTCATTGATGAATTCCTGTATGTTGTGATTGTCCTGTATATACCCTCGTCTTGTGGTCCTGCACGTAGCCATCACGTACATATTTTTATCTCCTGGTTCTGAAAATCAAACTTTAGCACCATGTCTTTCCGGCTACTACTTCCCGTGTGGCGTGCTCCACTTTCTGCACGAAGCATCCATGCTTCGTGTCGGCTTCGGGTCGACTTGGACGGACTTCTTGGAGAAAACTCCGCCACTCCAGCCGTAAAAACCAACCGGTTCCAGAAACGGTTTGAAAAACCCAAAAGGCACGAAAAGAAACACCACCAACGCCGCCAGCAGCCTCCACAGCGTCCCACACTCACACTCACCACTGGCTCTGAACAGGCACAAAACGCACTAAAATCGGTGCTTGTCAAAGTCCGCGACGCCCAACCTAACTTGATGGTGCGGTACGTCGATCCGGCAACTAACAGCGTCGCTACCCGCCACGTAGTAGCCGATATCGCAAACCAGCTCGATCTTCGGCAGCATGGAATCGCATTTATTGCCGGGAATAGTGAAATGCCGATGGTGAAACTTGTGAAAACCGCCGATATGATAAAAACTTATACCGATGCATTGGCGGTTCAGAAAGAACGCGAGTTGCTCGAGCACGGCAGTAAATCGGCACGGAATGCGGTGAAACAACGGCTCAAGATCGAGAAGAAGAAGTCGGCGTCGAAGTTCTTGGACGTTTTCTGGTCGATCAGCAAGCACGACTTGCAGAACCAAAAAACCAAGGAAATCAGTGATGCTGTGGCGAAAGGAACCAAGTTTGTGCTCAATCTCAAACCCAAACGGCGTTTCCAGGATATCAAGGATGTTGAGGAAGAGTTTGTTGAGTTCTCGAAGCGGCAACAGGTCCATGAACTTATTGTGGCGATGTTGAGCGAGTTACCATGTTCATTTAAGGAAGAGGGCGACTTGGAGACAAAGATGGCGATCGAAGTGACACCAGATGTCCGTCCAATGGAGCCTAAACAACGACAACAACAAGAAGAAGAAACAGCAAAGACTGCCCCAGAACGCAAGAAACGCCAGCCAAAACCACATAAAAAGGCTACTACTAGCGAAGACGATTTGGACTCAATGTACCTGTTCAAGATCGATGACTGAATACCATGTAAATAGCAAAGCAAAAATCTTAAGCAATACTGCCGTAACTATCGCGTTGCTGGCGTTGCTGGCGGAGCTTCAGCACCTTGTAGCCAAACACGTGGCTATCCACCAAGTCATCGACAATCGGATAGTTCAAGAGACGTTTGATTTCATTCTGGTCGAGGTTATAGTTGTTGATCACCGATTGGGCGAGCTTGTAGTATTCTTCGTCTTCGTCCAACATCTCCTTGTCATAATTTATGCCCGAAAGCAAGGGATCCTGTTTGAGAACATCTGTAAAAAGTTCTGGGCCGAGAACTGGCGATGTTGGCGGTGATGCCACGTACAATCCACGGACCAGCGAGTTGATTGTTGGCAGATAATCCAGAAAAGCGTCGCTGACGGATTTTGGAGTCGTGGTGGTAGGGAGCCAGTGTTTCTGTTTGCCGTCACCATGGTACCGTAAACCGCGGCTGATTCTGCTCATGCGGCCGTTGGAGTCGGGATGGGCTATCAACGCCTCGACGGAGTCAAACTGCTTGTAATCCTTGTAGTAATCGCCATAAAACGTGAGCTGGAAGTCGTGAATCAAGTCACGGATGCCAATCATGTCCTTAAATGCATACTTGAACCGGAGCCGGCCGTTCGGGATGTGTGCTATGGTGAAAGGACGGTATGAGAACGAGAACCAGTGACCCAACGCAAATGCCACGAGTTCCACGCAGAGCAAAGCGTTCTGGATGCACACACCGATGCTTCCTTTGGTGTGTTTATCGGATTCAGGAAGGAAGTGGAACACGTTGAGCACCGCCAACACAACTCCCTGCCAGTACGAGGCAAAGATGATGAGCTTTACGCACAAGAACTTGCCAACAGGGCGGAACTGCTCAAGGTCCAGCCATAAGATCTTCCAAAAAATCGCAAGACAGTAAAGTGAAAGCGTTACACTTGCGTTGTACACCACTGTGAGCCACAAGTATACTGAATTGACGCCCATATCGTTGACATCGTACCATCCAGCGAGTTCGGTGACAATCACCAAACCACAGATCGCTGGTTTGAGCCACACGTACTGCAAAATGCCTCGCTTGAGCCTGAGAAACGTGTACGGATCAGAAATATCCATCGGCGGCAATACAAACCTCAAGAATCCTGGATGGTTGACGGGCTGACGGCCTGAGGTCATGATGATGATGTTGCGTTCTCCGCCCAACATCGTGGTAAGAAGCAGGAAAAATGTGTAGATGACAAACGCTTCATAAACTTCACGAACTGGCTCCAACACAAACCGGTTCATGGATGAGGTTTGGTCCATTAACATCGCATAGCACAGCACCGCAAATAACGGCACAATCATTTGGATCCGAATCATTAACCGCTGATGGAAAGGTTTGCGATAGTTGATTAGATGCAAGTAGATACTGCACACAATGATCACAGTTGCCACAATGCTGCAGTAAAACAGCAACGTGTTGATCCACGTCGGAAGCTGAAGCATGGCCATTAAATGTATTGGGATATTTAAAGATTATGTAAGTGGGGAAAGAAATTCGATCTCTTTTAGCAACAAATATGCTTCTCTCTCCCTTTTTTTTAGGACAATTAGTTAATTGATTATGTAATGGTATATTACGTAATAAAAATAACGGACTTATCCCCCCACCCCAAAAAAAATATTATTATATATATATATATATATAATATATTACGTACCTTATTATTGATATGTTTTATTAATTAATTTCCAGAACTCGCTATATTTCACTATGTACTATGTAACTCCTGCTTCCTTCAACTTCTTGGCCCGTTCTTTCTCCAAATTGATTTTCTGGAGTTCTTCCTCGGTAACCAAGTGATGTTCATGGTTTTCGGCAGGATGGCCAGGCCGGCAACAGTCGATCAGACGCAAAAACCCGTCCTCCGTCACCTGCGGCATCAAATACCGCTGTTTGGGGTCCACGACAAGCATTTTACGAACTAAACTTCGGGATTCTGCTGGTAAGAGTCGAAGTAACCGGTCAGGACCCTGTGGTTTCTTGCCATCGGTGGCCAACAGCGACGAACTCGTGTCGTGATCCTCATTGGTTACGCCCAAAAACAGCTTGTAGCTCGGTTCTGTTACCTTGGGAATCTTCCACGGAAATCTTCGAAGTATCATGCAGCTGTAGATAATGGCAATCGACCAGACATCTGCTGGCCGGGGGTCGTACCCGAAATTCGACGGCTCAAACACCTCGGGAGCCAAGTACGGGTCTGAACCCACGATTCCCCGGGCCCAAACAAGCTTGTGGTCTCCATCTAGAAGCTCGTCCGTAAGTGGGTTGTACGGTGATTCCGGTGTCACCTCCTTTCTGAACTGGACGGCGGAGCCAAAGTCAATAATCTTGAGGATTCCGTCGTTAGTGACCACACAGTTGTCCAATTTAAGATCACGATGGGCCAAGCCCTGTTCGTGGAGGTACGCTACACCCTGCACTAGCTGGTGGAAGTAGCACAAGATCTCGTTGGTGGTCATAAGACCCGACATCACAAGGTTGAAAAAGTCGTACGGACAGTATTCCATGACAATGTAGTACTCAGTATCGTGTTTGAGACGGCCTTTTTCCTTAATAAGCTCGTTTGTGGCAATCAAGTTGTCGTGGTTGAGGTACGCTCCAATCTTGTACTCGTTGTTGACCCGGGTTTTGTAGTCAGACTCTGATTCTGTAGCAAGCTTGGCTCTAAACTTCTTCACGGCATAAACTTGGCCCAAATCCTTGTTGGTAACGAGACTCACGCTGCCCAGCGCTCCAGTACCGAGCAAACGGCCAATGTCACCGTATTTCTTGTACACTTCCAGCGTTGATGACGACGGAAGCGCCAGTTTTGGAGCTGCCAAAGTCTCGTCATGCTTAAGTTTCTTAAGAAAACGCCGGAGCGAAAGATGTGGTTTCTTTTCCTTCTTTTTATCCTTCTTTTCTCGGGTTTCTTTTGTTCCATTTACTTCTTCTTTCTGTTTTACTTCTTTCTTTACTGGTTTTACTTCGTTTCCTTCCTTTGCTTCCTTCTTTGCTTCTCCATTTTTTATTTCTTCCTCTTTTCTTTCTTCTTTATCTGTTATATCTTCTTCTTCTTGTTGTTGTTGTTGTTGTTGTTGTTGTTGTTGTTGTTCTTTCTCCTCTTCCTTGTCTATTTGTTCACTGTCGCCATTTTCTTCAGAATCTTCGTTTGTTTTACGGTATTCTTTCAATTCCTTTACTGGCGGCTGCTTGTATGGCTTATTTTCCTTGGATTTATGGCCAGAATCCTTGTCGAAACGTTTGGTCAATTGCTGATCCTTGCGTTTCATGAAGCTGCTGAGTGACAGAACCGAACTCTGGGGCGAAATCGACGTGTGCAGCCCCTTCTTGCGGAGAAACAGTCTGTGGGTATCATCAGAAGACACCAGCAGCAGAAAGAGCATTTTGAAAGATGACATCGAACGGTTCGAGCGTTATGGATCTTCGTTTGAGGGGGGGGAGGGGGAGGGAGGACAATCTTCAAGAAACGTCAGCCGGAGTAACAGCAGGAAAGGGAAATAAAAATAAAAAAAAGCTTATTGTATGCCTAGCAGAGCTTTGAAAAGTAGCTGATGTAACTATGCAAGCAGAGGTGGAAAGGCTGGTCCTAATATGGTGGAGAATACAAGTATGGTGGAGGAAACACTTTTTGGGGCTTGAACCTGGACACGGATCGGCTCGTTTTTTCAGGTGTGGGCTACAACATGCAAAGCCGTGGGCGTAAGGTGTAAAACAAGCCAGGCTAAATCCGATTGCCGGTGGCCGAGTAGTAAATAACGCCACAAAATCCAGATTTTTTTCCACAAATTCCGCACCTTGGCGCCAAACACCCTTAACTGAACTGAACCCTTAATCTCCTCACATTCCTTTCTTTGCTCTATAATTCATGGCTTTTTGTAAGGCTTTCTGTTTATGGGTTGTTTTTTTTTTTTTTTGTAGTTTTAATTGTATTTCATGGCTAAATTTCAAACTTCCTTTTTTTTCCCCGTCGTCATTCGATTACTCTCTCTTTTCTTTCCTTTTTACTTATAAGATTCTTCACATACTCTTTTCATTAGCCAAATCTTTTGTCTTTTGTGAAAGAATTTGCGTTCTCTTTTTATATTTTATATACTTCTTTCTTTTCTTGTATTCTTTTTACAACAGTTTTGCTTCTTTTCTTTATTATACTTTTTTTTTCTCTCTGTCCTTTCTTTATTGTCTATTGTTTGTCTTTATTCTTTATTCTTCTTCTTTTCTTTACTTTTTATTGTAGTTTACATTCTAATCTCATCTACTTTTATTATCATTAGATCCGTTCGTCATCGCTGACATTCTCAATAATCGTCTTATGGACGCCTTGATAATTCACCACCGACTCAACAATTCCCCCAGTCCGGTACGACCGTGTTGTTTGATACTCCAATTCCTCACGGTCACCAGGACGTCCGTGCGGAACATGCTGGGGCGCCACGCCAGGAGTAACATGTCCATTTCCATGTGCTTTGTCCTGCGAAGCCCGTCTGGCTTCACGCAACGCTCCTTCCTCACTCACATGGATCGCTCCATACGATTGACCTGCAGGTCCAGGCCGGTTAGGGCCTGGCAACGCCGAATGGAGCGTGCTTGGGTTCGGTTTCTTGATAGTAACGTACGAACGGTTCAGTTCCAATGGATTAAGCGCAGGATTCTTTGGTTTCCAACTACGAGCACCATCAATTGTCGCTCCCAAGAGAGACAGCGACGCTTTGATGTTACTTTCTTCATTGAAGTTGCGAGAATTGCTCTGGTAAAGGTTGTGGAGATACAACGTCAAGTTGCGCTTGCTGAGCGGCCCAGGCTGTTCCCGCTTGATGTTATTGTTAATGTCGACATACACGTCCAGCTCATCGACAATCTCTTCACCAATAAGCTCTTCAATGACATCTTCAAGTGTAAGCACTCCAAGTGCACCTGATGGTTCGCCAGGGTACTCACTTACCACAATCATGTGTGATTTTCCTTCTTGGAAATAGTTGAGAATATTGAGACACGAAGTGTCGGTGCCGGTTTCTGGAAGCGTTGCCAACGGGAACAGTGCCACTGGCAACGCATCTTCAGGATCGTAGCTGATTAGCACACGTACCAAGAGCATACCAATGAAGTTGAGTGGTTCGTTAGGGAGATGGATGGGGATCCGTGAGAAACCGGCATTGAAGATCTCTTCGACCGTCTTTTCGTCAAGGATCGTGTCGGCACTCATGGTGTAAACGCGGCTCATTGGGGTCATAATCGACGAAACACTCTTCTCCTTAAGGTCAAGCACGGCCGAGATGATCGTGACTTCGTCCTGGTTGAGTCTTTCAACTCCCATCGTCTTGTGGAGGGTCACCAAGGTCTTGAGACCCGATTTCTTGTAAACGGTGCCGTGGTCTTCGCCCAAAATGTAGTCGAGCAACATGGCGCATGGGTATGCAATCGGATACATCACGTACATGAGAACAAGCACAAACGGAGCAAACACAGCTCCAACTTGGAGTCCGTAGCGGACACAGATTGATTGGGGGATGATTTCACCAAACACGACAATCAGGGCCGTAGAAGCCACCACTGCCGGCCAGCCGCCGCCCAAACAGCGGTCCAACACAATTGGAAGCGTTTCATTAGTAATAACGTTCAGAAGAAGCAACGTGACCAACACCCAGTGCTTGCCACGGCCAATGAGGCGAAGCACTTTTCTGGCGTGCTTTCTTTCGGTAGGTTCGCCGCTGGAGGCAATGACTTTGAGATAAACTTCGTCCTGACCCATGAGACCGAGTGTGAGACCGGCAAACACCCCGCCAGCAAGCACAAGGAAAACCGACGTGAAGAGGTTGGCGGCAAACTGTTCGCGGGTCATTGGCGGTTTTGCCACGGAAGTTGCCGGATTTGAGGGTGCTGAGGAAATTAGAGGCATTGCAGCCACCACACGAACAAGCTGCGACAAAGAAAATGCCATTTTACTGGCATAAACGTGTGAACGTGGCATGGTGGTGGTCAGACGAGTGGCTGGTGCGGTGAGAGGCGGTGATGTAGTGCAGATTAATCGTAAACGGTTTCTGTGTGCAGGCCGGGCAACGTGAGAAAAACGAAAAAAGAAAGAAACAAAAAAAAAAAAAGGGACGCAGTGACTCTTATATACCAAAGCGCCACTCTTTAGCTTTAGCCTTTTAACTCATAAACCGGTTATTGTTGGATTTTTAATTTCTGTTTCTGGTGGTGGCAAGGTTGTTTTTTCTTTTCTTTCTCTTTTTAATAGATTTGCCGTGGGTTTAGATGACAGGTTGTTTTTTTTTTGTCCGCCTCCCGCCACATTTCGTTACGGCGGTCCTGATGTTTTATACTTTTTTCTCGTTTTCTTTCTGTCTCTAACTTTCTTTACATTGTAATCTGTATTCTGAATCCGTTTCTATTGGTAATTCTGTGGTTTTTAAAGTATTTCAATGTTATCAAATCTCTTTTCATCACCTGCTTGCTTTAATTCTACTTTAATTCTGCTTTTCTTTCACTATTTGTCAGAAATATTTCTACTTGCCCTTTTTTGTCTTTTTCTTATTATATTCCATATTCATTCTTTTGCTTTATTACTTTTATTCTCTCCTTTAGTAACATTACTTCTTCCTTCATACATTTCATCATTTAATCTTCATCTACTTCAAAAAAAACCGTTTATTCTATTCATTTTATCCGTACTTTTTCCAATCCATGCTACCACTTTACAAGCAACGCTTCGCCACGCTCCACCTTCTTGAATCCCGTCCGCATCAACCGCAGCTCATCAATATCGCGACAGAACTCACGGCTCCAGGCCTGCAACCGCTCCACAAGATCTTCGCTCGCCAACTCGTCGCTCGGAATTTCACCGTACCTCTCCAAAGCAACCGAAAGCCAATCTTTCGCAGCCACCTCGTTTGGCTGCGAAATAAGCCCTCCACCATTAATACATCCTGACGGACACGCCATCACCTCAACGTAGTCACATTTCGCCACATCAACAGCCTCAGCAACCTCCTTGGCAACACGGCGCCGCGCACTCGCAAGACCCCGGCCTTTGGTGCTGCCTTTAAGTTTCCGTACCAAGTTCTGAATGTTTCTAAACCCATTCACCACCGCTGCCCGGGCAAAAATTGCACCGCCACTCACCAATCGAAGCTCGTAAACGTCATTATTCTTTCCCATGATCGTTTCAATCGCCATTTCGCCCGTAAACCCGTCGATTTCCTGTTGTCGCTGGCACAACCGCAAGTAATTGTATGCGTAGCCTCCAGATGCCGAACCCGAGTCGTTCAGCCACGAAACATCAACAAACGGCCACAGAGACGGAGAAGCAACTTCATAAACTTTGCTGAGCGGCTGCAGTTTCATTGCCAGCGCAAACGGCACCTTTTTCTCCTCAATCAACGCCACAAACTCCTTGGGCGTAAGCACACAGTCAACGTCTGGCAGCAATTCTTGTTCCAACAGTCCAACTTCTGGACGAGCGCTCTCAAGTTTCTTGTCAAAGCACGGCATCACCGCCAAATGATACACATTCAGGCGCTGGATGGCGTGTTGTTTCAGCACCAACGTCTTGAGCATACATCCGGTGATCTGCTGCGTCGATTTTACTGTCGAAATCCGATCCAATACTTCAGGATGTGTCTTTTCGGCGTACAATACCCAGCCAGGACATACCAGCGAGAGAAGCGGGCCCGTGGCGCCGGTTTGTTTGCGTTCAAGGATGGTTTTGGCCTCGGCAATAAGTGAAAGCTTGCGTCCCAAGCCCGTACCGACAACATATGCAAATCCAAGCAGCTTGAGTGTTGCTACAAGCCGGCGATCGGCCTCATCAACAGTAATTCCGTATGCTTGGGCCAACGAGGCCCGCGCCTGGTGGCATACCAGTGCAACAAAGACGTCCTGACGGCGCTCCTCGAGCGCTTTTACCAACTCATTGTGTGAATGCTGGGCAACAAGCACCTCTTCAGCCAGTGTGATGCATCCAGAACAGGCCAAACAGTCTGCCAACGAGATCTGGGCCGGCGAAAGATGCTGCTGTTTGCCGTCAATCTGCGAGATTTCAAGCGGGTTTCCAGCATCGTCAAGCTGAATATCAACCTCATACGTGCTCTCGGGAACACTCACAGGCTTGATACACGCCACTCCTGGCGAAATAAAGTCGTTTAGGTCCTCTGCTGAAAGTAACGAACTCATACCGTTTTCTTATCGCAAAGTGATGGATTATTAATGCGATGCGTCACGTGAATGGAACCCGAAATTTGCTAACAAAAAAAACGGGTTACGTTTTAATAAACTTGTAGCAAATGTGATATGAAGACGGGAGATCAAGTAGTATGGGTTGGATGTACCTGGTAATAAATATTGGGTTCCTTTTTTTTATAGATTTTTGCTAGAATTGTCCTCAGTCATTTTTATAGTAATTTTTTATATAATCATTGATATTACTGCGGTCCTGGTCTAGCTCCTACTTTACACGAATCACAGTTAAGCTTAATGTCAGCACCTGATAGATTATATTTCCAAGGTAAATCAATTGAGCAACATTAAAGATTAGATGGAACAACTTATGTAGTGACTTTGAACAATGAATATTCTATACAGATTCTGTTTAATTATAATTAATAATTATAGAATATGACTATTTTATAAATATCAAAAATATAAGAATTAATTACAAAAACTATAAAAGCTCTACTATTCAAAACTGATTCAACAAATGTTACTATTTACTTTAATTTCTTCCTTTTATATTATCAAAGTACTTTTAAAGTTTTTTTTTTAAATGGTTTTAATTTTCATTTAAATCGTCCAATTCAAATTCCATCACTTCTTCCTTAGCCCCATTTTCATCGTAACCGACCAACCACAAGTATGAGCCCAACAACACCAACATCCACAAGAAAACCATAAATGCTGCTGCTGCTGCTACTAATATGTACGCTGAATGATCGGATCCAAGATCGTGCACCAACTGTAACTGTTCTTCGTTTGCAGCCATAAATGAGATACCCGCGAGCACAAGACAGAACGGCGGAATGTACTGGAACGGTAAGATGCGGCCAGACTCTGAGCATGGCCGGCCCCCTAAAAGGAACAGAGTTTCAATCACTCTGGTTGTCCCTGCAGCTATCAATGCCATACCAAACACTGCATGCACCTTGGTGGAGATTTCCAAGTGCTGAGAGTGCTGCAGCATCGAGTAGCCGGTAAATACAAGCAAGAGCAGCGGCACAAACGTCCGACGGCCGCCCCATGCAAGGTACATCCCAAGAAGCCCGCCGGCCCACCATACAATGCCCATTGCTGTGTGCTGGTAATCGCCCATGTTCCATGGCTCCTGGCCCCACCGGTGCTCGGTAAACGTGTTCACGATGCCCCACACGCACATAATCGTCGAGTCAAAGAATTCCTGCGACAGACCGGCGGTACGCTGCCGCAACCATGGGATCACAAGCACCCACGAAAGTACAAACGCATACCCAACGAACGCCAGGCCCATAATCCCGTGAGCAATGCACTGGCCGGTATGGCGGTCGTAACAGAAGCCAAAGAGCGCCACTGGGGCCAAACACACTCGGACCCAACCCGCACATACGGCTATAACTGCCATAAACTTGTACAACTTGGTTGCAGCCGTGGTTCTGATCCCCAGAAGAAACCCCGCGGTAACCGGAATTTCCAGATTTGCACCCACGCTACCGGGAATCGGCGAGTACCACGCCTTGCGAGCAGCTTCCAAGCCCACAAGAACGGTCAATACCAACCATATCGATACGAACCATGAGGTGCCAACCGAAGTCCGGTTTTCGTGGTTGTCGACATTATCCGGAAACCGGAGCAAAAGCGACTCGAACACCGAGTATGCCGCGCTTGCCATGTGGAAGAAGACTGCGGTCTTGAAACGGTTGGCCAGCGCCAATACTGCGGACGCCGATGGAAAGAGAAGAATGAGAACGAGTGTCATGATCCAATGGAATGTCTTAGACCCCGCATTTATGGGGTGGAACTCGGGGAGGTCCCCGTCCATATCCATCTGCATAGTGTGATTTGAATTATCAAGTGCGAGCAAATCATAAAACAAAAATAAATGAAACACGACACGTAACAGACACGACAAAAAAGTTACTACACTTTTATATTTGTATGCTTAGGAAGACTTTTCGTTAAAAAGGGCATTTATCGGGATTTTATTTCTTGTTTGATGTAGGTACATACATTGCATGACTGTAAGGGGTCGGCAGCGACGTTGAAAAACTCGTGTTAAAAATTGCATCTATCGGGTGCTAACGTAGTGTAACAGAGACCCTGCATACACCCGTAGCGGTAACCAAAATCAGACAAATCCATTTTCCATCGAGCACCAAACCCATCTATGCTTCTTCTACCGCTTGTGACACTTGCCGCCGCAGGCACGGTGGCCAGCCACATGATCCCGCCGCGGGACTACGCTGGACGCGACTATTTCGTTGTGGAATTCAACACCAGCGAGTCGCAGGCGGCGCTCGACGACTTTTTGGCAACGTCACCAGTTCGTTTTGAGCATGCCATCAACGGCTTGACCAACCATTACGTGTTCAGCAAGGAAAAACATGAAAAAGTCCGGCGTGACGTCGAAATGCACATGTTGTACCCTCGCCAGTTGGAACGGCGGAGGCCGGTGCCGTTCGATCTTCCTACTGGCCTCGATTCGCTGATCATGCCAGCCGTTGAAGTGATGGACGCGCTTAACATTTCTGATCCGCTCTTTGTCCAGCAATGGCACTTGCTCAACACAAGAGTTCCTGGTATGGACCTTAATGTCACGGGGCTCTGGAAGGAAGGTATTACCGGGTCTGGGATCGTATCGGCGCTCATTGACGACGGTCTCGATGCCAACAGTCCCGATTTGAAGCTGAATTTCAACGCCAAAGGCTCGTGGGACTTTAACGATAACACTGCGGTGCCGCTTCCGCGACTTGCCGACGACCATCACGGCACACGATGCGCTGGTGAGGTTGCAGCTGTCCGCAACGATGTATGCGGCGTTGGTGTTGCGTACGATTCGCAGGTGAGTGGGATACGGATTCTTTCTGGTGCGATTACGCAGGCCGAAGAGGCGGCGGCGATGATTTTTGGCCTTGAAACCAACGATATTTACCTGTGTCTGTGGGGACCCACCGACAATGGCCGGGTGGTGGCTGGACCCGACAAGCTTGTCACCAAGGCGATTGTCAAGGGGGTCCAGGAGGGCCGGAAGGGCCGTGGTGCGGTGTACGTGTTTGCCAGTGGAAATGGAGGCGTATACAACGACCAGTGCAACTTTGACGGGTACACCAACTCGATTTACTCGATTACTGTTGGTTCAGTCGATTGGACGGGCAATCATCCTCCGTACTCCGAAGCGTGTCTGGCAGTGATGGTGGTGGCGCCGTCGCTGGGCCTGAAGGAACATATTGTCACCACCGACATCCACAACCAGTGTACCAACAGCCACGGCGGAACCCTGGCCGCAGCACCGCTTGCTGTCGGGGTTTATGCTCTCATGTTGCTGCACAATCCCGAGTTGACGTGGCGGGACGTGCAGTGGGTGTCGGTGCTCAGTGCCGAGCCGCTCAATCTCGACGACGAGTCGTGGCAGACCACGAAAATCGGGCGCAAGTATTCGAACAAGTACGGTTACGGTAAGCTCGATGCGTGGCGCATGGTCCACTTTGCTGAGACATGGAAAAACGTGAAGCCACAGGCCTGGTACTACACAAAAAATATTGTCGTGGATGCATTGACGAGTGATGCAAATAACGTACTTGCATCAACGGTCACCGTGGATGCAGGGGCACTCGCAGCAGCAAATATCGAACGCGTGGAACACATCACGGTGGTGGTGAATATCCAAAGCACGTTCCGTGGCCGTATTGGTGTCAAACTCCATTCGCCAGCCGGAGTGGTTTCGGAACTTGCGCTGTTCCGGCCCCACGACTTCAGCAAACAGGGATTAGCAGAATGGACGTTTATGTCGGTGGCTCACTGGGGCGAAGACGGTGTTGGCGACTGGAAATTGGAGGTCTTTGGCCCGGAAAATGAGGAATTCACGCATAAGTTACAGTCGTGGCAGTTGCGGTTGTTTGGCGAGAGTATTGATGCGGAAAAGGCCGAGAAGTTTGATCTCGAACGCGATTATTCCGATCGCGAAACGCTTACCTCAGAAACAAGCTCTTCTACAACCACAGCTTCTTCTTCTTCTTCTTCTTCTTCTTCTTCTACGTCTACTGTTCCTGAAGTCAATTCACTGGAAATTTCCCTGACCACGCCAGTTCTGCTGCAATTGCTGCAAACGTCACAAAGTTTAGAAAATACGTCACAAAAAACTTCGCCTGCAGAAACTGGAGAGAACGAGCCCGAAGAGGGAATTCCTCTCAAACAGTCGCGCACCGGCGTGTACCTCGTGTTCGTGGCGGCTGTGGGGTTCCTTATAATTCTTGTACTTATGAGGTTCCAGAAAACACCCGGCAGCGGTCGGAGAAGACGGCGGGAAGAGTACGAGTTTGACATTATTCCCGGTGAAGATTATTCCGATTCCGAAGATTCATTGGACGAATCAGACCGTCGTGATGAGATATACGATGAGTTCAATGCCGAATCTTTACCGGAACACGACGAAATGTTCCAGATCGGCGATGATGATGAAGAAGATGGAAGATTGTTAGAAGAATCTCGCCCTCGTGAGTAAAAGTAGTATACTGCAGCATGGATGTTTGATTAGTAAAGTAAATTTTTAATAATTACACTATTTTTCCCATGATTTTCTAGAAACCAAGAACGATGAGAATAGCTACAGTTTGAGACAAAGTTGACAAGGAGGTAATGGAAAGGAATGGAAGATAGAACTCGCCGCCGCTACCTTTCCCCCCACCCCCCACGCGCGCGCGCGTGGGTACGAGCGACTTCGGAGACGCAACATCACGTGATATGTAATCAGTTTCCCGTTCCGTTCTGCGGTCCCGGTGTTTATGCTTATCAATCATACATTTTTTTGCTCCCGACGGAGTTTCGGATAAACCGATCGGGAGTTTACTAGTGGGGGCAAAGAGAGAGAGAGAGAGAGAGAGAGAAAAAAATGTGGCAACAGGGGGCAAATTCACAGTGCGAATACGGAAAAAAAAGTCCCTATCGTCCGAAATCGTACAATTGATACAATTCCGGCCACTTAAGCAAAATTTGCAACCCTCAAACCGGTCTAACGGGCCAATAGCGAATACGGCTGAGGATGAACGGATAACTAATTTTTTTTTTGGGAGATGTCTCTCTTTTTTTTTCCTTGAATTTTGTCAGTGGGGGAGGGGAGATTTCCTGCAGAATGGGAGTAAATCTCAGACCGCTTAATAATGATATATAAATCCAGTCCGTTCGAGGTGAGACTAAGGCCCTCAGTCCTTAATAACAATGTCGTTTTCTTCCCACGCCACCATAGTTGTTTTTGGAGCATCGGGTGATCTTGCCAAAAAGAAGACTTTCCCGGCTCTTTTTGGGCTTTTCCGTGAAGGTCACCTCCCCAAAACCGTCCAGATTATTGGATACGCCCGGTCCAAAATCGAAATCGACGACTTTAAGTCTCGGATTCTGGCCAACTTCAAGAACGGCTCCGAAACACAGGTTTCTGAGTTCTTGCAGCTTGTTTCTTACATTAGCGGACCTTACGATGAACAAGGTGGTTACGATGAACTCAGAAACGCCGCTGAAAAGTACGAAAAGGAGAATGATGTCAAAGCCCAACGGTTGTTTTACCTCGCCCTTCCACCATCGGCCTTTACTTCGGTTGCTCTGCACATCAAGAATCATGTGTATGCTCCTGAAGGAACCCGCATCATTGTAGAGAAGCCATTTGGCCACGATCTCGACTCGCTGCGCAAGCTCCAACAGGAATTGGCTCCACTCTTCAAAGAAGAAGAACTTTTCCGTATTGACCACTACCTCGGTAAGGAAATGGTCAAGAACTTGCTTGTTTTCCGTTTTGGCAACGAACTTTTCAATGGTACATGGAACAAGAACCACATTCAATCGATTCAAATCTCGTTCAAGGAAGCCTTTGGCACCCAGGGCCGTGGTGGTTACTTCGATACCATTGGTATTGTTCGTGATGTCATGCAAAACCATTTGTTGCAGGTATTGACTCTTTTGACCATGGAAAGACCAGTCAGCTTTGACCCAGAAGCCATCAGAGATGAAAAAGTCAAGGTTCTCAAGGCGTTTGGTGCCATTGAGACCGACGACTTGCTCTTGGGACAGTACTCGCGTTCCGAAGACGGCAAGGAACCAGGTTACTTGGATGATGAAACCGTCAAGCCAGACTCGAAGTGTGTTACATATGCTGCACTCGGTCTCTCCATCCACAACGAACGTTGGGAAGGTGTTCCTATTGTTTTAAGAGCCGGTAAGGCCTTGGACGAATCAAAGGTTGAAATCAGAATCCAATTCAAGCCAGTTGCTCGTGGTATGTTCAAGGAAATCCAGAGAAACGAACTTGTCATTCGTATTCAACCCAACGAAGCCATTTACCTCAAGATCAACTCAAAGATTCCAGGTATTTCGACCGAAACATCGCTTACCGATCTCGACTTGACTTACTCCAAGCGTTACTCCAAGGATTTCTGGATCCCAGAAGCCTACGAAGCTCTTATCAGAGACTGTTTCTTGGGTAACCACTCGAACTTTGTCCGTGATGACGAGCTCGATGTTTCATGGCAGTTATTCACTCCGTTGTTGAACTACATCGAAGGTGAAAACGGACCGGTTCCGGAAAAGTACCCATACGGATCTAAGGGTCCGAAGGGATTGCTTAAGTTCTTGAATGACCATGGCTACGTTTTCTCCGATGAAGGCACGTACCAATGGCCATTGACCAAGCCTAGTGTTAAGGGAAAGATTTAAAGGTGTTGATCCAAAATGATAAAATAGTTCATGAACGTTAGAAATTTTTGTAACGCAATATATGTAGAGAATAGCGATGAGTTCAAACGAATTTGATGTCTCATATATGTTTCTTCGATACATTTCTCTATCGGAAACGTCTCATATTCTTACAAGGTTCTACGTCTTTGCTGCTCGTGGCTCGGAGGGTGTGTTCAATATCAGACATCCATGGAAGGTCATTGGGCGGTCACCGACATACTAAGATGGGTTCTATTGTATGCTACCGAGGAAACTGCGAATGTTTATGGTAATCTTCATCATATAAAGAAACACATTAATGTCCTCACTAATGAGCGCACTCGAAAGCAAAAGTGCTTGAAAGGTCAAGGCGAATCAGAACTGTTAATACTGGCAAGTATAAGTCGGACAACCACCTCCTGCAACAGAGGATTATGTTAGACCGACGCTTTTCATCCCTGTCGTCATAGTCGTATCGGACTGGGAAAGAAGTAGACTTAGCTTCATCATCTTCGCTACCCTCATAAACTTTAGACGTCTGTCGAAAGAGTATGAGCGGATACACCTGGAAAATTTTTGGGGCTGGCGATGCGTTATTTATATACTTTTTGGAAAGTTACCCGGACATGAATAATTTGTTCAGCCCTCACCTGCAATTAAGCATTTCATACACCAGCTGCAAAATCTACTTAAAATCACTTTTTTCAAGCTATTTAAGGATATTCTTATCATTAACTACTTATTTCTCTTTTATTCCAAATCTCTGATTTTTCTTTAATATTTAATATAATCTATATCTTTAGAATATATAACAAAACATGATTCACTAAACATAATTACTACAAAAAAATACTACAAAAACAATAATACTACATAAAACATAGAGCAACACACTAATTTGCTGGTATAGTAACATTCACACCATCAAAGTTGCTGGCAAATGTGTTCAAGCTGCCATTGGTTAATCTTTCACCATTAGGTCCAATAGGGATATGGAAAATACTTTTCCAGAAAGCATTAATCGCCTGAATCACACTCTTCTCTGTACCAGGATACATCCAGTTGTTTAAACGTTCGGTTTTCTGACAACCCTGGACAGGAGCTTTACCGCTGAAACGTCCTTCGATCCACGCAATAGCTGCAGGGGAGCCAAAAAGCACTTCATCAATGTGACCCGCAGACTGGTCGACTGCAAATTCGATCGAAGGTGCACCCCACGAACACCAATTGTTGTAAGTCCTAACCGCTTCTGGGAAAGAGACAATTTCATCAATCTTGCCGTGGTAGATGAACATAGGGATTTGAGGAACTTCACCGTTGTTAGCCACAGCCAATGTTACCTTTTCAAACACCAGCTTAAGTACTGGGTTTTGAAGGAGCTTGAAGCCAGACTTGAAGTAACGGAAAAATCCAGTGAATGGGCGTTGGAACGCAAAGTGAAGCGTGTTTTGAGTTGCGCATCCTTGGCCTCCATACAAAAAGTTACGGAACTTGAATTTGTGCATATCTTTCTTGACGATAGGGATGATTTCTGGGTATTCGTTCCCCAAACCGTTGATACCGGCAAATGTAAGACCAACAAATGGTCCACCTTCAACCAATTCGACGGTGGTAGTGATGTTTGTGACAAAACCACCAACGGCTGTTCCTAAGAGCTGTGGAGTCAATTCTGGGGCATAAGAGGGTTGGAGAGCGGTGGCCCAACCAGAAGCGAGCGATCCACCGGAGTATCCCCACATAATAGTCTTTGCATCGGAGTGAAGGCCAGTGGTGTTCTGGGTCTTGAGGGTAGCCCTGATGGAGTCCAACACAGCGTGACCAGCAATTCTTCCTGCGGTAAATGCTGAGTTAGGACCTTCGTAATCTGGAGTAACTACCCAGTAGCCCTTGTTCAAAATAGTCTGGATTAAAAAGAATTCTCCCTGAGCAGCAATAGTGGAGAATTTTGGAGCACCAAACTGGAGAGAGTAAGAAGGAGCACAGTTAGTTGAGGCAGAATCTTCGGCGATTTGGTATGACACGAGTTTCGAGTTATCGGCGTTGTAAGGCTGGATAAGTGTCGTGACAATTGGGACAGCTTTACCGTGCGAGTCTGTTGATCTGACGAGCATTTGCCATGAGTTCTTGAGGTTGGCTGTTAAAAACATACTTCTCAAAGGTTTGGGAGTCTTTCTCATTTTCAAGATGGTACCAGGAGATGAGGCTTCGAAGCCCTTAGGTGGGTAATAGAACGGGTCCCTGCTTGGTGGCTTGGGACCGAAATGGAATGCAGATACTGCCACGAATAGTTGGAAAAGAGCAAAGAGTGAAAGGCAGGAGAATTTCATTTTGGTGATTCAAGTAAAGATATTTTGGTGAATTTATAGTGCCCGGAAGGGACCCCGAATTCTGGTTCCTGATTATTTTGGTAAGAGTATACTAAAATTTGCAATCAAAATGTGAAGTATTAACGATGTTACATTGGTACCTTTACGCCAAACAAAAACACAAGAAAAGTAAATGGTAAACATAAACATAAACATAAACATAAACATTGAAAAGAGAGTAACACAGGTGCAGAATAGAGTGTGGAGAGTGAGAGAGGATGGAATTGAATTCAAAGTCGTAGTCGTGGCGCGGAAAGTAGAATGAACTTACGTGAGTGGGAGTATGAAAAAAAAGAAGTAGAACCAGAAAGAAAAAAGAATACCATAAAATCGTAAATAAGAAATGGAATAAAGTTAAACTATAGTATAACTGGAGATTTAAGCTTTTTAAGCTTCAATGGATGTTGTCATAGACTTGACGATAACGGCGATGTTGCAGAAGTTCATTAGTCGCGCGCGCGTAATTGTTAATTCCTTCATGGAACTACGAGATTTGCGTAAACTGTAAATACGAGTTGCAGCGAAAAAGAACGGAGTAATTAAGAGAGAGAATTGTGGGTAGATCATACAAGTAGAGAGTCGGAACTGGAAATTTTGTTTGGTGGATGTTGCAGCCGTAGGTGGGATAATGAGGAAAGAAAAATAAAAAGAAAAATAAAAAGGAAAAAAAAAAACAAATTCTGTCAAAGTTTCTCGGGCCGAACCTGCTCATACAAGCCGGAACGTAGATCCCAGGAATCATGTCATGATCTGGGGAGATGAGCCCGTGAATTTACGAGGGGAACAGCTGCAAAGCCTATTGGCTTAGAATTCATGGGGAACAATAAGGATTAATTGAAAATTAGCATCAGCCTCGTTTCACCGTCATGATTCTGCATATGATCACCATTATCCAGGTTCCTGTATCTTCAAGCTGTCAGCAACAACGGTTACGAGGAGCACGCATCGTTTGGAGAAAGAGAAAAAAAAAACAAATTAAAAAACGTCATCCACGACAACTACTGGGCCTCCAACCAATTGTAGAATAAATATAAAGCGGTGTGAGTAGAGATTGAAATAGAGCAAGCAATGAATTTAATACGAATACTTTTGGCTATTTTTCTAGCAACGTACGTGGCAGCACTTCCTGCTCCTCGTGGAGGTGGTGGACGCGGCGGTGGACATATCGGCGGTGGTGGTTCTGGATCAGGCGCTAAAGGCGGCCCAGGTACTGGCTCTGGTTCCACTCCAAAAGGAAATCCTCCTCCATACACGCCAGGCGCCAGCCCGCCTCCGTACAGCCCGCCAGGATATCCTGCTGGATCGAATCCTGGAGCTACGCGTGGTTTTATTGGTAGCCCTGCGTTTTATGGTGGTGCTGCCGGTTTGGGTGCCGGTGCTGCTCTTTCGCGTCCTGGTTACGGATACTTACCATACACTGTGCCGTTCTTGTTACCGTTCGGGGTGGTGGGGCTCGGTGGAGCCGGCTACCATAGCTATTTGAACAAAAACAAGCAGACTTTTGTACGTTATTGCACCACCTGGTGTGATTCCTGTAACTACTACGACAAGGCATTCTACGATACCGCAAACGAACTCCGCAAAAAGTTCAAGTTCGTCGAAGTCAACTGTACCAGTGATGCTGATCTCTGTACCGATGTCACGACATTTCCAACATACCGCGCCATTGGCCGTGGTGCGTATGAGGACTTCAATTACTTTAACACGTCGCTCAACAGCACCATCGTCAAGAACTTGTTCTCGCGAGTCAAACAAAAACCAGTGATCAAACCTAAAAACATTCAGGGATTCGATTCGCTTGTTGATGTCAACTCGTTCAAGGCTGCCGTCGTGCTATTGGGCAAAAATGACCTGGTTTTCCAGGAAGTCGCCCGTGAACAGCGCAACTCCACGTACTTTCTCCAGGTCACAAACAAAAAGGTTCAACAGCAGGTTTTACAGAACTTTCCCGATCTTGAAACAAAACCAAACACACCAACATACGCCTACTTTGGCCTGGTGTTTGATGGCGACCAGTTGAAGTATATAGATGTGCCGTCAGTGGCCGCCAACTTAACGGCCGACGAGTTGCGGCTGTTTATTGCCAATTCTCTGGTTCCAGACTTCTCCAAGCGCCCGTACTGGTCTAACTATGCCAGTTGCTCGGTGATTCCTCACAGTTTCTATTTGTACAACTCCAGTTCGAAGTTGGACGCCGTGGCGCCATTTTTCACCGATTTGGGCCGTAAGAATGCTGGCAAAATGCTCTTTGCTGGATTGGATGTTTCGGAGTTCAACGACTCGATAACTAATGGTGAAGATCCGTGGTTTTTCATCCAGAACGAAGAGAACAACTCTACTTACGTCATGGACCATCACAACTTCCTTTCAGAGCCATCGGAAACCGACATCTCGCTGTTTATTGACGAATACTTTGATGGAAAGTTGGATAATTAAAAACACAATACAAAAGACTTTGTAAGATCTTGATGATAACTACTTTAGTTTCTGCTGAAAACCACTCTAGTCACTCGATTTCAATCCATATTTCATCATAATGTGGCTAAACACTGAAGTATTTTAACCACTATTTTAGAAAACCACACGTAGAGATAACCATTAAAGTGAAACTAATATAATCACTGATTATGACGTGTAAAAATAACTTTATCTTTTCTTTCCTTTCCTATACATCTCTAATCACTTTTGTTCATTACTAAATACACCTTATATTACATTACTTCTTTTTTGTAGGCGGAGCTGTAGGCACCACCGAGTACTTTCTCTCCTTGAATACTACCCCGACTTCCTTGAGATTTTTGCGGTGTTCAGGCTCCACCTTCTTGAACCAGTCTGTTTCTTCATCGTACTCAAACATGCCGTAATCGGTGCCGTACGGCTTGGATTCCAAGCAGTACAACGTGTGCAATGGCACGTCCAATTCGCCAATCAGAGCCCGGTCCAAGTTCAAAAAGTACGCCAACAAAATCCGCAACACTACCCGATGACTTACAATCAAAACATGATCCGTAGTCCGTTCGATCTCGGTGATGAGAGGCCGTAACCGTGTCAACACGTCCAAGTAACTCTCGCCACCAACACCAGGGTACCGGTACAGCAACTTGTTGCGGAGCCGCAGCTCGTACTCGCGTGGAAACTGGTGCTGGATCTCATCGTACGTCATTCCCTCGAACTTTCCGCCTCCAAGCTCGTTGAGCATCCGCATTTCCTTAATCAGGTACGTGCTTTCATCGAAATAGCGGCCAGTATCAATGGCACGCGTGAGCATCGACGTCCATACGCAGAAATGAGGTTCCAGAGGAATATTGTCGATGGTGGCCATGTCGTTGGCGGCCAAGAAAGCGTTGTATTTGAGCTCGAGACGCAGTGAGAACCGTTCGAGCTGCTGTCGACGGAACTGTTGGCGCTGGAAGTCCATAAATCGCGCCAATGTACGTGCAAACCGTCTCCCCCGTGCCGTAAGCTTCGAATCACCGCCAATACGTCCACTCAAGTTGTCTACCGACTCACCATGCCGCGTTATCCAGATCTGGCGTTCGCACAAGTTGAAGTTGAGCAAAAAGTACACGGTTTGGCTTGCTAAAAAACCCTGGACGTTTGCAGCAACGATCTTGTGCCCGACATTAATCATTTTCACGTACTGGAACCCCGGAATCGACTCTTCCAGCTCATCAATGGTCTCGTACGCCCGTTCGTAGTTGTGCAAGCGGCCCACAAAGTCCTGGAGTGCCAATTCGGGGTCCATGTCGCGATAATCGGGTCCCGAAAGCTTGAGTCGGATATTACTTTCGATGATGTTGGGGTCCGAACATACCAGTTCAAGAAATAAGACTTTGAGTTCGCCACGCAGCCGTTGCTGGATTCGCCGGAGAACACGAAGACGCCGTGATTTCGTTGAATTCGTCGCATCAAAAATCCCCACCAGCCCAGGACCGTTGATAACGTAGTCAAGAAGCTGATCGAGTGTATCCATCGCCCATTTTTCACGGAGTGTGTACGACGTGGCGTTATCAGGAGAAAAGAAATCAGCATTATGCTCTGTAGTTGTCGTCGATGTCACAGCTTCTTTTTCTGTTTCTTTCTCGTTATTTGGCGTGTTCATGTCCGGCAACGGATTCTTTTCCGGACCAGCATTGTTCTTGTCTCTTCTTCTGGTGTTTCCCACATTGAAAACCCGACAATCATGCTGCAACCAGTTCAAGTACCGTGTCAACTTGTTGGTGATATAACTCTTTCCTCGTGCCGGCAACCCGACCATGACAATCACGAGCTTGGAACCGACGTCTACCAGCGCAATTTTGCCGTCCGGCAGCGTTTTCAGCGACGTTTGTCCGGGAATATTGAGCGTGTACGTCTTGCGGGCGCTCGGCGGCGGTTTCGTCATCAAAAGCGTCTTGAGCCGCTCGATACTGGGCGTCTTTTCAAATTGTTCTTGCACATCGAGTGGCACGTCTTGCAACAACGTTTTTTGGATATCGGGCTTGAGATGTACCAGAAATTGTTCCTTTCCAGCAAGATTGAGGTCAGAAATGCTCTTTTTGAGCTCAACATCGGTCTCTTCGTCTGCCAAAGGCGACGTTACTCCCAGCACAATCGGCGTATCGGTGAGCGGCCGCTTATTGAATGCTGGAAGCAGCAGCATCAGCATCATCGGTTCACCAACAGAATCAACCAGCAGCAGCAGCAGCATCTGCCACGCATACTTCCGCAACGGCTTCTTCACGTTGCTGTGGCTGGCCGATGGTGTTAATGTCAATGGCAGCGGCGTTTCCAACACAATCGGTGCCTCGTCTTCGCTGCTGGTCCGCAGCAGCAGCAGCAGCAGGTTGTTGAACGTCACCTTCTTGCCCCGTGCCCGCTGGAGCACTGCATTCGAGATCAGGTTCGACTTCTTGCGTCCCATTATTGTCTCGAAACTCCGATGCCTGACAATTTTTAGCAGGCAAATATTTTATATGCAGGTACAAGTAACTTATAATTTGTTTTTTTTTTCTTTTTTCTTCTTTTTTCTGGAGACCGAGAGGAAAAGAGAGGGGAGTACGATAAAATTATTTATGATGCTGCGCGAATCTTGCATCGCCCCCACGAAACGATGATAATGTACTTTCTTACGAGTAACGGCCCAAGATGTTGGCTTGGCTGCTGCTGGTGACGGCGGCGGTTAGCGCCGGTAGCACCCCCCCACACACGAGAGAGGCATTTGTTTAAATTTAACTTATTGTTTTATTAAATTAAACGATTGCACGTTTTTTGTGTGCCATGTTAAGTATCTGTTGGTATTTAAACTATAATAATGTTCATGGGTTACCGAGTGACGGTGTATGTCTTCCTCAGGATGGCGGACGGTTATTGGCCGAACCTTGATATTGTATGCAAGCCCCTCACCTTTATCGTAATCGCGCCTGACCAAACATCCGTGCCGCTACTGCACTTACCCGACCATACTCCAATTCTAATTACCACACCACCTAAAGCCACTGAGGTACTACTACCAAACCCCACCCGAAATAATTTGCCATAGTTTCATCAATACTTTTGATTCAAGTAAAAAGAGAAGAGGACAAAGAAGAAGAAGAAGTAGAAGAAGAAGAAGTCAAAGTAATATTCTCCTAACTACCACCCCCAGTTACCCCCTTACATTTGCAGGAGATATCCAATAAAAATAATAGTAACAAATTACATCAACCGTTATCAGTTAGTAATCGAATCGCCCCTCCACGTTTCTACTTCCGCCAGGCTTCTCCAAAATGTCCTTTGATACAAACTTGTTGTACGCCGAGCCTCTCCACGACGACGGGACGGGCATGACGCTCGCCGGCGAGCTCCACATCAACGACGAGATCTTCTTTTCGCTGGGCCTGCTGGCGACAGTCACCACCCCGGAAATCGTGCCCCACGACCAGTTCCACAGCCCGGAATACGCATACCATGCACCCACACCACTGCTTCCAGTGGATCAATTGCACATGTTGCTGTTGCTGCGGCTCCTGCTGCCTCTGCCCCTGCAGTACAAACGCCGGGACGAAGACGAGGAACGCACAATTAACCCACGCCAGTTGCTTGCGCCGGGACGTTTGGCAATGCTGATGTCTCTGCCACAGCTCCTGACGTTCTTCCAGCAGCACGGCGATCGCCAGGCACCCGTGCCACGCCTTCCGAACCAGGGACTGAGCCACAAGCCATCTCGAGTCAGTTTCCGCATGAACGACGAGTGCTACAACGCCATTTCACACTGGCTCCATCTGCTGGATGCCGGAGCGCAGGTGCTGGACGACGACGACGATCCGACCGGCATCCTCAAGAGCTTTAAGCGGCGCAATTCGCTCCAGGCTGCGCCCAGCTACCAAAAACTACACGATGTTTACGAGGATGACGATGACGAGTTTGAGGGTGCTTACTTTGCGGGCCAAAGAAAGCGTAGAAAGTCGTTGTTTCTGGAAAGATGGAGTGGAGTTCCGACCCTATTCCGGGATACCGGGGTCGATAATTCCCGGCAAAGTGCGGCTGTGATATCCTTATCACAGCCATCGGATATCGAAGTGCCCTCGGAACTCGAACCAAGCTCGGCAATTACAAGCGATCTGCTAACGAGCGCCACAACGCTGGCAACACCTGCAACTACCGGAGCTGCTGTATCTACAACAACCACAGCTACTGCAACTGCAACTACAACTGCAACGGCAACTGCAACTGCAGCAGCAGCAACAGGAACATCACATACACCTCTCGTAACGGGATCGCCGCCACTGCCACGTCCACGGCGGACTACAAAAGCGAACTCGTTTTCGGGGACGGCGCTGATTTCTGTGGTGGCCAACGCTAACGGTGCGTTTCCGTGTACGGATTGCGATAAGCAATTTAAGCGCAGCGAGCACTTGAAACGGCATATCCGGTCGGTGCACTCCAATATCCGGCCATTTCACTGTAAGTACTGTGAGAAGAAGTTTTCTCGGTCGGATAACTTGGCACAGCACCTCAAGACACATTACCGTGTAGACTCGCTGGGCCAGACCACCATTATATACGGCAGCCAGACGAAACGTCGTGAGTAGTGAATGGATTTTGTGAGAATGTTTTTGTCTGAATAATAATATTTATTTTTCTATTGTAGGTGAACAAAAAAAGAAAAATATTGTGGGCAGAAAATTGTCTGAAATTTTTTTTGTCAAAGTTTGATGTATGTTTTGTCGTTCTTGTCGTTGAATGTCGCATGTCCAATTCATCAACTTTTGTTCAATCATTTTTCACCAATCAAACATAATCCATTCATAATGTCGTCAAACCCATGGGCCAAGAGAGATGCATGGAGATACGAAGGACAGTTCTCCCGTTATAACCGTTTCAAGGGTGCATTCCCAGGTTTCGGAATTGCCGTTGTTGCTTTTTCCGTGTACTTAGCATACGATAAGTTTATTGCACCAAAGGAACATCATCATTAATATACGTTACAGATATTGAGAAAGTGTAGAGCAGAAAATGTATAAAAGATAAAGTATCAAGCACCGATATTGGTTACGGTAAGCTTAATACTTTAGAATGAACGGAAACTGGATTGAGGAACTAAGAATTCTAACCAAAAGTGATGATTCATTTCCTTGGTGTTACTTTCTAAAGTTCAATTACTAAACAAAGCTCTTGCTCTTCAAGCTGGCACTGAAAGAGATCTTACGAGCTACTATAAACATGAATCCTAAGCGCTCTTATTTACATCCAAATCGCTCTCCCAAATACTTTCTTCAGCCACAACCACATCCTCAATATTCGCAGTGGACTTACCCATCGAGGCTTGTGCTCTCTGTGTCTTTTCAGAAGCCACCTTCGTCCAGTCGTCGATATGTTCTTGTTCTTGCTTGAGACCCCATTCGATATTGGTGGAGCCGTACACAGCACCGTACATCGCCAGTTCTTCACGGGAAACCGCACTGTTCATCTCTTCCTCCATCCGTAACCGGTAGAACTCGAAACGGGCGGCGTCATACGCTTCAAAAAGAGTTTTTTCGCGACCCTGTTGCTTAGAGTTTTCCAACAACCACAATGTTCTCTGTACCACGGACTCACCATCCAATGGCTTATTGAACTGGAGCATGTGCAGCCAATCACAGTTCTTATGTTCGTCTCCAGAATTTTCAACTAATGTCTTTGGTCTCGAGAATTCCCATGGATGTTGATGATAAAAGACATCACGGAGTTCATCTTCCAAAAATGCCAATTTCGGCACCCGTGCCACCAAGTTATTCTTTTGAGCACGGTCTGCCTTCGACATGCGTGTTTTGTAGACATCGCCATTCTTTCCAAACAAGGAGGTTCTTGGATCGGGGTTTTGGGCGTCGGTTTCAATGAGCTTAGCTTTACGGGTCAAGTCCACATGTGGAGGATGCGAGCCAACCACATCATACCATGCTGGTTTCTGCCTCAACACACCTACTTTGAGGTAATGTGATGTCCGTTCAAGCACCAGTGATGCCCCTTTCTGGATCTTCATGTTGGTGGTGACAAAGTGAAAAATTTGAAATCTGAAAAAAAAAACGCTTATGTAAGTCTTACATTTTTTTTTTGGATGATGATAATTTTCGTGTCTATCAAAACTCATACTAAATTAAAAGAATTTGATGGAAAAGGCGGTTTTGGCGGTGTGTGCCCGCATCAGGACCGCAAATACAGGCACACTCTTTGAAACGTGTGATGCTTTACGCCAAAAACACGTTTCTCGCTTAAAAAACCGCTTAAATCTCGCCCAAAACGACGTCTGGCCCGCGATGGTACGTTCAGAACCAAGCGCGATCGATGAAGATATCCGTATTTTGAGCGAAAGAAACCGCCAAATCACCGCCCATTTTGGGGTACCTGACTTTGCTGTGCATCTGTTTGTAAGGCAGTTATATCCGCTCCATAAACCAACGTCCCTTCCGCTCGCTACTGGTGCAAACCCCGTTGATTTCGACCACAACCACAACCGCGTCAAATACAATACCTTAAATCACAACTCGGTGTTCAATCGCTACTCAGAACTAACAAAACCACGTCCTTACCACTTGACGCCGCAGCAGTTTGACGATTTCGTCCAGAAATTCAGCCAAAACCGCCAGTTCCAGCGCCCAAACGCCTGGACCCGCCGCTCCATCGCCAAAAAGTCGCCAGTGGCAGTACAAAGCATGTTTGACGATATGATTGGCCGACGCCGTGACTATATAAAACTCTTACAGTCGGTACTCGATGACGCCAGACTCTTGGGACCACCTCTCACTTCACAAGAACAGAATCGTTTGTTATATTATACATTCTACCGCGACAAACCCGCTTTGCTCGCGGCCATGTCCTCCAAAGTTGGCCACAACAACTTCTTGGACGCATACCAACCGTTCACGCCCAATATTTATGCCCAAATTGCCCCAAAACACACCAGCACCCGCAACGTGCTTCTCTTTCATGCTATCCGTCACGAAAACGACGCTCTCGTGGCTCAAATTGTCCAGGAAATCACGCCAAACACCGTAACGTGCGCATTGCTCTTAGAACACAGCGGCCTCACACCACAAGTATTGGCAATGATCGCCGAGTTACCGTACCTCACCACGCAATTGATCAATAAACTCATTCAGGCCGTCGCAAAACAGGGACACATCGCATTGGCACACCATCTCGTCGACTCTTTCGTACCGGGACCACACTCATTCATCGAAAAGCAATTGACACCAGAAGATAAACACGTTTTCGAGGCCTGGAGCCGCGGGTTCGACACCCTTGTTTCACTCACCGGCGAACCAGCACAGTACAGACTCGTGCCAACAGAAGACACGTTTCGTTACTTGATCCAGCACTACGTGGACGAGCCACAGGCCGATTTCCAGCGTGTGCTCGACGTATTTGACCAAATGGACGCCTCAGAGATTCCCGTGACCACCAGAATATACAAACAAATCTTTGCCCGGTTTGCCACGGCAAAACATCCGTCGTGGTCGCTCGAAGCGTTGGTGGAAATCACTTCGCGCATGGCGGTCAGTGCCGACAGCACCCATGAACCATTGCTCCATCGCTCGCTTATAGGAAACCATGTCAACGAGCATTTGGAACAGTTTATCACGCAGCAAATGTACGAGCCTCGTGCACCAACCGCCACGGAACGGGGCCGGTTCCTCAAGCTATCGAGCGAGTTGGTGTCGTTGGTATATGCAGCGTTTCTTACAAAGGCCACGAACGTGCACGAGATCCAGAACCAACAACAAGAATTGCAGTTGCAACTAGAAAAAGTGTCGGTTTCTCCTCCACGCGGGCCTAAAGATACGGTTTATCAAAACGAAGAGGCTGAATTTATCCGCAAGGGTTTCTTGATCGACTTGCTTAATGCCACGGCTTAATTGTATGGACTCGAACTCGGCAAAAATTGAGCATGACAATGAAAATGACAGCGGGAAGACGTGCCAACACCAAGGATTCACATACATACAAGCGACACTGCAATGCCACCACCTGTGTAAAAGAAAGAAAGGGGCATAGAACTTAAATTCCTATTCCTCTTCATGTTCTAAATGGTGATGAAGTTTGGTCGAGGTGTTGTCCTGACCAGTCAAGACCTCGCCAGCGTCCGCTGCAAGCACCACTGAGGCCACAAGCGGGCAAATTTGCATAGACAAAGAGGAGAGCACATATACCAGAGGCACGGAACGGATGGATTGCACGTTTCAATATGGAGCCCAACTGGTAGATCCAGAACAAGATGTACGCCGTGGTCATCATGGAAGAAGGCACGGAGGTATTCGGGGGAAAAACCGGGTCCCAAGGGGGTAGTGGTTGGTGTGCACGGTGTTGTGAAATATAGAACGAATTGACAAACAAGTCGAGGGCGTACGAAAGAAGGCAGTGAATAAATGATACCACGGTGAGATGACTGTTGATGTACATGGGAGTATGATGATCTACATGATATAAGTTTTCTGGGACAAGTGTTTGTTGTAGTCGTAGGGTATCTGATTTGGTGAACCAGGGCGATTGAAACGGTCTCTCGTTGTACTGGACACGTCGATGTCACCATACTTAAAAAGAAAGTGTCCGCCGACTGTTTGCGAACAAGTTCTTTTGGTTGGAGGTTCGATGGATTCCCAGAGGAATTACTTAGCGGTTATTAACTGCGATGGTTGCAAGATGGGATGCAGAAATTATTATTTGCAACAGGACCCGTCAAAAAGTGACATTTTTTTTTTAGCAAAGCCGTACGCGCGTCACCGAACGTGAGCGAGCGCGTGCGAGTGTTTCATATGCCCACACAAACCCGTAAAAACTGTAAAACCGTAAGATCTCTGTCGTTATTAGACAAAGCGGCAAAATTGCTGCGACAACATCGTTGGTGTTGGTAGTTTGCTGTCGTATTTTGAGTCTAGAATCCCGGGACTCATTTTGCTCTTTTCTGGACTGGTAAGGAAAATTGGATTTTCAACGGTCTTTATGTTTGTTTTTTGGTGGAAGTTTCTTCTCAATTAAGTTTTATAAAAGAGGCACTATTCGATGACTTTGGACAGAGTGGCTTTAATTAATCTTCTCTCGCATTTTTCATCTTTGTTCTATTTTCTGACTTAGGTTCTAAACTTTATTCCTTATATACATCAATTTTTTTTCTACAACTTTAAAGTGTCGGAATCAGAATCACGATTCCCAATTTTAGTGTTCATCGAACATTTTTTTCTTGCTTGCTTCTCTTTCTTTTTCAACTTTACTTTGCTTCGTTTTTCTTTCTCTACTTTCTTCCTCTACTTTTTCTTTTCTCCCTTATTTGTTGCGTGTCGCGCAAATTTCATTTACCGCCAACTCTTTCTTCACAACAATCATGGACACTACTGGACAAGCTCCAGCGTCTACCGTAAGTTGCTACTTTTACCTTCATTAAAATACTCTTCTCTGCTACTAACATTAACAGACCAATGCAGATGAAAAACTTCCACCCATCCGCGAACAACCCTTGAAACCAAGCCCAAATTTGGACCTCTCGGGCGTCACCACAAAACCTCCTCCACGCCAGCCTGGCCAACCAACGTATCGTGGCTGGAAAGAGGTTGGTGGCTGGGAAGAACAAGATGCTTTGACCTTGGAAGATGAGGTCGTCAATCTCTTGAGTCACACCACCATCCTCGACCGCTACTTACCCGCCGTCGCCTACGGTGATTGGTACCACAACGCCGGCTACTTGGCAGTGGGTGGAATCTTATCGTGGATTATCGGCTGGTTCAGATTCCTGTTGGCTCCTCTTTTCTACGTTATGCTCGTATTATCAGTCCTCTACCGTTCCTCCGTCCGGAAATACAGAACTTTTCTCCAGGAATTGGCCCAACGTGAATACTCCATCAAATCGATCGAAAACGACTACGAATCTTTGGATTGGGCAAACACCTTCTTGGAAAAATTCTGGGTCTTCTTAGAACCTTCCATCTCCCAAATCGTCTGCGACCAAGTCAACCCCATTCTCGCCACTTCTCCCATTCCTCAATTCGTTAAGAAGGTATGGATTGACAGCTTCACGGCAGGTACTAAACCTCCACGTATCGATTTGGTTAAAACCTTGCACGGTACCTCAGATGATGTCGTGGTTATGGACTGGGGCTTTTCGTTCACTCCAAACGCCTTGGTCGACTCCAACGCAAAACAATTGAAAAACAACGTGAACCAATGTGCTATCGTCAAGGCAAGTATCTTTGGTGTCGAAATCCCAGTATCTGTACGTGACGTCGCCGTCAAGGGCTTAGCTCGTGTCCGGTTAAGAATGATGTCATCTTTCCCCCACGTCGATACCGTCAATGTTTCTCTCTTGGAAGCTCCTCAGTTTGATTTCAACGCCAAAATTTTGGGCCAATCCGCTTTCCACTGGGAAGTATTGGCCATTCCAGGATTGTACGGCTTTATTAACGAAATGATCAAAAAGTACGTTGGTGCAATTGTGTTTTCTCCACTTTCGTTTCAATTGAACGTTCAACAATTGTTGGCTGGTTATGCCTTAGACTCGTCGATCGGGGTGTTGGCCATCACTGCTCACTCCGCCCGTGGCCTCAAGGGCTTCGATGCTATCGGCAATACTTTGGATCCATTCTTGACGATTGGTTTCAAGCATGAAATTTTGGCTACTTGCTCCACTATTTACGACACTGACCAGCCCACCTGGAACGAAACACACTACATTCCCGTTAAGTCGTTGGCTGAACCACTTAATATCACCGTTATCGACTACAACGAGTACAGAAAAGATCGTGCTGTGGGTACGATCCAGTTTGATTTGGAATGCTTGTTGGACAATGCTGTACAAGACAACTTGACTGCTCCATTCATTCGTAACAACAAGGCTGTGGGTGAATTGAGCTTTAGTCTCAACTTTATGCGTACCTTGGAACCTGAAAGACAAGCAGACGGGGCGGTTATTCCTCCTCCAGACTTGAACACCGGTATTGCCCGTTTTGTTATTGACGAAGCAAGAAACTTGAAGGGTCCTGAGAAGGGCGAACTGGCTTATGTTGAACTTTATGTTGATAACGAAAAACAACTCACAACCAGCGTCCAAAAGAAGACCAACGAACCACGCTGGGGTTCCCTGGTGGAACGGATTGTCCACAACCGTGTCAAGACCAAGATCCGCGCCATTGTCAAGGGCAAGGGTGACCGGGTATTGGGTCAAGTCAATGCGCTGTTGAACGATCTTATTGATGCCACCCAAGTCGACCACTGTTGGTACCCACTTTCTCTGGGTGGTGAGGTCAACATCAAGACCAACTGGAAGTCGGTGGCTCTTGTTGACTCGAGCGGTACCGGTGGCTACACGCCTCCAATTGGTGCGGTGAGAATCAGCATTGAAAGGGCTGAAGACTTGAGGAACTTGGAACGTATCGGAAAGGTTGATCCATACGCCCGGATCTTGATCAATGGATTCCAGAGAGCACGTACTGCTGCAATTTCGCTGACATTGAATCCAACCTGGAATGAAATTCATTACTGTACTGTGACTTCTGCCAACCAGAAGTTGACCATTGAAGTCATGGACGTGGAACACCGTTCTGCCGACCGTACTCTCGGTTCGTTCGATGTCAAGTTGCACGATATCATCAACAAGGACGAGCGCGGCCGTTATATTGAACACGAAGATAACCGCAAACGTAGTTCGCGTTTGATCCACAAGAAGGGACCCAAGGGTGTTGTTACTTACTCGTTGTCGTTCTATCCTATTTTACCTGTTATGTCTCTTCAGGATATCAAGGACCAAGAAGAAGAAAGACAAAAGAAGGAAGAAGAAAGAAAGAAGAAAGCAGAAGAAGCCGCAGCAGAAAAGAAGGACAACTCCAAAGTCAAGGAAACAATTCCTGCCGAGGAAGAAGAAGAAGAAGAAGAGGAAGAAGACGAATGGTCCGGAAAACAGAACTTATCATTGGATCAACTTGTGGAATACTCGAGTGGTGCATTTATCTACGAAGTTATTGAAGGTACGCTTGTTCGTGAAGATGTGTACCTTCAAGCTTTCTTTGATAATCATGGTCACTACGACTACGTTTCGCAAGAGCTTGAACGTCGTGTCACCAAGATTGGAACCACAGGTGATGTCATTATCAAAGAATTGGAATGGTCCAAAGCTTGTTTCCGTGTGGTGAAGAAGAAGGAAGACGTGAGAACCAGCAAATCGCTTGGTGAGTTGACGATCCCTACCCTCCAATTGTTGCGTAACTACTACCACGAAGCCGGCATCATTCAAGTTGGCGATTACAAGTTCAAGATCCAGTGTTCGTGGATGCCGTTACTTTACTCGCAAGGCATTCCACCACAAGACTCGATCAATAACTCTGGTACTGTTGGAATCCAAGTGTTGCGTGCTTCCAACTTGATCGCTGGAGACCGTAACGGCAAGTCTGATCCATATGTGGAGCTTTATCTCAATACCGACAAGGACTATTTCTTCAAGCTGAAGAAGATCAAGAAGACGTTGGAACCAGTGTGGAACGAATCTACATGGGTTGAAGTGTGCAACAAGCACGACGCTGTGTTGAAGGTAGTGTGTTACGACTGGGACATAGGTCCCGAATCGGATGACTTGTTGGGAATTGGGTACATTGAGTTGAAGGATGTTATCCAGGGCCAACAGACTGAGATTTCGTGTGCATTGACTACTGAGGATGGTGGCGATGGTGGTGAAGTGTTCTTTGGATTTGACTTTAAGCCAGGCTTTGTGCTCAACGTGAAGCACTCTACAACTGCCAATGAAGCCTTCAACACCGTCGGTAGTGGATTGGGTGCTGGTAAGGATGTAGCCAAGGGTGTTGGCAAAGGAGTACTTGGAGGGGGTGTGAAGGTGTTCAAAAAGGGCTTGGGTCTTGGCCGTGACAAGGAGTGAGAGTTTGTATTGAAAAACGTTTATTTAAGACTGTATTTTGTTATCTTTTAAAGGGGTTGAAGCTGTAGGTTCGTAAGCTGGTGGAGGGGCATCTGCCTGGTCTGAGGAAGAAGAAGAAGAAGAAGGAGAAGAAGCAGGAATTGGGACAGGAATTGAAGCAGGAGCTGGATCAGCAATGGAAGAAGAGACTGTTGGTCCAGCCGATTCGATTGATTCGTCGAGTTGGATTGGACTTGGTTCTTTGTAAATGAAGAAGATAAAGTAGATCAGGAACAAGGCTCCGGAAGCGTAGAACAAAAACGTCAATAATATCGAAAGGAACAAGTATTTGTTCAATGAGTATTTATTGAGGATGAAGATTGGAGCTGGAGGAACCAAGATTCCCAAGAGAACCAAGAGAGCAGTTTTCATTGACATTTCGTTGGTGATAACTAGAAAGTGAAAAAAAGAAGACCACGAACGATAAAAATGGATGATCAAAAGAGGGGATGAAAATTGGAAGGAGCAAGAATAAAGTAATTAAAATGAAAAGAATACAAAAGGATGAAGAAAAAAATTAGGATGAAAAGCTAAAAAGAAGCAGAAGAAGAAGAAGAAGAAGAAGAAGAAGAAGAAGAAGAAGAAGATTAATTGATGACAAGCGAATGCTAAGAAAAGTGGAGATATTTGAATGAAAAATACGATCCATGTATTAGAAATAATTGGAATTGGAATTTGATTGAGAGAAAACAACCAAAAAAATCCGATCAAAGAATAAAAAATGGTACTTAGAAGAACAGAGAGATTTCAATCAATAAAGATAGGTATATAAAAACTAAAATTGTGTAAGAAATTTGTTGTAGTAACAGAATAAATTATGGAGATGATTAAAATGAGTTGGGTAAAAATAAATATAAGGTAGGTACAGAATCAGTAATAAAAATCAGGAACCGAACTCAGATGAAAATAAAAACCAATCAGTTAAGTAATAAATTTGAATTATAAAATCAGAATAAGTTACCAAAAAAAAAAAAAAAAAAATCCATGTATAATGTAACCAAAATTCTTCCATCTACATTACATCTACATTTGAATTCTTGTTTTTCTAGCACCATTGAACGTAACATGTCAGTTGTGTGTTTGAAATGATTAATAAATGTCTTGTTTTAATGTCTCGCCTATTTTTTCTTCATGCCCGGAAATGTCGCATTTTTTTTGACTCTTGTGCGATGCTTTTCAGCTCATCACAAAATTTTTCTCATCTACAACCATGGATATCTCGAAGCCTGTGGGTAGCGAAATCAAGTCGGTGGACTTCGGCGTCCTTTCCGATGAAGAGATCCGCGCGCTTTCGGCCAAACAGATCACAAATCCCATTGTGTTTGACAACTTGGGCCATCCAATCGCCGCCGGGTTGTACGACCTCGCGTTGGGGGCCTTCCTTCGTAACGTCTGTACTACTTGTGGTTTGGATGAGAAATACTGTCCAGGACACTTGGGACACATCGAGTTGCCTGTTCCTGTGTATCATCCGCTTTTTTTCAACCAGTTGTACGTGTTGTTGCGTGCTTCGTGCCTTTACTGTCACCACTTCAAGTTGAGCAGTTTGGAAGTCCATTTGTTCGAACAGAAGTTGCGTCTTGTCCAGTACGGCTTGCTCTTGGAATGTGTTGAGTTGGAAAACATGTTGGTCTACGGATCCAATGACGATGACGACGAAGACGCCATTGTTAGCGTGGATACTAAAACCAAAAACGAGTTGAGAAAACGCCGTGAAACTTACGTTGATTCCATGATTGCCCTGGCCATCAAGGAGGACAGAACCAACGTTCACGGGATTGTCACTGCCACCGTTGCAGCCGAAAGAAAGGCCACAATCCAAGCCTTCTACAAGCGTTTGTTGGCAAGACCCAAATGTGACAATTGTGGCATGTACTCGCCGCTGTTCCGTAAGGACGGCTTCACAAAGATCTTTGAAAATGCGTTGCTGGACAAACAAATCACCAACAACCGTGTCAAGGGCCTTGTCAGACCCGATATGTTGAAGAAAGGGGGTGCTTCGAAGTCCGAATCGCTTCCCAACATCAAACACAAGGCTGGATCGAAGTATGTGTTGCTGACAGAGATCAGAAACGTATTGCGGGCGGTGTTTGACAACGAACAGCGCATTGTGCAGCAGGTTTTCAACCTGAGACCCAACCAGACCGAAAAGGTTTCTGCCGATATCTTTTTTAGACATGCATTGTTGGTTCCTCCAACCCGGTTCCGTCTTCCATCGAAGCTCGGGGACGAAATCCACGAAAACTCGCAGAACGAGTTGTTACTGAACATTTTGAAGACGTCTCTTCTTATTCGTGACTTGAACGAGCAGATCTCGACGCTCCACAAGGGTAAGTTGCTGGTGGAAGAACGCAAGATTGTGTTTAACCGGTTGATGAATTCGTTTGTCACCATCCAAAACGATGTCAATGCGTTTATGGACTCCACCAAGAACCTGAATGCCCAGGCCGGCAAAGTGCCTAATCCTGGTATCAAACAGGCGTTAGAAAAGAAGGAAGGTTTGTTCAGAAAACACATGATGGGTAAGAGAGTCAACTATGCTGCCCGTTCGGTCATTTCTCCCGATCCAAACCTTGAAACCAATGAAATCGGGGTTCCTCCGGTGTTTGCAACGAAATTGACATACCCAGAACCCGTAACGGCGCACAACGCTGCTGAAATGCGTCAAGCAGTTATCAATGGTCCAGATGTACATCCAGGAGCGGTGCAGATCCAAAACGAAGACGGTCAGTTAGTGTCGTTGATTGGTATGACGATGGAACAGAGAAAGACGCTTGCCAACCAGCTTCTTACTCCCTCAAACGGAGCTTCGGTGGTGAACAAGAAGGTTTACCGTCATATCAAGAACAAGGACGTGGTGATCATGAACCGTCAACCTACGTTGCACAAGGCTTCGATGATGGGACACATTGTCCGCGTTTTACCCGGAGAAAAGACGTTACGTCTCCACTACGCCAACACCGGTGCATACAATGCCGATTTTGACGGGGACGAAATGAATATGCATTTCCCACAAAACGAAAACGCCAAAGCGGAAGCCCTCAACTTGGCAAACACCGACTCTCAGTACGTGACTCCAACGTCGGGAGCACCGCTCAGAGGTTTGATTCAGGACCATATTTCTGCTGGGGTGTGGTTGACTTCCAAAGATACGTTTTTCACCCGGGAAACCTACCAGCAGTTGGTGTACGGCTGTATTCGTCCTGAAGATGGCCATACCACCAATAACCGGATTGTGACGGTTCCTCCGGCCGTGTTCAAGCCACAGGCTTTGTGGACCGGTAAACAGATCATCACAACCATTTTGTTGAACATTACGCCCGATGGGGTTCCTGGTATCAATCTTGTATCGAAAAACAAGATCAAGAACGAGTACTGGGGCGCTGGGTCGGCAGAAAACGACGTGGTGTTCAAGAACGGTGAGTTGTTGTGCGGAATCTTGGACAAGTCGCAGTACGGAGCCTCACAGTACGGGATTGTGCACTCTCTTCATGAAGTGTATGGTCCTGCTGTTGCTGGGAAGACGTTGAGTGTGCTTGGCCGTCTTTTCACCAACTACACGATGATGCAGGCGTTCACCTGTGGGATGGACGACTTGAGGTTGACGGCTGAAGGTAACCAATGGAGAAAGGAGATCTTGAAACAGTCGGTGGATATCGGTAAGGTTGCTGCTCAAGAAGTCACCAACTTGGATGAGCCCAACGAGCCTGAATTGCTCCGGAGACTCGAGGAGATCTTGCGTGACGACAACAAGTTGGGTATTTTGGATGCGGTGACGCAGGCCAAAGTCAATACCATCACTTCTCAGGTTGTTTCCAAGTGTGTTCCCGATGGAACTATGAAACGGTTCCCGTACAACTCGATGCAGGCGATGGCGCTTTCTGGTGCCAAGGGTTCCAACGTTAATGTGTCGCAGATCATGTGTTTACTTGGACAACAGGCGTTGGAAGGCCGTAGAGTGCCGGTGATGGTATCAGGAAAGACACTTCCGTCATTCAAGCCGTTCGAAACCGACGCCAGGGCCGGTGGTTACATCAAGGGCCGGTTTTATTCCGGTATCAGACCCCAGGAATATTATTTCCACTGTATGGCGGGCCGTGAAGGTTTGATTGATACTGCGGTGAAGACTTCGAGATCGGGATACTTGCAGCGTTGTTTGACCAAGCAGTTGGAAGGTGTTCATGTCAGTTACGATAACTCGGTGCGTGATGGTGACGGATCGTTGATTCAGTTCCTTTATGGTGGAGACTCTATCGATACCACCAAGCAATCACACATGAACCAGTTCGAGTTCTGTGCCAACAACTACGATGCATTGGTGGCCAATTACAGTCCAGAAAACACCGACCATTTGGACTTCACCACGGCAGTTCTGTACAACAAGAAGGTAAAGAAGAGCTTGAAGAAGAACCAGGACGTTCCTCACTACGAACAGCAGCACAAGTACGATCCGGTGCTTCTGGTGTACAACCCAGCCAAGTACTTGGGTTCGATTTCCGAACAGTTCCAGCAGAAATTGGACAATTTTGTGGAAAAGAATCCACATATCGTCACCAAATCGAAGGAGGAAGCCAAACAGAAGGATATCTTACACGAAAAGAAGTTCCGTCTGTTGATGATGTTGAAATACATGAAATCGTTGATCAATCCGGGCGAATCAGTGGGTATCATTGCCTCGCAGTCGATTGGGGAACCTTCGACTCAAATGACGTTGAATACTTTCCATTTTGCCGGTCACGGTGCTGCCAACGTTACGTTGGGTATTCCACGTATGAGAGAAATCATTATGACGGCATCTGCTGCCATCAAAACTCCACAGATGACGCTTCCGATCCTCAGCGATGTCTCAGACGTATTGGCCGATTCGTTCTGCAAGTCCGTGGCTCGGATTGTGTTGAGCGAAGTCATCGACAAGGTCGTGGTGACGGAAACAACTTCTGCCAACGAAGACGGCACGAACTCGCGTTCGTACACCGTATCCTTGCGCTTCTACACCCGTTCTGAGTACGTTGAGGAGTACGGCATCTCTCAAGAGTACTTGGAAAACGTCATTACGTCCAACTTTTTGCATGCTCTCGAAGCCCAGATTGTCAAGGAGGTCAAGAAACAGAAGAGACCCGACTCGATGCCAACAATCGGCAAGTCTGCCGGCAAGACCGACTTGGAGTCGATTTCCGGCAAGATAGTCGAAGAAGACGATGGCGAAAAGACCGATCACAAGCAACAGGTTTCGTATGACGGTCCTGACGACGACGAAATCGAGACTATGAAGAAGGCCGAAGAAACCAGCGACGAAGAAGGTGAAAATTCCGATTCGGAAATGTCTGAATCCGACTCCGACTCCGACTCCGACTCTGAGTCTGGTTCTGGGACAGTTGTTGCTAAAAAAGAGCTTTCAAGAAGTGCCAAAGATCGTCAAAGCGAAGTGATTGCTTCACACAACCTTGTTACCAAGTTCGATTTCGATGATGAAAACGGTGAATGGTGTGAATTTGATTTGGAACTCAACGGTAATGAGACCCAAAAGTTGTTGATGGTCAACATTGTCGAAGAACTTTGTCGTCGACAAGTGGTCCGTGAAATTCCGCATATTGGTCGGTGCTTACGTCCTGAACCTGGTGCTGATGGAAAACGTATTCTTACAGCTGAAGGAGTCAATTTCCGTGAGATGTGGGAACAGGACGACGTGGTGGACGTCAATGCCATCACATCGAACGATATCGTGGCGGTGTTGAAGACTTATGGAGTTGAAGCTGCGAGAAACACCATTGTCAACGAAATCTACCGTGTCTTCGATACCTACGGGATCAGTGTGTCGTCACGGCACTTGGATTTGATTGGTGATATGATGACACGTGAAGGTACGTACTTGGCCTTCAACCGTCAAGGTATTGATACCTCGACGTCGGCATTCATGAAAATGTCGTACGAAACTACATGTCAGTTCTTGACCAAGGCGGTTTTGGACGGTGAAAGAGAAGATTTGGAGTCGCCATCGGCAAGAATCGTGTTGGGAAAGCTCTCGAACGTCGGTACGGGTTCGTTTGATGTGTTTACCAAGTTGAATTAGCATTGTTTTATAGATAATTAAAAAGAAAAATAAGTGAATTGATTTAATTTTTATTATTGTTATACATTAAACGCAGCAATAAGAAAGGAAGCAACAAAAGCGATCTTAAAGTTAGGATTCTGTAACACCAAGTGTTTGAGACTGACTCTTTCGGTACCGATTCTAACGATCCGATTCCATGGAATCGTGATTATGCCACGCGATTCCAAGAACTGGACAAGAAAGTACGAAGATAAACTCAAAAATACGAGAACTGACAGCAATTTGCCCACCACAATGCCCAAGAACAAGCCGGTGACCGAACCTATCGTCAATTCCTCGTAGTTGAGGCCCAAACTTGGTTCGGCGGTTTTGACGGCTTCTACGGTCGGTGTATTTGTCTGGAGCTGGTTGAAGGGCAAGGCAGTATCGTTGAATACAACTGGCTTAAATGCAAGTGACAGAGCGGCGGCAATGGCTGCTGCCAACGCCGTTTTGCCCACTGTTGGCTTCAACGTGGAGGTGCGGCCGGTAGTACCATGGAACGTGCGTCTTGTGGCGAATCTGGCGGTGTTTGGGCGTAAAAGCGACTGTTTGACAACACGTAATGGCTGGCACTTGAGGTTTCTGAACAATAACGGGAACATAGCGACAAAGAAGAGTAGAGTAGTACGTTGAAGTTTGGAGAATTGTTGGGGTAATTGTTGATTGCTTTGCACGTTGGGTAATTTACATGTTGGCCCCTCCATCCACAAAAGTTGGAGAACAGAGATGTAAAATTTGTGTAAAAGGAGAAAAAAAGGACGACAAAAAAAATCGAATAAAGAAGAAAGAGCCAGGAATTAAAAGGAAAATACAAAGAATCCACAATTTGTTAAACAAAAGTACGTATGAAATCAGAAATCATTTGAAGAGTTCCATTAGTTGCTGCAATCAGATTTTTGCAGTTTACACTGGATGCAAAATATCTATCAAAATGCGACATTAATTAATTTCGGTAATGAAACCAGGTACCGCTTTGCTTGTGACCGGCTGACTTTTCTGCCGCACCCCACATTTCCAACATCTATGGTTGTTGTGACCTGTGAATGCTGTGAGAATGCTATTATTGCAGCCATATTTATCCCCCAAGAAAGATGTAAAGACAGAATTAAAACTCTTGACAACTTGCACTTGCCCCAAGAACTGGCCATTTTCCTCCTGAGTCCCGACCCATTTTACACTCAATGGACTGGAATGTCTCAGAACTCAAGGTGGATCGTTGCTATTGAGGAACCTGTTGGGTTGGTAGCAAACTACAGCGGTTCATTCACAATGGGTTCTGATGCAAAATAGAGCACGGTTAACGTTGTTTCAAAAAGAAGAGTC
>JAJMFY010000045.1:0-49710 GCA_030574955.1 Teunomyces lycoperdinae
TCTTCTTCTTCTTCTTCTTCTTCTTCTTCTTCTTCTTCTTCTTCTTCTTCTTCTTATTTCTTGCCATAATAATCTTCCTGGCTCCTGTTGTGTGGACACGATATCTGTCAAAATCACGAGAATGGAACACTTCGTAACACGAAAGCAAAAGAATCGTAGCTAATACAAAGTCCGAAGTTGCCTTTTTTTGTTCTTCAAGAGTTTTAGAAGTTCAGTACACGATCACAAGAGTAATTGGTCGATGACTAATTGTGGAGTATCGTTAGCACCACATAGTTGAGATCTTATTTTTGCCAGAAATGCCAATAATGTAGTCAAAATCGAAGGATATGCCATCGATAAACGTGACAAAATCACCCTGGACTGATTTTCTTTGTAAATATGAGCGGGGGCTGGAACTAGATGGTCTGTTGCAAGTGTGACCCAGAAATGCATGAGAAATCGATAAAATGGTACCTGGATAAGAATATCTGGCATGGGAAGTAGCAGAGGTGCTGGTGACACCATCTGTAGAGTATGTTTTCTTGCTTCGTCTTCTTCTTCCTCGTTTTCTTCTTCCATCTCAAACTTCCATACGCTGAATAGAAAGTCTCGTATCGAGTTTGACGGTGAAACGGTCAACATTCCGTAATTAGCAAGCTACGTTGACATAAAAGGTTCAATACCGGCCAAATCTTCCAGGTAATCTGACAAACTTTCTTCTTCGATATCAATTCTCGGAGGTTTACCATGGGCTGGATTTGTTTCAATCCGTATAAATCCTGAGCCACCATTGGATTCATCCATATTCATACCACCAGTATCTGCATTTTGCAAGAAATTGTTGAAGATGTCCGAATTTTGGAGATCAATCTGATCTCTGCGATTTGAAATTCTATCAAGCGCATTAGAAAGGCTCTCAATCCCGGTGGAAATTCTAGGTGTGTCAAAGACAGTTAGTAGAGGTGTCTTTAAGAGATCTGTTTCGTGTACCGGGGTATCATGTTCTGTGCTCAACCCGTTTGGGGTCAAATCATTTGTGATCAAACCCAATACTGCATCAAAGTGACGACGTGATGGAATAATATCTTGGACCGGTTCTGGCACTGTTTGATCTGGTTTTGGTTCAGGTTGCTATTTTTACTGCGTGGAACACGAACTGAAGCTATGGCTCTGAGTTTGGAACCCTATCAGAATGCTCCTATTGGTATTTCGCCTTCTTATTTCGACGGGAATCATCTTGGTATGGTCTGCCTCCCCATGTCAAGATTAATGAGTAGTCGCACTTGTTGTTGGTCCGAACACAGTAAGAACACTGAGGCTTCTGTTCATTGCACTTTATTTTGAGACGCTTGCAGTTATGGCATCCGTTCCTACTGCACTTGATCTTTTTCTTGTCCTTTAATACAAATCAAAAAAAAAATCTAAAAAGTATGTCTAATAACTATGATTCTTATAAGAGTCGTCATCGTCTCTAGACAATCAGCTTCCCCCAAAAATAAAATTATAATTGGTCTTGATCGCCCAAGATTCCGCGACTTTTTTCGGTGTGCTTCTCCGCGTACTTCTTGCCATATAATATGGATAATAATCTTTCGTAGAGGCGGTAGAGATACCCTGCAAATACCAACAATCCACCGAGAATAGTAGCTAATCTTGAACAAAACTGCCAGAATGAGAGACGGCGTTCCACGATAACAAGTTTTATTGGTTCAAAGTCGTATCTAAAATAGATACCTGGAACACCTCTGAGACGGCCACTTCTATCTGGGTGGATAACCAGGTGTTGTTCTGTTAACGAATATTGATTCGTATCAATGGCAAGTCCTAACTTTTCATACACGGTGGGCACAACCTTGGTGAAGTACTTGTATGCCTGAGTATTTTCGGTAGTAATCTTTCCAGTTCCATCCAACGGATTGTCAAGGTAAGGATAGAAATCACCATAGGAAAATTCCTGGATCATATGGGTAAAATTCAATGACTCCATAGGAACATGCAGCCGATCTGAATAGCCAAAGCCCTTGGCAGTAATGTGGAAATCACCACGAACATGATTGACTGGTATAGAACCAAAAATATGGCACGCGGGAGCACCATCATTCATACGCAATCCAGATGCACTATATTCAGCCCGTAAGGAATCCTGCATAACCTTCTCTAAATCAGGTGTGTTATGCTCATCATTTTCATTGTTGACGTTGAATCCCTGGGGAACAAAGAAGTCTCTACCTTCAAAGTTGAGCGTTTCACCTGCTAAGTAGCGATCATGCGTTATATCCATGACATTGGTATGGAGGAACTGGCATGGCATTGCTATCAACATATCCAAATTGATTGAGAGCTCTGACCGTATTTGGTCGTCCACAACAAACTGGTGATCCACATACCCACCAAGATAACCTCCAACTTCAACCCAAATAATGAGGAGACCGCAGAACACCATCATGACTGTGGAAACACCACCACGTTGTGATCGCACAGTGTTCTGAGAATTCACTTTTGGAAACGCATCGAACGTTCGCACCTTATTGGCAAACGACTCCATGATACCGTCCTATGTAACCTAGACATATGAATCGTGTTCAAAAAGAATATGAGGGTCGTGTGTGGTACGATTTCTTCCATTGGTTTGACTGCAAAAAAAATATGAAGAAAAAGAAAAAGACGTTGCGATCTAATAAAGCGGCTGCAGACAATCTATGCTGCTGCACAATCGACGCGATTTAGTACAATAAATACGTTATCTTATTTTGAGCATGGAGTGCTAGAAATTTAATATAATTCATCATTATTCTAAATTGCCACATGAGATTACACTTTCCTACCTGAGGAATCTCAAAATGGTGTTGGCGTCTTAACAGGACGTGCGTAACGGTAACATTCTCTAACAAGACGCCGTCTGCGAAACTCATATGTCATATCTTGAGCATGAAAACTATTAGGATTATCGTAGATCCAGCCTTCTTTGTCGCCTTCATTAATCTCAAAAAGTTCATTCACCTTGATCGATCTTTCTTGAAGGAATTTGAGCGGCTCTGAGTCAACCTGCCATTTGTTCGCATAACTCAACTCAAACTTCCATCCTGGTGCAGCATATACCTTGGAAAGATGATTAACTCCGCGAGGCATTTTCCCACCAACTCGTCTTAAATCTTTTATATCAAACATATTGGAGGTATACTTTAAAAAGTTCCATTCTTTTTTAAGAACACTCTTCATTTGTAATTCATAAACCTCTACAACCCGTACTTCAGGTGATTCATCAACGATTATGTCCTTGCGATTAATAAATTCGTTTTCATGAGCAGACTTAATTGGTTTTGAAGACTCTTGTGGTGTTTGTGTAGTTTCTTTTGGGTTCGTGATTGGGTTTGGGTTTGGTTTGGAACCTTTCTTGTTTCCCATGGAGGCTAAGAACTTTTTGCTCTTAGGATGACAGAGAATGATTCCTACCCAACCACTCTGAATGAATATGAAGGTCCAAGGGATAAATTGGCCAAAGAATAAAACTCCCGAAGTGCCAGCAATTACACCATAAAATATAAGTGTCGAAAGTTTTTCGTCCTTGAAACCACATGTTTCGTACCAGAACCGTTCCGCATCGGAGTATGCTTTCAACATATCAGTAGTTAAATTTTGAAGGTCTCTCATATTGGACAAAAGGGCAGTTTGGGACTTGGGGGTTTCATTCTTTTCGACAACAATTTCACCGTCAGTAACCGTAGCTGATTCAAGATCTTTTGGGGAATAGTCGGAAGAACTAGAACTAACTGAATCTGAATCGATATCATCTACCAAGTCTTGTAATATGCTACTGTCCTCAGATTGATTCAAGAAGCTGAGTAGGGATTGACCACGTTTTTTGACCGGAATGATTTCAGGAGTCCGCATGGGATGCCGGTAAATAAATCCAGGTATTAATATTCCAAATAGCAAGAAAATGAGAGGGTATGCAAGCACAAGGTGAGGCCATAAACAGGTGGCGGTATATATGACCAATGCAGATAATGTCTTTGTTGGCTTCTTCCATGTAAGTATTTGAATTAATCCTGTCTGAAGCTGAAGAATTCCACCCATGCGTTTACTCAAGTTCTTAAAGTTGGACGATAAAATGGTGATAGATAGATTCGGCTTCGATCTCTTGGTGGTGTTATCTTCCTGGGAAGTTGCCTTACGTGGCGTATCTGGTATAGTGTAACTCAAAAGTCTGTCGATAACTGTGTCAACAAAGTGACCTGCCTTAGATTCGTCGGCAGAACTCGGCATACTCTCAATATGATTGATGTCCTCGGTTGTAAAGACAGGGCTAGCTTCTGTTGATTCGTCGGCAGAGGCAGTTTCTGTCAATATCATGTTTATCGCTTGTATTTCTCCCTTGTTTTAGTTTCGATCGTAAACGTCGGAATGTAATATTTTAGGGACAGGCAGTCGTTAGTTAGCCAAGTTTTGCAGATGACAAAATGCAATCACATGGGAAATGTGGAGTAGTTAGGGCTACTGAATTAACATGTAAAAAAATCGTAATCAAGACGTGTTTGAAATTTTACTTTTTTGCAGTTTACAAGAAGCTAACGGTAGTGTGCTAATTTGCTATGGGCACACGACACAAAGGAGTCGTAACCGGTCCTTTATTATCATAACTATACAAAAAGCAATACCACATGGCTTGTCTAATCATGAGGAGTTAGGGAGACGAACTTATAAGGAAGGGAAGTTAACGTCGTTGATTTCTGGCTTGGCAGCGGAAGGCTTCTTACCACCGCGAGCAACACCACGGGCACCGCCGCGAGCACCGCCGCGAGCACCACCACGAGCACCACCTCTACCTCTGGTAGCTGGTCTGTCAGAGGATGATTCTTGGTCAGCGAAAACGGCGTTAATATCAAGGAACTTCTTTTCCTTGGCAGCCTTGCTCTTGGCCTTCTTGACAACAGTAGATTCAACGTAAGATTCTTGTTGCTTTTCAATCTTTTCGGAAGCAGTCCACTTGTCTTCGGCACCTTCGTTAGCCTTTCTGGTGGACTTGGCACCCAAACCTTCTTGCTTCAAGGTCAATTCAGCGAAGTAGTCTTGCAAGGATCTGCCTGGAGCAACTGGAGCTTCAGCTTCTTCTTCTTCTTCTAATTCAGCAGCAGCGTCTGCCAAAGCTTCGATTTCAGCATCTTCAATTCTGCTAGCGGAGTTACCCCAACCTTGGTTGACCTTCTTCTTGGAGTCGGTCTTGTTGGATCTGGAGTGACGGTCAAATGGTCTCTTGGAGTGTTTGGATTGAGTAGAAGCTGGGGCAGCAACAGACTTGTTGTTGGCCTTGTTCTTGAAAGCAGCATCGTTACCGGTGGCCTTGTTGGTCTTCTTCTTAGCCTTGGCTGGGTCAGCAGAAGGTGGAGGAACGTCAGCCTTCTTGGAGGAAACGTTCTTCTTAACAATTTCCCTAACAGACAATTGAGGAGCAGAGTCGTCTTCGACGTCGTTACCTAATAAGTGGTACAAGTTCTACCTTGTTAGTATAATCTTATACGCATAATAATTCCTCTACTTACCTTGTTTTCAAAAGACATTGTGGTATTAAAGTGTAGAGAACAAATTAGTCAACTGAAAAATTTGCTGACGTTCAACGAAAATTTTAGTTTTTGTGTCATTTTCTATTTAATTCTGTTGCCCTCTCCCCCAGCTCTCTACGTTCTCCTGGGCATGCACAGAACAGGAGTCTACACAAATAATATCCATATCATTATTTATATTCTAGTCAGATCTCTTGTAGATAAACTCTTCACCAACACGGGACAAAAATGACCTGATGGCAATTCTCAACTCTCCAGACATACTCTTAGAAAAGAGTCTTAACGTAAGCTTGTACATAGATGGACCATGCTCCTTGAAATCGTCTTCATCCAATTCAACGTAACCTTGGTATATTTCAATAATTACTGGTCTCCACGTTGCAATATACTTCTGCTGGTGGTTTTCATCGAACTCGGCATAACGTTCGGTTATACCACTGCACAATGGAATAAGACTCTCCAGAATCACCTTTTTGGCGTCATCATCTGTTTTGTCGTCGTCGCAGTACATCCGGAACATGATGTTAATAAACACAGCAGAAGATGAAGATTCTTGTTTCATCAAGTTTGGTAACCTCTCAATTACTCCGGCATTCCATAACCGTACTCTCAAATCATAATCATCATTAAATGTCCTTGAAAAGTCATAACTGCCCTTCAACAACATGGCTAGCTTCATCAAGTAGTCATATGGAACCGTTTCGTAAAACAAATCATTTTCAAGTAACTCACTCAATGTTTGGATTAACAAAAGTTGAAGTACACTCTTTACAACAATTGATGATTTATCGCGTGACTTGCGTAATCTTTCTTCAGTGTCGTGCAACAATGAGTTCTGGGAAGTATTAGAATTCACCTCATTATTTTCTTCTTCTGCACGCAGCTCCCGACTTCTTAAGGGATCTGATGTGAATAACTCTTTGGCTTCTGTCAAATCAAACAAGTTGGCAAATGCTTCGGTAATTTGCCCCCATTGCTCCTCAGAAAACTTAGCAACATTGTCCAACAATAAGGTCATGAAGCCTTCTCTTCCGGTACGTGCAATGGTGTCATTAGCCTGGCAAATACATGAAACAATCAAGTTTAAATAATCATCAAGCATTGAACCTAACGAATCAAAGTAATGGGTAAAAAGCATAATAATGCTTTTCAAAGCCTGGATCAAAGTTGTGGAAAGCCAAACGGATAACTTATCATTGGTATCGTCGACATTGAGTTCCCAGTGGTTGCTCAACACACTAAAGATAGGGAATAAAAGTTGACGACATGTTAAATCCCAGAAGTCAAACTCAAAGTATTGGCCATAGTCCATCAACACATTGAACAAGTAATTCAACGCCCGAGATCTGACTTCCAATTCTTCACCATTCATTATAATATCGTGGAATCCAAACAACACAGGGAACCATAACTTGACCAAGTCATCGTATTTGGCTCTAGACTGTTCATCATCCCCATTGACCTTCATTTTATGCTTGTCACCAAAGCTGATTTGAGCAACTTGGTTAACTAATTTCAGAAGAACATCCAAGGATAACAAGCTAACTCTCTGGAATCTCTCGTTCTTTGCTAATTCTGTAAAGCAAACAACAAGTTCTGCAAACGTTTCTTGAGCACGAACTTCATCGATGTATTCCTTATTAATCCATTTGGCCATTTTGTATGACTTCATTACCATAGACTCTTTATTCTCTTTGGCAGCAGCACTCAACACGCTAAAGATTGTCTTCCAGCCGGACTTAATTTGACCTGCTCTTGCCATGATCATATTGTTGATACATTCTAATACCATGTCCTTTACTTCTAAAGAGCCATTGTGCACAATCACATACTCAAATGGCTTCAAAAATTCCTTCTGGAACTTGAAATGTGCTAACTCATCGATCTCCAAGAATCTCATGGATAACTGACGCAATGAATCCAAGGCAAAGAATGAAATTGCTGGGTTGCTATGACATCCAACCTTATTGAAAGTTTCTCCTATAATGGTCCATAATTGCGACCATTCAAGACGGATACGATTCATGTTGTAGTAACAAATGTCAACCACCTTCTGCAAGGAGAACGTTCTTGGATTGCTACTTTGACCTGACGACTCGATCTCTTCGCTGACAACTTCTGATAATGCTTTAACGAATTCGACGATACCATCGCCAGATAAGTTTGCACTATTAGTGAAAATTTTATCGATTGCCACTCCCAACTCTGTGTTGGTCAACAACTTGGCAGCTTCGTAAGTCAAATGTTGGTTATGGAATTTGTTGGCAGCAGTTTGAGAAGCCGAAGTTTGTGTCGTGAACAGACTAAAGAAACTTGCACTGGCTCTTGTTGTCTCAGTCGAGGTCTTGGTAACAAGTTTTGCAGTAGAGACATCCGGAATGGAATCTTGGTCCACACCTTGAGCTATCAATTGTAATCTTTCAATCTGAGAGATAGAAGTCAAGATTTGATTCCAAGATTCCTTCAATTGATTACCTTCTGCAACAGCTAATTCCAACATGATATAAATGGCATCGACATTCTTAGGTTTCATATCTTCGTAGTTGTGCAAATTCTCGAATTGAACCAATGCGCGTATAAATGATGTTCTAGCGTATTCCAAGTCAAACATGCAAGCAATGCGCACCGATAATTTAATGCCTTCCAAGCATGTTCTTGTTATTTCTTCTTCGTCGTATTCCTTGAATGGAGGTGTTAAACCTGCCAAGATTGACATCCATAAGGTGTCAAAAATAGACTTGACATGGTGAACGTGATTAGCAGCGTAGAAAACACCATTCGAGTCATCAGATTTAAGTTTCTTTCCCAAGTTTCTGACAAGTTTTTCTGTCTTACTAGACATCTCTTTCGAAGCATGAATATAAGCCTCCCGATTTAAATCACGGCTGTTAAAAAACCCAACAGATCCGGTAGTTGGAATGGAAATCTCACCTGCTAATAAGGCAGTGTGTTGTTCAGATTGCAATTTAATTTCATTGTCCTGGATCTCATCGTAAATCTTCCTCAAAAAGTCAAGAGATAAGTCCTTTCCATCATCGATTCCACCATTGTTAATAACAAAATTATCAAATGTCATTCTCTTCTTAATCTGTGGTGAATGTAAATCAGTGTTAAGCATAATCACAGAATAAGATAAAACATACGCAGCATCAGCGTTTGAGAAAACAGTTGGGTTGCCCAAAACATATCTTTCAGCAAACTTCAACATAAATCTATCAATCTTTTGTGCCTCACCTGGTAACCGGAACGATTGTAAGAACAATCTCATTGCATCAACAAACTCCAAGTTGGTGAATTCCATTTGATCGACAAATGCATGCATAATAGCAACATTCTTCTCATTGGCATCACCTAAGTATTCACCGATTACCGCTTTATCTAATCCATCAGTTTCTAATAAAAATTTGGCAATATCTTCTGCAGAATCCGAAGGAAGGAATTTCTTATGAACAAAGTACGCAATTCCCTTCTTCGCCTTCTGATTGAACTGCCTGACACCTTCTAGGTATGCCTTCTTACGTTGTTTCAAGTTCTCGAACTGCTCGGGGTCATCAGTTTCGTTGAATTGTTCAGTGTTCAAGAAGGATCCATTTCTTGACGGATTACCTGTTGAACTATTAGAATCAACAGTTGCTGATCTGTCTCTTTGAATTGATAGGTTGGAATTGTTGTGAATCATATCAGGTTTATTGTTGATTCCCTTGTGTGCCCAAGAGTATAATGATTTTAAGAAAGCAACTGTACAACCAATGGAAGTCATCTTTAGGGCATACTCCACCGGGAAATAGCTGTAAATTTCTGGCTCTGGGAGCTTGGAAGACATCGTAGAACTGGTCAAATTTGCAACCTTGCTAATATCGTACACGGAAATATCCTTTCTTTTATTTTCTTGATAAGCTGTCTTTTGTTGTGCAGTGACTTCCACTCTCAATAACGATAATCTGGTCAAAAAATCAACAATCTTTTCACAAATATTAGGCATGCTGCTGTCACAATCATAATTCAAGTAAAATTCAATGATACATCTTGAATCATTACATAACTTCTCAAGGATGGACAACAAATACCGTTTTTGATGGGCCGTTGAAGTTTTCATTTCGGCAACTGGGAAATAGATTTCGTCCCAAAATACAGGGATTTCACGCTTGAATTCAGATCTAAGGTTAGAAATAATCAACCAAAATATCTCCAAGGATAACTCAAACACTGGAGCCAACGGTGATGCAGCATTTCTGGATAAAGATAAACAAATGTACTGTCTAACAACATTGATCAATCTCGTCTGCTCGTTCGAATTGGAAGATAAAATGACCACATTAGGACTCAAGAATACATCAATGTGTTCTTTCAAAATTGTGTGAATAATATGTAAGGATAATAGCTTCGATCTTACAGAATGTGATCTCATATCCAAGGTTTCAGAGTCGATTCCTTTTACGGAAAGTTTGCACATGGCTCTGAAAATCAAGAAAGCGTCCTTCACGACTAAATCCTCATCGTCTTCAGTCGCTTTGTTGGCTTCATTGACTCTCTGGTTTTCATAAGAATCATCATTTAACTTCTCCAAATTCTTCAATGTCAACTTTTCTGGTTGGTCAGGAAGTGCAAGCTCCTCTTTGCTGATGGTGGACGATCTCAATTGGCTTGTTGATTTTTGTCTTTTGAAGAGCTCTGAATCTGAGATACGTTGGAAGATTGCGGCTATAACTTGAGTTAAGATACCTTGAGCAACTGATTGATTTCTTGCCGACAAGGAGAAGATGAAAACATTGTAGATCTGTCTAACTGCCTTAAGTAAAGAAGCACCATGACATGGCATGACAAGAATTGAATGCATCAATGCTCTAACGACTTGCAATTCCAACTCTGGATCAGTTCCCTCGCCTTCGAAACAAGCCGAGATAACATCCACTGAGGAGTCTGTCAAATTCACTTTGTCTTCAGTATCATCAAATTGAGCATAGTCAAATAACTTAGAGAAGAGATCGATTGCAGTCGCCTTTAATTCACTTGAACCAGTTTCGCATGTAACTTTCAATGCGTCAAAGATTAGGTGAGGGTCTCTGGATTGTGGATTTTGCAACGAATCGAGGGCTTTCTGAACTACAAGCTTCAAAGGTTCATTCTTCTTCGATTCCTTGCTGGAAAGAATGATGTCAAATGTTTTCTTAAAAATCACTGTATTGTCAAGTGTAGCATTACCAGAAGCCACTGATATTGTTGAAAATTGGCGCGTGTGACGTGAAGGAGTGTTAGGCAATGTATTGATCGAATCATCCAAAGAGTCGGATGGTGCAATTGTTGGACTTACTTTTATTGGTGGTGGCGTTTCCTTTTCTGGAACTGGAGGTCTATCATCATCAGGTACAGTTGACAGTTGTTCATCTCTCTGATCTGTTGAATCCGTACCATTGAATTGTGAAATTTCTTCACCAACTACCCTGTCAGATGCGTCGGTTTTTTCCTGGTCAGTTGGTTTTTCTTGATCGTAATTCGACTTATTAGTTCCATTGAATTCCTGTTGGTTGGTGTCCACCTCAATATCTTGAATTTCACCATTGTTGATTTGTTGATCGCCTTCCGATCGAGTAATTTGAGACTCTTCCAGCATCGCAATGGTATTATCTGGCACTTAACTCAAATGCTATATAACAATGTGGCAAGGAATACTGAGTTAAGTCGCCTTACAAGATTAAATACGTTGATTATTTTGTTGAGGTGTTTTTGTATCGAATTGCACGACCTCTCCCGAATGAGCCTGTTTTCTTTCTTACAGGTTACATTGCACTGCGAAAAAAAAATACAACGGTAGATTAGAAAGATAATTCTCTGTATATAACTAATTTAGAATTCACTCAAAGCAACGGCGGTTGCTTGGAAGTCGTCGTGAGAAATAGACACATTCACATTCTTAACACCTGCCTTTGTGGCAGCTTCCAAAGCACCATTCTTCAAGGAAACCTTTGGAGCACCGTTGGAGTCTCTGACAATTTCAATGTCAATCAACGAAGCACCAGCACCTTGTGACTGAACGCCCAAGGCCTTGAAAACAGCTTCCTTGGCGGACCAGGTACCAGTGTAAGATGCTTGTGGGGAGGCAGCCTTGGAACAGTATTCACGTTCAGCGCTGGTGAAGTTTCTTTCAATGAAAGTCTCGTTATCAAGGTTAAGAGCACTCAACAATTCGACATCAACACCAACACCCTTTGAAGACTTGTTCAAGCTTTCCAAAGCCTTAGCAGTGCTGTTGGCAACAGCACCGACGTAAGTTTTGTCCGATTGGATAGCCTTCTTAGTGAAGATCTCCTTGTCGCTCTCAATACGAGCCAATGGGTCCAAGTAAACCTTCTTTGCCAACTCATCACTGTATGGAGCCTTGTCCTTGGCAACAAAGATGGAGTTACGGGTAATAGCATTGTGCATGTAACGGTAGGTCTTCTTGTTACGAGCAGAGACTCTAACAGCATAGTCCTCGTAAGAAGCTTGGTCTAAGACAGCATACAAGTAGTCTGGGTGCAAAGCAATAGCTTGAGCACCCTTTTGACCAAAACCGAAAGAGGTGACAGAGACTGCCTTGATACCATCAGTCTTAATTGATCTGGATGGGAACAAAATGTAGTCAAATTCTTCCAACAATTTATCGACGTTATCAGCATTTCTGTTGCCTGGAACAATACCAGAGTTTAAGATTTGGATAGCACCATTCAACATCCAAGCACCAGCAGCACCCTTTGGATGACCAGTCAAGTACTTTTGGAAAACACCAAAGACTGGGTTACCTTCGGTTCTACCCAAGTGCTTCATCATAGCGTTGACAGTAGCAGTTTCGTTCTTTTCGTTAGCAACAGTGGAAGTACCGTGGAAAGAAGCAACTCCAAGATCGTCGATTGTCAAGTTGAAAACAGCTAAGGCGCCTCTCAATGGAGCAATTCTTGGGTCTGACTTGTGGAAGTTGTTACCCCATTGCTTCTTGGCATCTTGAATTTGCCTCTTAGCTTCACGCTGAACTTCTTCAGTTCTTTCACGCAAGAAACCCGCGACTGAGAATTTATCGCCATATTCTTCCTTGGCCAATTCAGCTTCTTCAGCTAAGTAAACAATTTCATTTTCTTCCCAAGTCTTGATTTGAGCTAATCTCTGCTTCAATTGTCTAGATCTGTACTTGATGTTCAACAATGGAGATGGGTACTTCAAATCACCGTGGTGTTCTCTTGCAGTAGTCAAGATACCCTTACCTGGTGCAGGAACAGATCTACCAGTCTTGTCGGTAGCAGTAGCAGTCATAGCCAAGACAGCGTGGATAGGAACACCCATCTTAAGAGCCAAATCAGCACTCATAATAACTTGGATACCAGAACCTTGGGCTTCCATAAAACCGCTTCTGGTAGTGGTAGCTGGTCTAGACATTTCTCTTGGAGTTCTACCGTGTTCGAATTCTTCAATGGCATTAGAAGTGGCCTTCATGTTAGCAAACTCATAAGAACCTTCTTCTTGGAAGTCATCGTAACCACCAACAATAACAATCTTAGCCTTACCACTCTGAATAGTTTCCATACCGATGTCAACAGATTCAACAGCAGTGGCACAAGCACCGACTGGCGTCTTAATAGGACCAGAAGAAGACAAAAGCAACATGTTAACCCAAGCGGACATAGTGTTGATGAAAGACTCTTGCAAGATGTCGTTTTGAACTGGCTTGTCCTGGTATCTATCCTTGAACATACCTCTCAAGGCAGAAACACCACCCATACCAGAACCAGAAGTGTTACCAACTTCAGAAACATGGACATACTTGTAGAATTCGTATGGGTCCGTGATACCAGAAGACAACAAAGCCTCAGCAGTAGAAACCAAGACGTACAAAGTAATAGGATCAACTTGAGAAATGACGTCTTCACCAACACCATAGGTACGAGCGTCCCAACCAGTTGGGATTTGACCAGCGACTAATCTGTCAAATCTCAATGCCTTTGGAACAAACAAAGTAGCTCCCTTCAAGATTCTAACAGTGTATTCACCAGATTCTTCAATTTCAAAGATTTCACACTTGTCGCCATGCTCATGCTTGTAATGTTCAGCAGTTTCCTTCGATGTTTCAAATGGTTCCAAGTCATGTTGAATAACAACTTCTTGAATCAATTGCTTCTTGTTTGGATCGTAACCATGGAACAATTCTGGCTCAATTAATCTAATACCGGAATGTTCCAAAATCTCTTCTTCGTACTTAGCCTTAATATCCTTGTCGTCTATTGGAGTTTGAGTCTTGGCATCAATCCAGCCAGAGTATGGCTTACCCTTTAAGTTACCATTGTGGTATTTGATCAAACCCATAATCCAGGCCATTTCAATAGTACCTTCCAATGAGAATTCACCGTAAGCTTCCATTTCCCATCTGGTTCTGGCATTACCCCATGGACCAACTTCTGCGAAACCAGTAACAACGATAACACTTTCCAAGTCCAACATTCCTTCCAAATCTGGAGCAATATTCTTGATTTCATCGTATGATTTCAAACCTGGGAAGTTAAACTTCATGTTAGATCTTGGTTGAACGGTGACCTTGTTGTATTGAGCATCAACATTATCACCGTTGACAACCTTTTGTTCAATAGCAGATTCGATGGAAACAGCTCTTCTGATGTCTGAAGTTTCAATCAAGTCAGATCTCAACTTAGAAGTGAACTCCTTCAAGTTTTCAATGAACTGCAAACCACCGTTCAAGTCTGCCATAACTGGTTCTTCTTGGCACAATTGAACAATCTCTGGAGTTAACAAACCTAAAATGTTGAAAGCCATTTCCTTCTGAGAGAAGGTTCTGACACCTAACTTTTCAATACCTTCAGCAATGATGTTGTTACCACCCATCAAACCAGTACCTCTGGTCCAACCAATGATAGCACCACAGATGGTCAACTTAGTACCCCAGTCTTCAGAATACCATCTGTTGAACAAAGTTTCCAACGAGATCTTAGATTCTGAGTACAAACCATCGAAACCGAAAGTACCGTGGTTTGGAGACAATGGCAAAATACATTGAGCTGGTCTAGTGTCAGTGGTCTTTCTGGTCTTGACAGCACCTAATAATCTCAACAAGTTTGTCAACATAATTCTGTGCGCAAATTCAGACTTGGAGTCAATATTGTCCAATCCATTACCGTTTTCAGGAATAGCAGCAAATGGAATAATGGCATCCAAGTCCCATCCTAAACCGCCCTTCTTTGGTTCGTCATAGATGTAGTTAACTAAGGCTTCAACATCTTGCTTGGAACCTTGGTTGAAGGGAACCACAGTCAAGGTAGAACCACTTGCACCGTATCTGGCGTACATGTTTTGGTAGTACTCAGTTACCTTTTTAGAGAATCTCGAAGTAGTCACAATAACCTTAGCACCACCAGAAATCAAACCTTGTAAGATTTCAGCACCAATGGATCCAACACCAGCACCAGTGACCAAGACGTACTTGTCCTTAAAGGTCAAACCGTTAATGGCAGCAGATTCCAAACCATCCAAGTAAATAGAGGACAATTTGTGGTCGTAAGCCCAACCATCCTTAGACTTTCTCTGAAGATGTAAGAATGGAATGGTTTGAGGAGGAATTGTCGAAGAAACTGGTTGCAAGATGGAGGTTCTGTCTGGCAATGAAGCAATTTCATCGTCATCGGAAGCTGTTGATAATTCTTCTTCTTCAGGGGTGTTTGTACCAGTCTTTGCTTGCAAGATGGATTTAGTGGCGTGTTTGGTCTCAATTTCGTCGGTGGACTCAACGAAGTTAATCAATTCATCGTATAACTTTTGAATTTCAATCTTGTTGTTCTTAGAAGCTTGCTTGGTAATAGCCCTGTAAACTCTGGCCAAGTCTTCTTGAATGGTTGGCTGTTCAATTTTGGTCATCTTACCACCTTGTGCCATTTCATAGACGTACTGTTCGAACTTTCTGACAGAATCCTTGTGAACTTCTTCGTAGACAATTCTACCCTTGGAATCAACAGTGGTCTTTGGACCAGTAATCTTGGATACATCCTTGAATACTGGGTTAGCTCCTAACACTTGCTTACAGTTTTCAATCAACTGTTCTCCCAATTTCTTTGCCAACTTGTATGTTTCACCCTTGTATTCTGGACAATGGTCAATGTGGTATTGCATGAACTTGATCAAGGTTGGGTTAGATCTGTTCATAATTTGAATACATTGGTCAATAGTTTCTCTATCAATTGAGTTCAACTTACCAAAGATAATGTCAAACCACATAGAGAGGACATCTTGTCTAGCCCAGTTCCAGTAAGAGTCATAAGTTCTCGACTTCAATGCAGAAAATGTAGGTTGAATACCTCTAGCGTAGAATTCACCATGTTCAGCTTCCCACAAGTCCAAGTTCTTCTGCAAGACCGCGGAAGCTTCCTTTTCTTTGATGTGAGCTTTGGCGCCCTTATTCAAATCAACTTGCAAGTATCTGGCGAGAACTTCCAACTGTTGCTTAGCCAACTTCTTGTTTTCAGCAGTCAAAGCATCCAATGCAGCGGAGTCGACAACAGCACCGCCAGCACCAGCAGCACCGCCAGCACTGGCGCTACTAGCAGACAAATTAATTCCTGTCATACCTGCGTACTTAGAGGCAACAGTGTCCAAGAATGCCTTAGCATCACCGTCACCACCTAATCTGGAAGCTGGTTCATTGGTTAAAGCAACCAACAAGACGGAATCTTGTCTACCTGGACCCAAACCATACCTGGTTTCCAAGTATTTTCTTGCAGTTGTGATAGAAAATCCACCAGGCATCTTGGAAGACATTAATCTACCAATAAGAGAGGTAGAAGTCTTACCTAATTGACCTGAGAATGTATCTTGGAATTGTTCGGCCAACTCTTCCAATGGGGTATCTTCTGGCTTTTCTGGAGTAGAACCGAATTCCTTACCTAAGTCACCCAAGATTTCGTTCTGGACAGTCGACTTCCCGTTGACCAAGTCCTTGATGGCCTTACCCATTGGAACAGATTCCAATGGCTTCTTTAACTTTTGAGCAACCAAAACGTGTAAGAGTAAAGAAGCAGTGACTGGTTCGTCTGGAATTGAAGTAGCAGCAACATCTGGAGCGGCGGCAGCAACTGGAGCAGCAGCAGCAGCAACTGGAGCAGCAGCAACTGGAGCAGCAGCAGCTGGAGCAGCTTCCTCCTTTGCTGGAGGGGCAATGTCAGCTGGGTCAGGAGTGTAGTAGATTTCCTTTGCATCCTTGGAGTAACACAAGACTTGACGCTGCAACGAAAGGGCAGCATCGTAAGATTCATACTTGGCCTTAATAGTTCTAGATGCCATACCGGCTAAGGTTGGGGATGGACCAATTTCAACAACTCTTTCGGTGTTGTGCTCTTGAAGGAAAACATCTTGGGTCTCGATCCATCTGACTGGTGAGGCAAATTGGTAGGCTAACAATTCAGTTAACAAAGTATGAGATAACTGTTGCTGGATCTCTGGTTTCATGGTTGTAGTACTATATATTAATTATTCCGTAAATCCGCAATGATATAACGAACAAACCGCTGTGGCAGATGGAATCCTCTTATAACCGTTAATGGCACAACAAAATAACTAATCTGCAAAATAAAATCTCCCAACATTCATATATTCGCTTACATTTTAGGCGCGTTTTTTGTTAGATGGATCCTAACCTTCAAAATTATTTTGGGCTCGTAAAATTTTGTTGGTCTATTCGTGCAAAATTCCTTAAACTATTGCGGTTTGGATATCCATCAGTAATGTACTCTATTAAACCAGCTGGATCTTTAGTGTTATAATAAACTAGAATTAAGTGATGCTATATCTTTGGTATGTAATATTTATTGGGGTCTTTTACTTCATTTGGCGTGTTAATCGTTGGTGTTAAATATCTGGTGCTTTCCTGGTACTTTTTCAAAAATGGTTGCAAAATTATGAATTTCGGATTTCATTTGCTAATATTTTGACATCCCAAAAAGTTATTACAAAAGGCACCATAATACAACACAATGCAATAAACTCAAATTATTCTAGTGACATATTTATCATTTTTATTCGTTCCTCCCATTAACTTCTCTACTTCTTCGATACCCTAAACTGGGGACTTAAGTTTACCCGGACAACATTTCAACAAAATATTTTCATCGACTAATAAATTGACGGAAAAATTTGAATTCATAACTTCCTACAAATATATACATCATTGTATTTAGCAATACACAACGACAATAACCTCATTGTAGGCTCCATAGCTTAATGCCTTCTCATCTACCCTGATTATATTCGTTTATTTTCAGTTTAAAATGGTTTAAGAGAACACTTTTGCAATTGGAAGATTGAATCAGGTCATCTCCACCCTAATCTGATCAGAACATTCGTGTTCTACTTCATATCAGCTAAGGACTATTAACATGATCTACAAATCTCGTAATCTGACAGGAAAACAAACTAACTTTTAGCTGTACAGAGAGTACTACTCATAACGACATCCCAATTTCGCTCTTGTACTCCACGGGTACATTCGAAAGCATATTTTTCATTTTCTAACTCTTGGAATAATATCCATTGTAAATTGCCCAATGCTGCCTTGGAGTCATAAGCATAGTTCTTAAACTGGTTCATTTTGCTATGCGTGTCACTTATAACAGCAAAATACGAAACTAATTCCTGGTTAATGAGGGAATTGGCAGAGGGTGTACTAGAACAATTGGCAAAATCGATTGCCAACACCTTGAGTGCCTGTAGTGGACGAATTAACTGCACAAATTTTGACAACAGTTGTTGCATAACGGGAACCAGAAGATATTCAAGCCGAGTATATTTTGATAAGAGTGAGAAATTAGCATAGTCATAATTCTTGTAATCAGGTATTAAGGGATTGGGAATGTAATCGACCGTCAAACGTTTGAGGGTCCTGCAAGTCGTCGAGTCTAAATTATGCATTAATTCTGCCAAAGTTGGCTGAATGTTCTGGATATTATTAAAATGAAGGCCCAAATCCAATGATTGCAAATGACATTGAGTGCCAATGAACTGAAATACCTTGAAATTATTATCATTAATCAATGAAATATACAATTTTTCTAGATGACAGTAAGGCTGTATAGTTTTAAGGAATCCATTGTCGACACAATTGGTTATTGTTAGATTTTTCAAGTTGCAAAAGTGATTTTGATTAAGCAACAATAATTCACCATCGAAGTCAGAAAGGTTGAGGTTCTTTACTGATAAGGATTCTAACTCAGGAAAGGGGTTTGCAAATAGTTTTTGAATCAAGTCATCGTGGTCTAGCTCGAGACTTTCCCTTGGAGATGACCTGAAATCTGGCGACGTACTAGCATATCTGGAAAGGGAAAGGTGTTTTAAGCGCGGGAACTTTGTCAAGTCCAAATTCTCTAATGTATGATTATTAAAGTTGCCAACACAGAGGGATGAAATAAAGTTTGAGGGAATGGAAGTATCTAACTCAAAATTTCCTCCGAGATTTATCAAGACGGCATTATTTTGTAGGAGGGTCCAAGGAAGCTTTGATGAGCAATACCATTCAAAAACCATTAGATTAGGACACCGTGGAAGTATAGTTGATAAGTGGTTCAAGAGATTAATATCAGGTATATCAGGAATTGCTTCACAAAATGAAATTCGCCTAATGAAACGACAGAGCTCCGGATGAGCCAACAAGTTCTTGAATAACAGGTTTAAAGCATAAAGGGAAGATACATTTATCGAATATAATGTCAACGGAGTCTCTTCCAAAGTAGGGACATTCAAGAGTCTATGTTGCCTATTTTTCGATGAGTCGACCGAAATAGCACAGTATATGCGGCGTTGAATGATCAGATAGGTACGTTTGTCAATGAATGCAAAATTCGGAAGATCTCTCTGTGAGAGATAAAGAGATATCAACTCAATGATCTCGGAAGGCAACTGACTGAGCATTATGGCATGAATGAAGAATTTGAGAAAAGAACCGTTAAAGGCGGATTTCAGATATATATTTATGAATATGCAATACTCCGGTGTTCGGGATTAAAAAAAAATATCTGATCGGATCTAAGGTGCGAATTGTTCAAAAATTTAAAATAGAAGACGTGTTTGTCTCAACGACAATATAAATTTGCATCTGTAGATTGCAACCCAACACCTAACAACACATCAAACATAATAACTAAGGCGATAACAAAAAAATGCGATTTCTGTGGATCGAACACAGGACCTTCAGATTAACTGTGACTGAATCTCTTCAGTCTGACGCTCTCCCAACTGAGCTAAAACCGCATATAGAACCCACGGCGGGAGTCGAACCCGCAATCTTTTGATTAGAAGTCAAACGCGTTAACCATTACGCTACGCAGGCCTCTTACATCACATGATATGTATCTATGTAGTCATATGATATATATTATTTAGTAGTTAGAGTTTTTCTATTTGAGAGGTAGAGGGGAAGGAATTGTCCATGTGTTACATTATAAATATATTTATGTTAGAGTCTTCAGATATATTATACAAGGATCATGGGCTCACAACACGAATCGAATCGGAAATTCTTAGCAAGGTAGTTTACGAGTAGTATCAGGGGTAGCAATTTAACTAGAGGATGCGATAAGCCATGAAATCAAGAGCAACCATAAGTGAATATGACGTACGATAAACTCTTTCCATCGCCTCACCGAACACAGCCTCCCCCGCCCCTTATCCGGTTTGAACCCATGTGGAAACTTTTTCGGAAGAATTCCTTGATCATTGACAATAGTGTAATTAACAGGTATTTCAGAAAAAGAAATGGGAGAGGTTGTTCCGAATGGGGAAATCGCGAGTTTCAATTTTGGCAGATTAGTCGTGCCAGAGCCAGAGCCAGAACCAGGCCATATATGCAACCAAACCTTAGTCAGAACGTAAGTTAAATGAGAATAGTTTGTAACAAAAGAGCTTTCACTCCACTCTTCTGTTTCGACTTTACCAAGAATACCGGAAGCCAAGGTAGTAAACCTTGTATCTAAATCCGTAGTTTGGTGGCTAGTATGCCTGATCCTTAGGTAGTCGGACTCTTGCCCTGCACATGAGATCCCGCAACGAGGTTTGTCAGATGATCTATAGGTGGTCGCACCATTTGATTGGCTGAGTTGTAGCGAGAGTCGTGTGCAACGGCTTTGTGTCACCATCTGATCGTAATGGCCATTCGGGATGAATTAGGTTACTTGGTACCGAAGGGAACGCCATCCAAGTGCAAGAAGTTATCTTTCTATTCTACATCCATTTGTGTGTGGTAACAGTGGCACTAGTACATTATAGAGATTTGTTCTTAACCTGACCATCTGCCACTCTGGTATATCCGCTGAAAATTTCCCTACTTGCCCTAGTTGTTTAATCAGTGGGATTATTAATTACTTCAGATATTGGCGGAAAGCTCCACAAGTGGTCATTGTTTACGCAAGAGTTCGGGATTGAATTAAAATACTATAAGATCTCATTCTAGCATAAAGCATCTGTCATCTTTGCTTCTAACTCGAAAATTGTACCATCCCCTTTTGGACCATACTATCTCCGTATGAACCCAAGGAAAACGACTCCCAGAAAATCAGTGTTAGAAACTCCTTCATACCAGTATTCAAAGCAAACTTCCTAGAGCTTAGTATTCTTGTCACTCCTAATTTTTCACTTGTGTTGCCACTCAAGAACTGGTTCTTTTCCACTACATGTTTAATACCAAGATATTCGAGAACAGCGCATCGTCCACCACTCCAGAGATAAACATACCGAGTGTGGACGGTGTTAACAACAACCATGGCCATAATGCTTCCAATCCTCAGCCCATAGATATTACCCACCTGAGACAATCTATTTTCAATAATGGACGTTTCCGTCGTGAGCTGATTGCTCACTCACAAGGCATGGGTGGCGTTTCATGGGGATCTGTGATTGGATCCTGGCTCAAAGACGAGGTCATGATCAATAGCTACCACTCGCACAATGCTCATCATGGTAATAACAACAGTAACAACCTCAACCCAGCTGCATATATCAACCCAAGACGGGGCTCGTTCCGTCAGAACAATGCGCAGAATATGTCAATGTCTCCGCCAGTGCAAACACTGTACTTACCTGATTTGGAGGCTGATTACTGCAAGGATTATAGCTGCTGTGGCGAGTTGTTGCCAACGTTACATGACTTATTACGACATTACGAGGAGGCGCATATCAGTCCGTCGCCTCCGGCTGAACCCAACCACATGTTGAATCAATACCGCAGCAACAACTTTAATAACATGCATAATATTATGGAGACGGTTTCGACGACAGACGTGTTTTTGAACAACGGTGCCAACCAGCACCAACAACACCAGAACAACAACTACCAGTTCAATAACCTGCATAACTCACAATCACAGCAACATTCCCAGCCCGTGGCCTCGCGCAACCAAGCCATTCTGCTGCATCAACAAAGCCACCAGCAACAGTCTCATGTATCTAATCCTAATATCAACTTGCATAGTTCCCACTACAATCTCCAGCAACAAGCCATCAACCAGCTGGCACCAATACCGAACAACCAATCATTTTCGGCCAACCAGTCTCAAATTATCCCGCCACACCAAACCCAACATCGTCCACAGCAGCAGCAATCGCCTCCCAGATCCAACACACCAATGCAAACCGAGGAGGATGGCGATGCTATGTACATTGATGATCCCGCACGGCACCTCTACGTCATGGAAAACGACGAACACAAGCCTTACAAGTGTCAGGTTATTGGGTGCGAAAAGACCTACAAGAATCAAAACGGGTTGAAGTACCATCGTCTCCACGGACATCAAGGACAGACACTCAAAGAAAACGCGGATGGGTCGATCTCGATTATCGATCCCGAATCGAACACTCCTTACTTGGACGGTGCTGGAATGGAAAAGGACAAACCATACCGCTGTGAGGTATGTGGCAAGAGATACAAGAACCTAAATGGATTAAAGTATCATCGTGGACACACCACGCACTAGGCTCTGGCCGGATTTGTTTTGTTGTTGTTGTTGTTATATTGTGTGTGTGAATGTTGTGTGTGTTACTACTATATGAGAATGTTTGTGTGTCACTATTGTATGAGAATGCGAGCCCCTCTGCTTTCCTTCACACACCGCCTTGATTCTCTTCGATCCCCGTGCATTGATAGTTCCGCGCCGCGCCTTTTGACTTCTACTTATGTTTTTATATACTTTTTATTGTTTATCTATGTGCACTACTTGCAAGATTCCTCAGTGTAAAGTATTCTTAGTCAGTCAGTTGTTGTGACCAGTTGGATTCCGTTGTTACTGGTAAACCATAATGTTGTGGGATCCCTTATTAATCACCAGAAGCTCGCTCTATACCATACTCATAATCTTTTCTGTAGGAATACTTCTTCCACTATCACACATTACATACTCCAACTTCTACTCGCTGCTTATTCCACCCCCTTCAGCGGCCATCCCATTTATCCCCAATGGCGATCAAGTCCGTCTCCCCCCACGTTACTTCGATAGCTTGCTTGATTACCGTCTCAATGTCCACATGGAACTTTATTGCCCGGGAAAACTTACCGATATAATACGAGTTCCTTACCGCATTTTACTGGATAATTCAACTGTGTATTCCGATACCTTTCTTATTGATTGTGCTCCGCATTCCATCTATCACAACAAAAACTGGCTTATACCGTACAACCTACGTTTTTGGCTCCCACCGGCGTTAATAAATATCAATCGTGCTATTATAGTTAACTTGAATGGTCTTGTCAAGAGAGGTGACAAGTTTCAGTGGTGGAGAAGAATTGCTGTGGTTCTCAATCACCCCGGTTTTGAAACTAATGACGAAAACACTTTCCTTCAGTTCCAGACAGAATTCACTGGGTTCCGATACTACTTGGTCCAGAGATATTACTTGTGCTATTTTATCGGTGTTACCATATTCTGGGCACTCAGCTCAAGCATATGTGTCGCCACCAGCTACTTCATACTCTGGAAAGGTGCAGCAAGCACAAAAGAAGATAAAGATAATGAATAATGCTTTCTATTAAATTTGATTTTTCTGAATACATAGTAAATATTAAGCATCCTAACTAGCATTCAACAACTTAAACTCACTCGAACTATCAACAGGAAGAAAAGGTGTGATCTTTCTAAAATAATCAGCCTCGCTAAAGTTGCTGTTCAGCTCTGTGAAGTCCTGATTAAACAGATCCACTTCGATCCTGCGGTTCAAAAACGTCTTAAATTCCTCAATGATGAGATTGAGTTCATTCAAGCTCCGGCCCAAGTACACCATCTTAATGGCTCCGTTCACACCGCTGAAAAGTTCAGATACTTCTTCTGCCAGTCCATCCAGAAGTGTTGCGTTCAGATCTTCTGGCAAACTGTCAATGTACAATCCTTCTTCGTCGTCGATGTAGAATGCATTATTGTAGGACTTTGGATTGACATAGATTGAAATCAATGGGAACTTAGGCTCTAATGGGAAGAATTCCACCAGAGCCAGATCATCACGGTTACGGCTACTTCCTTGAACTTTCGTTTGGTTGATCATCGAAAATTTGTCATTCATCGAATCATGATCAATAATAATGTCAAACTTGAAGATCGGACGAATAATTTCTGGTGGAAGCCGTGAGAACTCAGGTGGGTGGTAGTTAAAGCATGATTTCCTCTTTGAATTTAATATTTTAAGCGTACTTAAATCAGAATCGGACTGGTTGGAAGAAACTGAGTCACTAAATGATGTTGGGATCGAGTTGAATGACATTAAACTTGGACTGGAAGAGCGAGATTTGAGCGACGAATAGCTGGTAGACAATGAAGTTAATGAAACCGATTTACGAGGATTATGTGTAGATTTGTTCTCTTGTTTTGCATCTTCTGCTTCGGGAGACAAATACCTGAAGAACTTGCCGATCGAACTCACTAATGACTTCAGTACAACCGAAGCTGCGGGGTTGTCCTCCTCTTCAGCAATTGGGGTTGGTCCTGGGAATGTAGAACATGAGTAAATTGCCTCATCAAACACTTCAAATGAATGCGTTTTGCGCAACTCGCTAGTCAGAAGTGGAGTGGGAGCAGATAACAAACCTCCATCCAAAGACATGTTTCCATCTTTAGAACTCATAGGTAATATTCCAAACTTCCGGTTAACCAAAGGATTGTCTGGTTTGAAATTGAGGGTCGTGATTCCGTCTAGACAATGCTTGACAGCAAACTCATGCAAAACTCTGAATGATCTATCTACCTTACTCTGGATCTTCTTCGTTATTTGAATCAGAATAGATGATTGGTAATTATTGATTCCAACCAATCTCCACACCAAAAGTCGCAAATAATACGAACGAACTATTGGATTCCAGTGACACACAAAACGTTCAAAAATAGAATTTGAAACAAGCCAAGTAATCAAGTTAACTTTGAAGCTATCGTCCATGTTAGTCAACCAAAGGAAATTGTCTGGTAAAGGCTTATCAGTGTCTCTAAGTCTCGACAAGCTTTCTGGGATCATATCCCACACATTGAACAAAAATGCCAAATTCTTTAGGATCACCTGAATGTGATCTGTATTCTTCAACATCATGTAGCTGCAACTTAACCAGAATTCCCAATCTATAACATGACTGACATCTATATTATCACTAATATGATTGAAGAATTCATAAACAATATTGAGGATCAAGCCATTCTTATTAAAATCGTGCACACTAGTGCTCTTAGCAATGGTCATAAAGGAGTTATCGACAGTTCTAATAAGGAGGCAGGTGACATCATCCATTTCGTTGTCAATAAGTAGCGAGGAATTACATATGTCTCTGAGAGTCCTAAATATTTTTATGATCGAGTTGAAGTAAACATCGCTTTGCCTTGAATTAGGCGTTGATGAGTGTGGAAATGATGATGTTGGACCATTCAGCCTCAAAGGAGGAATTATGTTTGGACCCTGTGGTTCCAGAAACTTTCCCAAGGAGTTGGTGGAAATTCTTGTAATAGAGACTTGGAATATTTGCAACACATGAGAGTAAATCACACTAAAACCAGGACAATACAGGAGAATATTCCTATCTAGATCTTGCTCTAAATTTAATGGGGACTTTTGCAAAATATCAATGTAATGCCTGAAGAACGAATTGAATACATTAGAATCACAGTTGCACCACCTCCTTACCCAGTTTCCATTAGGGTCATTAATACCATTAACTGGATGTTTTGGAGGTGGAACACAGTTAATATAGAGTCCCTTTTTCGATGGAGTGTTGACAGGTGGAGGAATACCCTTGAAGTTGATTAAGTAATGCAAATGAGATGGAAAATGCGTGTACAATGCAGTCAAAGAAGTATCAAACTTTGTTTGGGGCAAGACCTGCAATGTTTTTTCAAACATACCCTGCTTGACGCTTAAGAGAAACAATAAAGCAGTACTAACGTTCGGGAGTTTGAAAAACGAGTAGGCAAAAACTTTGCCAATAAATGCAGAAATAGAAAGAGACAATGACTTCAAGGTAGACATCTTGTCTATGCAGTAGTTGAGGGTGATTACCAAAAGATTCTCATACTGTTTTTGAAACTCGGGATCTGCCAGTTCCCAGTCGTCGCGAGCTATTATTCTGGAGATGCACTCGAGGTAAGCATTCCGGTCCGAAGCTGGGACTGGGGAATAGTTGCTCTGTGGGAATGGTGAGGCTGTCGTGGTGTGGGTAGATACCGAAGAGGAGGAAAACGAGGAAGAGCTGGCGGACGTTGTGGCCGATTTCGGAGGAAGGGTAGAGTCTGAGGTACTGAGGTTGCCAAGCAAAGTCTGCCACCATTTCAAAAGAATGGCAATAACCACACTTGTCAAGCTCTTGTAGACCTTGGAGTTTATACCGAAATACTTATGAAGCAGAGGACCATTGCGAAGAAATGGAAGAAGGGAAGTTCGTAGTATATTAGACTTGAGGACGCCGGAATTCTTATTGGTGTTGTATTTTTTTGAGTTAAAGCGATTGAGTTCGACTTCCAAGTCTTTGTATTGTTTTAACAACAACTTGATAAGTCTATCTTGTTCCGGTGACCGTTTCTGTGGTGAAGGTGAAGTGTTGGATCTGAGGTCCTTCTGGATACACGATGGCAGGATGGGTGGTGGAGGCTGGGATTCATTATCGGCCGTTTTCCCTCGTATATTAGCAGCTCGGGAAAGCACTTTAGCCATCGTTAATCCATAGGAGCAGTATATATGGGCCTGAGACAAGATTTAAATCAGAGAGTGCCAGACACGAGGTTATAAATAGCGAGAGTAAATAAGACGCAGGAGAGAGAAAAAAGAATAAAAAAACAAAAAATAAAAACAAATAAAGTGACGACAGTAACGAACTTGTTTAATTAAGGTACGGAGTAGTTGGTCCCGGCACCAAAACCAAGGATGAAGGGAAAAATGTTTTTGCTGCCAAAGTGACAAGAATAGAATCCCAATACCTTAAAATTGCCTAGGTGAAACCACGCTCATTTCATTTACAAGGAAATAATGTAGCAACCCATTCCAAATTTAGCCCATAATCTGTCTGTTTCGAGACGAATGTTCGATAAGACGCAAAACAGCAAGAAAAAAAATACAACTGTAATATTTTGAAGAACTGTGTGGCTGGGAGCAAAACCAGACTAATATAGCATATGAGGGTTACCCAAAAAGGGTCCCTCCTCCAAAAAAATCTCCGTATTCAAGAGTTTTCAAAAAAAAAAAAGAGCGGATGGTGTGGGATTTTCCTTCGGCCCCGAAAGTATCGTCTACGGTGGGTAGGTGGGCTTGGTAGGCTTCTCCGGAATATCGCGGAGTTGGGTTTCTGTTTTTCTACTTCAAAAAAATATACACTATGTGAGCCCTGGCAGGATTTTTTTTGTTCCTGATATAGATGTCGTCATAGTAACGTAGCGTGAGAAACACAACAGAATGCTCGCGTTCTAGATTGCGCAGGTGGACAATTGCTGGTTGTAGCTTGTTATTTCACCTTGTTTTATTCAATTTCCGTGCAACAGTATGGAATTTCATGCTATGGTTCGATGCACATAATTCGTATACTTAGAATCTTATACTAGATTGTAGCTGTTATATTATAATAGGGGGTTCTGAACTGACCTATGAAAACTATATAGTTAACAAACTCTTCAAGTTTCGTTAGCGTTTTTTTTCAATTGAGGAAGGTTCCTTCCACAAGCTACAACGCTTCGTCGACATTAACATGGTGCTCAATTCGACGTTATCTGAATATACCTTTTGCATTTATTATTGCACTTGGTTCAATTGATTCGACTGAATCATTGACATAAACATTACATATTGCTATATTAAACGTTGGAAGCAATAGTTTCTTGGATCACCTTGGGTTGGTTACCAATGATTCTAGTAACTTCCTTTTGGTCCTTGATCAAAATAATAGATGGCATACTGGTGATCTCGTACTTTTGAGCGACCTCGCTCAAAACATCAACGTCAACCTTGATGAACTTGGCAGCTGGGTATTTTTCTTCCAACTTTGACAAGAAAGGAGCAAGAGCCTTACATGGACCACACCAGACAGCGTGGAAGTCAACAACAACCAAGCCGCTGTGTTGCAAAGCTTCATCAAATTCTTGCTTAGTACCGATTTCAGCAACCATTGTGTTTTTGTATATAGATAATTCGTTAGGATATCTTACTAAAAGATTGTACGAACAATTCGTAATATGTGGCTGGCTCTCTTTTATATGAAAATCCCAGCGCGTGTCTAGATTACTTGCGGGATTACAAATCAGATTTTTAATTTCTCAAAATCACGTGCACAGATGTAGCTGCCATATGTTTACTAATGTGGTTCCACCAATGAATGATTATATGCTTACCATACATAATTCTAATGACTTCCAGTAGGTTCTAATTCGTTCCTTTGTTTTTTTATGACGGTCCGAAAGGTTCTCGTGCATTCTCTCTACTTCAATGAAACCCTTCAATTATGGCTAACTCTTTAGGACCTTCAGGAAGAGGTAAATGTCCAGCGGCTTCATATTTCCTGATCAATAAACCTAAAACTTCACTCTGTAGTTCGAAATAAGATGCAGCCATTTTGTCAAACAGATTTTCACGTCTGTCATATGTAGCCTTAACAACCTCTTTTGCTTGATAAATAAGATCTTCAAGGCACCTTTCTGTGACAGATTCGTCAACGGCAGTTACCAAGACTTCGATATCCGCAAGTGGTTTGTCATTATACTTTACTCCGATTGGGATGTTTCTCACAATATCAGAATAATCGCCCAAATACTTTAGGGCGTAGATGTCTTCCTCGGCAAATCCAATTTTCCGACAATCATCTTCCCAGTGGTGATTAAGCTTCAAGTCTGGAACATATAACAATGGCAAATCTGATGTGTTGACATAGATTTCCTTTCCCCTTATTAATTGAACTGCCGGCTTCACTCCCAACCATTTACTAATCAATTTTGCATCATCTACTGCAATTTTAGGTAAACTAAACTCAAATATCTGGTAATCGTCATAATCCCACGAGGGAATGAATCCGTAAGTTGTTATAAATTCCTGAATACTTTCAATTGGAGCATAACTGATGGTTATCTCTTCAACATCAACCGCTTCTTTCTTCAATTTCAACAATATATCACCATTATGTCTATCAACATCGAAGTATGAGTTATGCTCATGTTTATGGTTACAGAAATCCAAAATAGGAACAAGACTCACATTCACAACAAAATCACCATTTTCGAGATCCAATTGCTCTAACCTCTTTTCCAAAGGTTTTATTTCATCATGAGGGATTTCCAACGTTCTCGAACGAATCGACTGCACAATTTGGTAGTATTCAGCAAACGAGAGCATTCCTTCGAATTCTGGGTGAACCAGGCAAAACAGCTTCCAGAAAAAAGCAAACTCTGCCTTGATAACCCGAGAAAAATCTATCAACCGTTTGATAAATGGATCCGAACTCGAATCTTGCGACGGATAGTCTAGGGTTTCAGTATTCATCAATACATCGAGGTAAACGTCATACTTGGAAAGGACAGCTTCTATAGCCTGATCTTTCTGATCCTTTCCATTTCTAAGTTTTCTTGAAAGAAGGAAGCCTGTAATATAACATTTCAATATAGCTGTTTCTGATGTCGGACTAATGATCGTTAAAATGTCTTTTATTATCTGGGATTTCTTAAGCTCTGAGTGAGAGTTCCTCTCTGCTACTTCTAAGTCATTTAACACTATCAATAAGGTCTTGTAATCAAGTATTGAGCTATATGGGATCCTAAGTAATTCCATGTCTTTCATTCTCGGCACCTTATTTTTAAATATGAGGCCTATTCCTCCTAGGTCACTATTCGCGATTTTGATATCAGGATGGATCGTAATGGAGTTAGCATTTATCCATTCTGACAATACGGCCTCATTTGAGATTCCTGGTATTACCAAGGTCTCAGAACCAAATAAACCCATATTGACAGCGAAGGATAAAACTAATTGTAGTTTTTTTTGCGTTGGATTGAAATTAGCAATCAAGATTTAGTTAATTTCAGAAATTTTCTGTAGTGTTTGTGCGTTATTACCCATGCGTCAAAATTTCCCTACACTCCATGTTTTAGATTATTAATGGGCGACAGAATTCGTCCGGATACCCATACAGTTTTCTTTTACGCATAAATTGAATCAGGGACGTTGTAATTTGCACAGCAATGACATTTTGGCGATAAAAATAATATGCCAAAAAAATGTGTTGAATGATAAAGATAAATATGCTCCATTCGATCAACGGATTTATCTGTGTTATGCATTAAGGTTAAATGACGGGAAAATGTGGTCATATGAGGTAGCCTTCATTTCTGGGTAGTCTCCTCTTCATGTGGCGAGTACATTTGGTCAGGCACTGAGGCAAAAAAAGCGATCGTTGTGTCACAAAAACGATGCCGAAAAAGTTTCTTCAAACGTAACCATCCCTGTACACCGTAAAAGAGCCAAAGGAAAACATATGTCTTGGGACGACGAAGATTTCGATATTCCTGCAAAGGGAAACAACGCTGCAGCTGCTTCTTGGGAAGATGAAGAAGATGAAGATCCAGTTTTGGAATCGTGGGACATTGATGAAGAAGAAGTAGCCAGACAGAAGAAAGAAGCTGAGGGTCAGAAACAAAAAGAAAAGGATGAATTAAAGAAGAAGCAAGAAGAAGCCAAGGCCAAAAAGTTAGCTAAGAAGAGTGGAAACAAGACCTTGTTGGAGATAGATGAAATGGATGAACATACCAGACGTGAATTGTTGAAACAAGCTGAATTGAGTGCTGACTTGAACAATGCTGCTGATTTGTTCGGAGGTTTGGGCATTGCTGGTGACATAGACATTAATGAGCATCCTAAGGAAAGAGCTGCCAGGGCTGCTGCATTGGCTGCTTCCAGAAGACCAGCTCCATTGACCAAGGATACCCCAATCGAAAACCATCCATTATTCCAACCCGCCAATAAGGCAGAGTTCGAACAATTGAGAAAGGCACTTGGACCAGTGTTGACTGGTTTGTCTGAAGACTCATTGATGAACTATTCTTCTGGTTTGGCAATTGATTTAATCAGAGATTTGGCACAACCATTATCGGTAGAAAATCTCAGAAAGGTGTTATCTACCTTAAATGTTGTCATTAAAGATAAAGAAAGATTGGAAAGACAAGCTAGATTAAAGAAGGCCGGTGGTACTGCTACTGGTGGTGCTGGTAAGAAGAAGGCCAAGCCAGCTGTTAGACCAAACGTTGGTGGATTCAAGAAGGATGAAATAGATGATTTCGACGATTTTGGTGATGATGATTTCATGTAAGGTGGCATTGTGAAGTATCTGTATTAGGAGATTCTTTCCTATTGTGTGATATGTTTAATAAGGATATTATGCTTTAATAGAACTAATTCTTTTTTTGTAGATTTTGTATCTCTCTTGGTTTAAGAGGTTGAGAGGATCAGGGCCCGGTGTGCATACCTTAAGAAGACTCTGGTACATACGGGAGTCATTCATTTTTGTTCTATCTCTCTTCTTCGGTTCCACGATACTTGATTCTTGTGGTAGACTATCCACAACAAGTTCAGATTCGTCAATTGGTCTAAGAGTAGGAACTGGTCGATTTACTTTTTTGGGTTTGGGACGAGGTCGTCTTTGAATCTCGGAAATTATATTAGCTTGTATAGATTCCACTCGGTCTGCTGTGAAGGAGTTGGCTGGTGTTGAAGTTGCTTGGAACGAATGACTGAACGATTCTTCAGGTTGTTCTCGAAAAATATCTTCCAAATTGCTTGGGTTAGGTTTGCGTTGCTTTCTTGATTTTCGTGTTAATGGCCTTCTCTTTCTTGGTGGCTGTTTAGTCCGTAAACCAATAGTTTGCTTGCGGTCCTTTCTCATGGCAGGATTTTTGGTTGCAAATTCACAGCAGCGACAAAGGCGCTAAAGTTTACTGTGCGCGTAAATACTTGAAAGAGCAAAAAAAAACAGATTTCAACAATATTAAGATCTAGGGAACCAACAATGTCTAATGATAATATAATACTACCCTCAGCTTCCTCACTATCGACTTTGACTATATCCGATAGCTCTAGAACTGGATTTGGATATAACCCAGCGATTGGACTGACATCAAACAGCATAACAGCTGAAAGCTCAGGCATATTAATGAACAAGCGAGTAATAGCCCTTACGCCATTCTCAGATGATTCCATCTATGATAAAAACATCAATAACAAGAAGTCAAGTGAGATAAACTTATCCTCATTATCATTCCTCTTTTGTGAAATTGTCAACTGGATTCACCGGAATTCAAAGGGAATACAGGACTTGGAACACAGATTAAACGGGCTAGGATATCAAATAGGACAGAGATTTTTGGAACTAGTCAAGCTTCGAGAGGGGTTCAAGAACAGCAAAAGAGAAGTGAAGATCATCGAGCTCTTACAGTTTATCCATGGACCATTTTGGAAATCTATATTTGGCAAATCAGCCAACGAGCTAGAAAAATCACAAGACGTGCCCAACGAGTACATGATTACGGATAATATTCCTCTTGTGGCTAAGTTTATAAGTATTCCTAAGGACTATGGGAATTTAAACTGTTCAGCATTTGTGGCTGGGATCATTGAAGGTGCACTTGACTCCTCGGGCCTTTATGCTCATGTGAGTGCACATTCGGTTGCTACAGATGAATTTCCCTTACAAACGGTGTTTTTGATCAAGTTTGAGGAACTGGTATTGGTAAGAGAAAACTTACGGTCCTAATTAATGTATAGATTATGATATGTCAAGGCTAACAAAAAAAGATTGCCTGCAGGCCTCTCGCAGAGGGCCAAATTTTACAATCGACGATTTTTTTCACGCAACCTCCGCATCAGCAACTACGATAGAGATGGGAATAACGATAAGACAGGCAACCATTTATGATATACAGGCGATGCAAAATGCTAATTTGCTGAACTTGCCTGAAAACTACCAATTGAAGTATTATATGTATCATATTTTGTCGTGGCCTCAGGCCAGTTTTGTTGCCACAACCTACGACGATATAGTAGGCGTGAATGATTCTGAGGTTGAACCAGAGTTTAAAACACACTCAGATCCAAAGGGAGATTCATCATATATAAATAGAGGGGAGAAGATCGTGGGATACGTTTTAGGAAAGATGGAAGACGATCCAACAGCTGAAGATAAGACTCCACACGGTCACATCACGTCGCTATCGGTGATGAGAACTTACAGACGGATGGGGTTGGCAGAAAAATTAATGCGTCAGTCTTTGTATGCCATGTGTGAGTCGTTTGGTGCCAAATATGTGTCTTTACACGTAAGAAAGTCAAACAGAGCCGCCCTCCATTTATACAGAGATTCATTAAACTTTGCCGTTACTTCGATAGAGAAATCATACTATCAAGACGGGGAAGATGCATATGCCATGAGATTGGACTTGGAATTGGATGCTTTGCTTCCTACCAAGATGAAGGATGTCGTGGAAGACGACTTATCCCAAGATCTTTTAGACTGATATATAAATATTATATTATATTAATGTACAAAACGAATAAAATCGACATTTGAAGCAAAACTTCCTAGTACCTTTCCTTCATTCTCGATGCAACAGTACGCAAGTTACCGTAAACCTTACCTGGTGGAGAACCTAAAATCAAAGAAACAACGGATTCTCTAGCCATTCTAATATGAGTAAACCCACCCAATATATGGATTTTGGAATCTGCCAACACTATTCTAGTTCTGGTGGCATTTTCAATGGCAAACTTGGTCTTACCATCCTTACCTGCAATTCTACCAATGGCTCTGGACAAATGGTCACCAGTTAAGGTCTTTACATCCTTGATTTCAAAAGTTTCAATATACAAGTCATCCAATCTCAATAACGCAATGGCATCGTCGACATCGAAGCCCAATGTGAATGCTTTAACAAAATCAGCACCCTTTTGCAAGGCACCAACATCTGTAGTGTGCTTATTGGTTCTTAATTCAACAGTCTTGGACTTCAAGTTCATTCTCACCTGTAATTTCAAGTGGTCAACTAACGGAGGATACACCTTAGTCCATGCATTTTTCAAGGGAGCCATTCTATGGGGTGGAACAGGAACTTTTCTACTCTCTAATTTTACCTTCATGCTAGTTTGTGCAGCAGATGCAAACTTGGGCTTTCCACTTTCATCTAATACCAATTTCGAATCTTCTGGTTGTTTCTCCTCCTCATCGTCTTCCTTCTTTTCCTCACTTACTGGCACAGATAAGGCATCTATAAGCATTTCTTCTTCATCATCTTCCACTTCTGCTTCTACTGGTTTTACAGCAGACGACAAGTTCTTGATAGCAGTTGGTGCAGCCATGGTTAACCTTCTTAGTACTGATGATGATTTTGATCCTAAAAAACTTTCCTCATCTCGATAAAAAACTTTCCTGTATATATTTAGTACATTTGGGGCCCTAGGAAAAAAATAATAATGGTACGGTTATGATAATATAAATATGTTTTTTTTCTATGTAACGCTATTACGTCTATATTTGTGGAACCCGGGTTCGTTATCGCTTTCCTCCGAGGTACTTAAGAACTCATGCCTCGATTCAATTTCTTCATTTGACAGATCTCCACTGTACAGATGATAATCAACCTGGGCCTCGAATTCAGCACCGGCAATGCCTGCATTGTACTGGCTAATATCGGAATCACTTATATCACCTTCAAAGTCATCATCACTATCATCTTCGTACTCTACAGAATGAACTTGGAGCACATCAGAAGTATCAGTTACATTACTGGAAGTAGCAACTCTGTTAGATAACTTGACAGCACGACGGCCACGCTCGATGGCACGTTCGATCAAAAGTCTGTGCTTGATAAATAAGAGCTTGGGGAACATAGATCTTTCGCCCTTCAATATCATCTGCTCAAGCTGGTCCTCTGTTGGGTCACTCAAGATATATATGAAATCTTTAAGTCGGATTTTCGGCCAAATGGTTATGGTACCGGAAAATCTCTGCAACCAAATATTCAGCCAATCTTGTTCCATAAAATGGGGTAACAAATCTAATGATTTGATCATCTGGAGCCACTTGAACACTTCAAGCTTGCACAACTGTTCCAAAGCCGTAGCAATAAATCCACCTCTTAAAGCAGCATAGTTTTCGCGACGCGTCTTTCTACGTGGAAGGGCCACCGGTCTACCCACAGCACCCTTGGGTGCAAAGAAAAATAAGGAAATGTGCGGATTCACCTGGGAGACAATTTGAAAATTGACATTGTAATAAGTGTTGAGATCATCGATGGGAATATCTGTTCTGAGAGATCCATCACGCCATTTATTCCCCAATGAAAAAGGGACCACTTCATCATTAGTGGGATTCTTCATCATCAAAACCACAGGGTTCAATATACCAGGAACCGCGGAAGAAGCTAAAAGAGATGACCAAATAATGCAATGCGGTGAAGTGATATTGTTGCAGAGAATAACTGGAGAATGAGGGTCTGCAGGAACAGTAGAAATGTTCAACTTGCGGCCAGTACGTTGAAATGCTTCTTCAAATGTCATTGAACCACGAGTGAAGAAGTTAGACTTCCGGGCCCAACTCACAGAATCGAATCTGGCACCGGTTTTCCACCACCGTGGAATCCACACATACCATGGATCCTCACATGCCGTGATTTTTCGAGCAAGCTGTGGCACAAGTAATCTTTTCAACTCGTCATTGGTACGGGTGCACGTCAAGGCAGCAACTACTCCACCACCAGATGTACCAGAGACAACAGATGGCATCAAATCATTATCAATCAATGCTTTGACCAAACCAAAGTGGGTATAGGCAAAGCATGCGCCACCACTCAAACAGAGGGCCGATTTACCGTAATTCTTCAGGACTATGCGGAAAAACTTCCGTTTCAAAACCGGGTCCACCGATTCTGACTGGGCTATCTGATCAATACACAGTGATACCTCAACAATATATTCTTCAACCAAATCCTTGGTTCCGATATATCTGTGGGAATAGAGTTGTCTATTTTCTATTCCAGCCAAGTTCTTCTTCAAACAACCCTGGAGAAAAACCATTAGTTCTCTATCGGATTGTTGCCGTAATTCACGTAATCGTGAAATGGTTCTTCGAACCATTTTGTAGTCATAGTATGAAAAACGAGGGTTTAGGGACCATTTGTCCAAATTCAAGTACTTGTCTAGGGCCAAGGCATTCTCCACCCATTCAGCATAAGTTGTCGATTTCCTTAGTTTGTCTCGTAATCGTTTTCTTTCACCGACCCAAGTGAGAAAGTATTCCAGGAGTGCAACGTAGACTCGTATTCCCAAGTATATGGAACAGAGAGTTAATATCCAGCCGATAACAAGTATAAGTATAGGCCACCGAAGTAACATGTATGCTGTGTTTGAACGGAACTCATTACGCAACTTCGCAGGTTCTGTTCTTTTCTTGTGTTGTTTCGTTGTTGTTGCATTAGTAAGAGGGTACCAGTCACTCTTGGATGATATCAAATGGGGTCTTTTAGGCACTGGTTCCTCAGATACGTCATATTCGGCATCATCGTCCCATACCAACGCTTTGGCAAATGAATATATATGATCCTCGTTAATATAGTCTTCCTCTTCTTCAAAAAGCACCATCTTGACGACAGCAATTATTGCTTGAAGGTACTAACTAGACTTGGTGTTGCGAGTCATGTATATGTACTTGTGCAGGAGATATGACGGATTGCACAAAAAAAAGTTCAAATTTTTACCAAAAAAATATTTATCCAAGTTTTGATTTCGTTTTTTGTTGGACAGTAAACCCAACGTAAAATTGTCACCACTGAATCATATTTATCAGTGGATGTAAATGGCGATTAATAGGTAACTGTTTTTCTTACAGCAATTTCTAAATGAATATTTGCTGTTACTTTTGTCTTTATATCACGGGTAACTGCGATGAGTTAAAGTGATTCTGACATCACCACTGTTTCACACTAAGGGTTCGGGAACCTATCGTCGTGTCTACGGCCGATGCGCATCATAAAAATCACTCACAATCGATATCGACATGAAGGGATATACATCTTTGGTTTCTAACACTTTGTTAGATGATTGTTAGCCTGAAAAGGGAGAGAGACAGCTTATAAATTTAGTTAACTGTGGATGAACATGCGATCAGTAACTCATACCTGGAATTAATGTGTCTCTATTTTAGTGGATTTCTGGGGGAAAATAAGGCACAAAAATATTATCGATTATTTCAAAAACAACTATTTGCTTACAAACAGATAAAGGACGGATCTTTTATTGCTATTCGGTCAAATGTACGGGATGCCGGTTAGCGGCTCCGCGCTGAATACTATTATTCGTGACAACCACTCTACTGGAGACACAACCTACTGGAAAACGAATCTGGAAAAAGAATCTGTAAACAGAGGCCAAAGAAAAAAAGACCATCCAAAGAGCAAGTAAACGGGTGGGAAACCGACAATCGTCAGTGCCACTATGCCTAGCTCCCCACTGTAACTAATATCGTGTGATGTTGTTTCTGTACCCCAGAAAACTAATGAGGGCGAAAATAGTGACACAAAACTGTTTTACCACTCGGAACAGAGACAAAAGAAAGAAAAGAAAGAAATTTAGCGCGCACAAAACTCCGTATCCGCACCCGCAACTTACTTGATAAAAATTTCCTTCAAGAACCATCACTTTCCCCCTTCCCACCACCACAACTGTTTAATGTTCATCGTTTAAGAACGACTGTTATTATAGACCACATACACGAATGCTACGAATTAAGTCACTCCAACAACTTAGTTCACTGCGCTATGCAGCTAACGCTGTACGGACTACAAATCCAATCTCACCACTATTACGCCCTAATTTCCACCGCTTCCAACCAAACCTTGCTATTCGTCATTTCAGTTCCACTTCATTACTCTTAAACCAAATCCAGAAGGCAAAAAAGTCTATACCAAATGTCACCAAGGCAACTCTACTTTCAAGCGCCAACTCCAGGTTCTCTCGGTTCCTCGTTCATATCAAGTGGCCCCTTCTTCGTGGGAAGCGCACAACCTCTTTATTGGACGTAGCATCTGCCTTTATATCCTGGCTTGTTATGGGTAACTTGTTATGGATCATCCTCGGGACCACGACATTTGGCTTGGTCACCATGTATTCAGTGCATTATTTTGATAACCTCTGGGATCATTTCCGGGGCAGCGCTGGTGGTGATAACAAGGAAGGCACTGCCGATGAAAACAAGTTTGTTTCTGATACCAGTATTCTTGGTAAGTTAACCAGTTCTATCTTATCCCACGGCTTAGGTATTAGTATTGAGTTCCAAAAGGGCCAAATCTTGCCCGAATTGAAGGATGGCAGGCTCCACTTCAAGAACTTCAAGGTTCTATCGGTTCCTGGCATGAAGTTTGTTAAGTTTCTGGCATACGTTGAAGCTATGGAAATTTCCCTTTCCTTCAACAAATGGTATGAAGGGACTGGACTTATCTATGACATGGAGATCTTTGGGGTTCATGGAGAAGTGGTTAGAAATGTTCAACCCCAATTAGAGGAAGTTAAAGACGTCCATCAATTTTCCTACACCAAATATGACGACATTATGCATTACCAGTTCCACTTGGACGATGACGACCTGTACAAGGATGTTAAAGAACCAAAGTATGGATCATCGTTTGACTCGAACTATCAACTAGAACACGTGAAAATTCATGACTCGTACTTTGAAATCTACAACGATGAATCGAAAACCAACAAGCCATTACGTGTTACCATTTTTGGATGCGACTTGCCCAGACTTCGGGGAGATCGCTTAGTGATTGATTTCTTTAACGCCAATAATGCCAGTGGGGCAATCAACGATGCCATGTTCACCTTACATGAACGTCAAAAAATCAGGCACTACGATAAGGATATAGACGAAGACAAGATGATTCGGTTCAAGGTTGATGGCATCAACTTGGGGATGATCAACAAGTTTAATCCATATTCCAAGTTTAATTGGATTGTGGATGGGAAGGCTGAAGTTGTTGCTGATTTCTCGCTACCAAACCTCAATGAAAATGAATATCAATTAATGAATGAATACAAGAGAGTAAGTCACCTCATGTCAGAACTCTTTAATGAATTTTTTTCTCCCAACTATGATGAAGTGGATACCAACAATAATAGTCCACTATTGAGGGGAGCATTATCAGCAATTTATCATACATTCTCGAAACCTGTTGTGGACCCAAATGCTGCTCTGTCAGAGTATGCGTTGGTGAACATTACCGTCAAATTTACTGATTTAAAGGCTACTCTTCCACAGCAGCTTCCTATGACATCATCCACCAGGATTCCATTCATCGATTTGCACAATTTGAGATCATTGATTGCATTTATTAATAATGGAGACGATGCAGAGTCCATGAAACCAGCGACACCCATTGTAGTTAAGACAACGGTGATCGAACGTATTTCAGATTTGCATAGTATAGAAAACTTGAGTCAAACGAAGTTATATGACTCCATCGTTGCCGATATTTACGAGGAGTTGCTCAAGATGGTCAAGTTGGACGAAAAGAGAATCATTAACGAAAAGTCGTCGATGTGGTCGCATTCCTTAGCAAGCCAGTTGTTGTTGTTAGGGTTAGGTGTTATAGTGTAACGCCTTGTATTTAATTTATTTGTACATAATAATAATATTAACGATATTTTACTGATCCTGAACAATCTCTCCGGTTTCTCTATTCTTCTTCAAAAGCGGTATGGTTAGCTTAGCATCACGCCGGCCATGCAAGTCTTGCATGACATCTTCTTCCACCGCTTTCGCACCAATACCCAATAAAACGCCCTTACGACGGTTCTCAACCAGTTTGGGTTTGGTTACTTTCGATTTCTGAGGTTTCCAGCCCATGCCTCGCAACAATGCTGCACCAAATTGATCTACAGGGACCTCATCGTAGTGTGGACCTTCCTCCACTTCGTTAGCAAAGGGTATAACAAAATCAGCATCCTTGCTAATATCGTCACCATTGAGAAGTGACTGTCTAACGCGTTCGTCGTTGGTGAGAATTTCTTTTGGTTCTAGTTCATACCCCTCTGATGCGTGCGATGCGGTGCGTTGGAACTCGGTCAAACCGTACTCTAATTTTGGGGTATCGTCTTTTACGATTGCCTCCGATTTTTTTGTAACCTTTTTGGGAATTGTCTTATTTAAGTTGACTGGTATAATCACCAACGGTTCGGTTTGGGGTTTAATGTTGATGGCAGTGGAACCAGCCGTTGCACCTCGACTATCAAACCCATCGATTGTAGTTATCTTTTTATCGTCATCAGAATCAGACTCATCAAATCCTGTGGATTGCTTCTTCTGCACACCTTTAAGACTGATTAAAGTCCCTGGCTTTGCTGGCTTCTTCACTTGCTTGAGATTGAGCAGAAACCCCGCCATCGCAATGGACTACAAAAATTACTCTACTGGCGTTTTGCAAAATAATACGCGCTGGGAAAAACACGTCCAAATCAAGACACTCATTCAATCCCAAAACGGTGACACATCTTAGTCATGTCGGGGGATATGTCTGCCAGTGACATGGACGATTTGACAGACATTGATCCAGAAATTGTCACAAACTCTTCAGCTCAAAACAAACCACAAACAAGCGACCTTCGCAACATTCTAACTGGTAACATCAAGAAGAAGGCCAAAATAGAAGAGGAAACTACCGTTTCCAGCAGCACCATCATTACGGAAAACTTTGACAATACTAGCGACGAGATACCTGAGTTTGACAGCTCGTTTACTGAAACCAAGAGCGATCAATACCGACGGGATTACGACGTGTTGGAGCTCGAAAAGAAAATATACAGCTCGGAGATTCGGTCAGTATCGGCTAAAGACATATTCAATCGAATCAAAAAGCCTTCAGAGACAATAATCGCATGTGATGAAGAACCAGAAGTGATAGTTGTCAAGGTTGACAAGACTAGGGAACTTGAAGCAAAAGTCTATAATAATCAGAAACGGAGTACGGCGATGGATATCTTTAAGTCTTTAAAGTCAAAAGACCCAAAGCCTACGAAGCAGCGTGGTAAACGAATACAGGAACCAAAATCTTTGTTTGTCACGTTAAAAGTGAACCCCGAGGCTCTCTCCGAGATAAAGAAGTATGATAATCCGTTCAAGTCAAAGGGAAACAGAACAATAGTGAAATCGTCTACTTTGGAAGCCAGCAACACTGACTTCTTTGCTCCAAAGACAGCCAAACCCTCTAACCTGTTGTTTGAATCAATGATGAATGCATCAAAAAATTCTGTTAAACTTACACCTTTACAACGGCTAAAAGAATTACTTCCACCCGATCTTACTCGTGAACAATTCCACGTTTACGAATATTTACTGCATGAACTTACCAGCATTGATAGTCTTTTTCCAAGAAATAGGGTTGACCCGGCTAGCATTTTGCCCGATGTCAAGCCATTGTTCTTAACTGATAACAAGGATATTCCTCGTTCGAAATATATTGCATCCGTCAACAATGACATCAATAAGTTAAAATATATGCGGGCTAAGATAGGCAATTTTGAAGACCACCCCGAGCTTAACTCCATTTATCAGAAATTTATCGTGAATCGCAAGGTGGATAGAAACGCATTGTGGATTCAGCTTTTCCAACCAGAGTCCATGAGCGAGCTCCTTATGGATTCCACTATCAAGAAACGAATTGATTCATGGATCCGCAATTCCTTCCAGCGCTTGAAAGCTCAGTCATTAAAGAACCCTCGAAATATTTTGATTCAGCAGCAAAAGAGAAAGCGAAGACAACAAAAAGTATTAAACGGGTTCATTGTCGATGATAATTATCTTGACGAATCAGAGACAGAGGAAGAGATTTTTGTTCCGTTACTCATATTGCAGGGCTCTACGGGTTCTTGTAAGTCAACTTCTGTTTACTCGGCCATGCGTGAACTAAATGGTTATGTCCATGAGATTAATACCGGTATGGATAGAGGACGTAAAGATATCTACAGTAGCCTAAAGGAGTTCTGCACAACACAATTAGTTCACAAACAGCAAGACGTTAAGTCATTCCAACAAGGTATTGTCTTACTAGAGGAGGTAAATATCTTGTTTGATCAGGATAAAAGTTTCTGGCTGGCAATTCAAGATATATTGAATATTTCAAGACGGCCAGTCGTAGCTACGTGTGAGTCATTACTCAATATTCCAAAGCTGCTAATAGAGTTTGCATCAGAAGAAGACTCCATTATTACTATTGACAATCACATGGTGTCCCGTGATCTTGTAAAGCAGTATATCTGGATATGTGCATTTTCTCAAGATTACGATCTAGACGATTGCTTGATAGACGAAATTGTCCAAAACTCCTTCAATGGCCATAACTATGACATACGGAAATGCTTGATGGAGTGCCAATTACTCTGTGGATCGGCCGATAAGGGATATTTAACAAGTTTAACCAAAAGAGAAGTCATTCGGAATACAACAGACGATGATTTAATCCAACTTCTGGACCGTTTGGATACTCTCTCTTGTTCTGATATCATCTCCAATAACAGTAAATCGCTGTTGTCATATTCACACCAAGAGAATGAACTCATAGATCTACATGTCTTGGACGAGGGTTCAGCTTTAACACAACCTAGATTACCTTTTGAACTAGACGTTGGCAGATACTTGGAAGAATATCTAAGTACCACATTACCTTTAACTATTCCAGTCTCACAGTTTCAAACAAATTATTTACGTGACCTAGTAATCAATTTCATTGGATCCCGTTCCAAAAAACTACCAAAATACGTTCAAGAGCTTCAGAATGCTAGGAGAACGACCAGATCATTTACATCTACCCCACAACCCGATGAATTGTCAGATTCAACCGATCCTCTTTACAATAGTTGGATGCCAGATACGACAGGTGTGCCTGATTCTTCATTTATTCATAATATTTGTCCTAGCGACCTTATCTTGGATCTCATGCCATATTGTCGCTTCTGGACCTCGTTTCAGTTTTCGTTGGATAAGTTCGAGAAGGAGACGCTTGAAAAGGGACAAGGAAGTCTCAAGAAATACCTTAACTATCGTGACTTCCAAACTTGCACAACTGATATGCTAACAACATTTCCTAGTATTAACACTTAAATGCATATAAAGTAAACCAATTAAATCAACCTGGTTCTTGTTTTTATTCTTCCTCCTCCAAACGATCTGATTGCCTTATGCTTGAAGTCTGTGGACTGTAATCTTCTCCATGCTTCTTCTATATGGTACGGCATCAACGGGTTCTCTAATTCGTCCGGTTTATCAAAAAGATACTTTCTCTTTTGTTGCTTCTGTGTAGTGGCATTCTGACTTTTTTCCTTTTCTGATTGTATTTGTAATAATCTTTCTTCAGAGTTCTTGATTTGCATTGCTTCTTCAGTTATGGAGCATACAATTTCAAAAGTTAAGAACCCCAAAATATCAATAACATCATCATTCGGGCGCGAGTCACAGACTGCTGCTATTTGTGCCCATTCTCTAAATCTTTTTGCTTTTCTGAAGGTAAAAGAAGCTTGCCTACATTCAGACCAATGCACGTATTCTTCTCGAGTCATGTTTTTTGTTCTGTCATCAGCCATTTTTAACCTCTTCAAGGATGCTACAGTGGCCGCTTTTTCATCGTCGTCCACTTGTTCTGATTCTTCAGCGGTTTCAAGATGTTGTTCGCTGAACATAAATTGAAGCTCCCAAGGTAATCTGATTTTCGACTTTTTGTATCGAGATAACATTTTCGAAGTGTCATTATTCTGGGTGCTTGAACCTGCAGCACCACCAGCAGCAGTATCACCTTCCATCAATGATTCTGTGCCTCCACTTTCCTGGTCTTTTGCGTTTTTACGAACATCTTTCCATGATAAGTATGTTCGCAATCTGTTAACCTTGGCTTTGTCATGCCTTATTAAAAAAATAACATCTTCTGGAGCAATTGATTTAGTTCCTCGAGTAGCAGCGGTCTTTGTTGCCTGTAGTAATAGTTCCATTACTTGTCCTCGCACAATATCCTCGATGATAGATGTTGTCTCTACGGGTGGATCATTCGATTCACCAGAAACAAACATCATCTGCTGTATCTCGATACGATATTTGTACTTATCATTTGACATTTTGCTTCTTATTTATGAGTTCACAGCTAGACTTTAGTAACTACCAAACCCTATACAAAGATCAATAGTGATACTTGATATTCCGGGTAATCAGCCGTGGCCGGGTAATTATTTTTCCAGGTAACAATTTTTTTTTTCATTGCTATAAAAGGATACTCAAATGCCCCAGTTACATTTTATTAATACCGAAGATTCCATTACTATGAACCATTAATTGTATGTACCAATAATAGATATCAAATGATGACAAGAGTGCATTTGGCTCGAGACTTTTTGTCGCTGTGGAAAAACCCAAGCTACCTTATTATTTTGTCTGAAAAATATCGTTCCATTTACATTTGAACCTTACTAACTTCCAGTGGTTATATAGTTAATAACATATCCATTCTCAGACCACCATTAAACTATTCTCAACTGTAGGGTTTACATTTTAGTTAAATGAACTTTTTTTTCTTACGAGTGCATTTATCGATATCCATTGAATCTATTAACCAAATAACTTAATACCACCGGCTTCAACTTCTATCTCATCGCCGGATTCTTCCTCTTCAATATCGTCAACTTCGTTCATGTTAACCTTTTGACCCAAAAGAGAAGCAAAGAATTCATCGACTTGATGGTCATCCCATTTCCATCCGTCACTTGGTGTTTCGAAGTTGGCAATCGGCTCTTGGACATGATATCTTAATTTACGCCCCTTTGATGCCTTAGTGTCAACATTTTTCTTAAACTTCTGTGCTTGTTGAGCACTTCTTAAACTGATTGTTAAGCCAGTTGTTGGGTTGCTTGATTGAATCTTTTTGTCGACCAAGTCATTAAGTAAAACACGGTAGAAGTCCTCATCGTCGAAAATTACATCAATTTCAGCTATGGAGTCTTTCTTGTTCTTTTCTTCCTTTGGAATATCAGGGTTTTCCTGCTCGTCATCTTCTTCCTCGTCACTTTCTCCCTCGTTGTCTTCTTGTTCAAACTGCTTTTTGTAGTAGTCATACCCAAGAGGTACAATTTGACGTCTGTTGAGCTTTGTACGTTTTACCAAACGGTCCATGTCACTTAAGTTATTGTTTACCTGTTGACCAAATGATTGGTTAATGGACTTGAATTTGCCTGCGTTGATGGCCGAGGAACCAGACGAGTTTTGAACCTTTGCAGACCATTTCGTCAACACTGTTGAGCGATACAGCTCCAAAATGAAATCAAATTTAGCGGTTGCTTTGGCATATTGCAGGAAGGTTCTCTTCTTAACTTCCAGGGTTGGTACATCAGACACGATTTGGTCTTTTGCGTATAAATGCGATCTCAATGATAATATGCTATCCAATAATTCGTAACATTCCTCCTTGGCCTTGTCTAGGTATTTGGATGTTTTCTTTGTTTCGAAATTATTGGCTTGGAGTGTGTCAGCGTTTGGTGGCAACAAATTCGAGCTTGTCAATGATTTCTGAATCTTCAATCTGATATCTATCACTTTATCAAAGATCTTGTGTTGCTGGGAGATGGCAAATCCCTTCAATGAGTCGTTTGTTGCTGACTGAGAAAGTCTATTAACAATGTGGGTTCTTTCTCTCGACATTAATTCCTTCACTTTCATTCTTTTGTGTTCCAACTCTTCTTCTCTTTCTTTCTGAGATTCATCATCAGAATGCACATCGCTCTCTGAAATGTCATCATCTGAGTTCGCTCTTAATGAAGCCCCAGAATCAGAACCTTCATCGTCTTCGTCATCATCGCCATCCTCTTCATCCTCTTGATCGTCTTCTTCACTTTGATGATTTTCATTATCGTACAACAGGTCTCTATTAGTCACAGTACCTGTATACTTCTTACCGAGGTTGATATCGTTCAGTCTTAATTTAGACTTCGATACACTAACATAATGCTCTTTCTCAAGCTCGTTATCTGAAACGTCAGAACATTCGCTTTCATCCTGATCAAAAACGTTATCACGTAAATCGTTATCCTCAATGTCAAATTCAGCCTGTGGTTTGGTAAGTTGAGCAATCTGCTCAGCTAATGATTTACCCATGCTTGTGTCGAATGTCATCTCATCACAAATCTGAAATCTTTTCGATAGGCTGCATAATTATGTGCAGGACAATATAATTGTAATAGTACCAGTGACGATAACCTTACCAATAAATAGCTATAGCGACAACTGGACAAAAACGAAAATATATAAAGAGTTAGTAGAAAATTCCAGGATCAATATAAACTGTGACTTTTATGTTATTTCGTATAAGAAAGGTGTTCAATTCAAATTTTGAATGCATTTTTCAATGTAATGTTCTGTTCAACTATTGGACAGAGACGCCTAAGAGAGATTCTACTGACTCGCTAGCCAAAAGTTCACTTTAGCCACGTTTTTATGGTAAATAGGAAGATAAGTTATTTAAATATTCTTTGGTTTGTATTATTTAAGCCCAGAAAGTAAGAAATGCATTCTATTTTGGAACATCCCATTTCGCAGCAATTTTAAAAATTTGTACTAAAATTGGAAGACATATACAACCTCCCATTTGCAAGGAATCAACTGTAGTCAAAAAAGGTGAAATATATTTAAAAGTATCAGACAGAAACTTTTAGAACTGGAGTTGAATCATACTAAAATAGAAAGCCGGCTCTTTTGAGGATTATTCCTGACAATCTAGCTATTTTTTTCATTTGCATGAGGTATTCAGTATTTTATATACGACTGCCAGGTAGCCAAATAACACCTATACATATCATTTCCAACAGTCTTGATTTGTATAATGACAGAAAAGAGTCGAAGTATTTTTAAAAACCTAAAGTTTAAATTTCATAATTAATTTTAAAGATGTCTACCCAATGATAAGTGTGGAGTTCGTAATAAAGTTCCATTTTATTCACCTCTTATACTTTGCGTAAATTGTTGACTCTTAGTGCTTCCATGTTAAACAATATCCAAGTATTCTTAGAGTGTCAGACTGGATATTCCCACGTGGTGGAACATGTCATTTTGTATCCCTTTTACAGTCCATGCAGCTACGATGATTAGGAGGCTTGAATAAAAAGGGAGTCTTTAAAATAAACACACCCTTTATCACCAGAATAGTGGCGATAACAAATTTAGAAATATTTTTTTTACCAAATTAGAATGTGGAGCCGTACGGTCTAAAGGAATATATAAATCGAGGAGGCAAGTGGAGGAGTGAAATCTGAAGAACACCGCGATGGCTCATGGAAAAGGAGAAGTCGAAGTTCTTTACAATGAGGAGTCTGTTTTAAGACCCGTACTCCCTGCAATGTATCAATATGTGCAACCTGATAACGAGGAGGACGGCATACAAGAGGAAGAAGCTATTGATGATAGCGACAACTCTGCTAAATTAGATGACGAGGATGAAGAGCATCGTCGTAGAATCCTGTTTATACACTGGTCAAAGAGACCTTCCGTTGCTATGGCAGCTTTTTTAATGTTTATCATCTGCATTGCTGACAGTTCTAGCGCTCCAACTACTCTTGTTATAATCAACAAACTTGCGTGCAACACTGTTGAAGTTGATGGTGTATGCGACCCGATTAGTACGCAAATCTTGATTTCAAATGTTAATCTCTACATTTCGATCATTGGAAGTTTGGCCTCTTTACCTGGCGCAGCTATGATAGGAGGATTGTCTGATAAATATGGAAGAAAACCGTTTATGATAATATTCCTTCTTGCCACATGCACCTCAAAATTGATGGCAATCATTATGTACAATTGGTCTGACAAACTTCATTTAATGGGATATGTCTGTCTTATCACAATCGCCAACCTTTGTGGTGGTATGTTCGTCATGATTGCTTTGGCCAATTCTTACATCTCTGATGTCGTTGAACCAGACCAGAGAAGATACAACTTAGGATTAGGTTCAGCTGCTATTAATGCAGGTACTGCTCTTGGTCCAATCATTGCAAACCTTTTGATAGCTTTTGTTCGCAAAAGAACATTGCCGGACCCCATGGCTAAGAAGAGAATAACTGCAGCGGATTATGCTCCCTTGAAGTTCGATCTCTACCTTACTGGCTTACTTCTTCTCTTTACGATATTCATACTTCCTGAATCTAGAAGTAAGAGAGCCAGAGAAAGATCCTTATCTACTATTGCTCCAGCAACTATCACTAGACCATCAAAATTAAACAGGATTGGTTTGTTGTTGAATTGGTTGCTGCCACTTCTTTTGTTGACATATCCAGAGAAGATTATTCCAGACAGATTTAAGGCTCACGCAAAGAGAAACCGTTTTGTGGTCGTTTCATTGATATTCACATATGCGATGTTTCAAGCCGTATTTGGTGGTCTTGTTTTAATTTTCTTCCAGTATGGCATGTCAAAGTTTGATTGGGGAAGTGAGATGCTAGGTACGATCTTCTCAGCTACTTCAATTCTAAGAACAGTAACATTAGTCCTACTCATTCCAATAGTTACAGAATTTTTCACCAAAATAGTTGGACTTGAACCTAATTCTAATCGTGTTGATCTAGTTGACGTCAGTATGATTGGCCTCGGGTACACTCTTGATCTCTTATGCTCACTCTTGATCACCTTCAGTAAAACTTCTTCACAACTATTTGCTGGAGTGAGTTTGACTGCTGCTGGTGCTATTGGAAGTCCTGCAACATCTGCTGCTGTGTTGAAGATGCTTCCATCGTCAAAAACGGGAGAGTATTTCGGAGCCTCATCTCTCTTGAATAATACTCTTTCCATTTTTGCACCAATGGTTTTGATGAATATTTACAAATTTGGGCTTATAAACGCCTTTCCTACGATGGTATTTTGGATGTTGACATTAGTGCTTCTGGTAAACTTGGTGGTTTTGGTTATCATTAAGTTCTTGATTGCAAAGTAGTACTCGTGATGGATATATATATGTATATGGTTTATTTTTATTTTTTAATCAAACTTTGGAACAGTGTGGGGGACATCAAACAGATACGTTTGTGTAATGTTAAAAGCGTCTGAGACACGACATTTACGACATATTTTAGTACTAAAATCTTTAAAAATTGCGAGATAACGCGCATCCAAGAGGGCGAAGTCAATAGTTACATCCATCAACCATCATGAAGACTAACACAATCGGCTTGTTATTAACAGCCGCAGTTGCTGCAAATGCGATCGAGACTATCACAGAAGATGCTGTAGTACAAAATAGAAGTCCTACACCTACCAGAATTGGGAAAAGAGCAAATGCTAAGACTACTGGTTCTTCATCGAAATCAGCATCAGGTTCTTCCTCCTCCTCCTCTTTACCCAATACTAGTGTGTACTACACAATTACAGTTAATGGTCAGCTTGTTGTGGTGCAATCCGATTTTTACCAAAGTTTTAAGGCTGTATCTACTGCTGGTGCAAGTGTGCAGTCGGGGGGAGTTGGCCTTGGAACTCTTAGTGGATCGGCTGGAGGTATCAGGTCTTATCTGCAAACTACTCCAAGTCAAGGCGGAGCTGGTGTTGAATACGATGCTTACGTTGGACTTGCGGGTTCTGCGTTTGCCTTGATTGGTATATTGATTTAAACAAGAA
>JAJMFY010000046.1:0-46882 GCA_030574955.1 Teunomyces lycoperdinae
GTTGTTGTTGTTGTTGTTGTTGTTGTTGTTGTTGTTGTTGTTGTTGTTGTTGTTGCTGTGGTCTTAGTGGCAAGGGTTTGTGTCTGATCTTGGGAAGCGGCTGGGAGACCGCAAAACGGTCGAGAAGACGTGCCAGCGATCGGAGCGAGGCTCTATCTTCATCATCGTAACGATCCAAACGATCAAGAAGTCTACCACTGGTACTGACAGAGTCGAACGAGTAGATGCTGGCGTCGTCGCCTTTGGAGGTCATGGTGTGGGAGGTTTTGCTTGCCTGTTGTTGCAAGTGGCGTAAGGGGGAGATTAGCATGCAGGAAGGAGCAGACCACTAATACAAAATGGGACGTTTTGGCAGCAAAGGAACAAAAAGGGAGAAAGATAGGAAGTAAGAAAGAAAAAAGACATTGCCTGGAAATCCGAATCCCTTTGTCTTTATATAATACAAGCTCCCAAATAAGAGCAGGTAGAAAATATTGAAATCTACGAACATGTTTTTGTGGAGAATGTGACAGGTATGAAACACCAGGACCTGCACATTTTGTATGCGGCGGCAGGTCTCAACAAACACCGCGCCAAAACAACGCGCGACTTTCATGTTGGCGTTGGCACGCAACATCGCGGCACGAGAACTAGACCCCTTCCCCCCAGTGATCACGAACCTCAAAACGGAGTTTGTATACTTTTTAACGAGGTTTTTGGTATTGTTTAATATTTAATGTTTAAAGTTTAATGTTTAATGTTTGATGATTCGGAGAAGTCGGTTCTTGTCCTCTGAATTTAAATTTATTTCCTTTAACACCATTAAACTCTTGTTTGTTCTGTATCTGTTCTGTTTTGGGAATGAAACCGTTGCCTTACTTATGATGTCAGGATGCGCGATCCATGCGATTAACTTGACGCCAAGATCTTGACTATTTTAATTCTTTTGATTTAGAATCAGTTTCTTTATCTTTAGTATCTTTATAAATTGATTCTTTGATATTTAATTTCTACGTTCTACGTTCTACGTTCTTTCTTTCTTTTTTTCTTTCTTTCTCTCTTTCTCTCTTTCTTTGTTTCTTTCTTTCCTCTTTGTTTGTTCGCTATTTTCTCTCCATGTAAAATCTTTTCTTCCTCACTCTTTACCATGATCCGTCCACAATCACCAGAAATTGACCCGTCAACCCTCTCCAACTACAGAAACTTCACCGTCTCTCAAACTTACTTGGACGTCGAGGTCCTTTTCGACAAAAAAATCGTCGTTGGCTCCGTCAAATACGACCTCGCCATCGCCGCCAAATCCTCCACTCTCGTTCTCGACACTTCCTTCCTCAACGTCAAATCAGTCTCCGTCAATAACCAAAAAACGCAGTTCTCAGTAGGTACCCGTTCCGAACCACTTGGATCGCCACTCTCCATCGATTTGCCAGCAAATCTCTCATCACAGTTCACGGTTTCCATCGACTACGAAACAACTGAAAAGTGTACCGCACTCCAGTTCTTGGACAAAGACGTCACCGACGGCAAAAGGGCCCCATACTTGTTCTGCCAGTGCCAGGCCATCCATGCCAGAAGCTTGTTCCCATGTTTCGACACCCCAGCAGTAAAATCTCCATACAAATTCTCCGCTAAATCACCGCTCTTCACTTTGATGTCCGGCAGACCGGTCAAACAAGATGGCGACGTCTACTACTTCGACCAGCCAATTCCAATCCCTTCCTACTTGACCTCCATTGCTTCTGGTGACATCGTCAAGGCTACAATTGGCCCCAGATCTGACGTCTACTCCGAACCAATGAACATCAAGGCTTGTCAATGGGAATTCGAACAGGACATGGAAGACTTTATCCAGATTGCTGAAGGCTTGATCTTTGAATACGAATGGTTAAGGTTCGATTCCCTTATTCTCCCCATGTCCTTTCCCTACGGTGGTATGGAAATCCCCAACTTGTGCCAGTTGACTCCCACCTTGATCTGTAAAGACCGTTCCCAGGTCTCGGTGATGGCCCACGAATTGGCCCACTCGTGGTCCGGTAACTTGGTAACCAACTGCTCGTGGGAACACTTCTGGCTCAACGAAGGCTGGACTGTGTACCTCGAAAGACGTATCTTGGAAGGTATTGCAATTGCCGAGGCTAAACATGCTGGAAAGCCCGACCCGCTTGCATACGGTGAAGCCATGAGACACTTCCACGCTATCATCGGCTGGAACGACTTGGAAAACTCCATCAAGTCGATGGGTGATTCTGCTGCCAAATTCTCGACGTTGGTGCAAGACTTGAAGTTACAGGAAGATCCTGACGACGCCTTCTCCACCGTTCCGTATGAAAAGGGTTTCAACTTACTCTTTTACATTGAAAAGATTGTGGGCGGAAAGAAGGTGTTTGACAAGTTCATTCCTCACTACTTCAAGACATTCCGCTACAAGTCATTGGACACTTATGAGTTCCTTGATGCGTTGTATGCTTTCTTCAGCGACAAAAAGGCAGAATTGGACTCGATCGACTGGGACACCTGGTTGTTCAAGCCAGGCATGCCACCAGTGGACCCACAGTTTGAAACCACGTTGGCTGACGAGTGCTACAATTTAGCAGAAAAGTGGTTTTCCCGTACCCAGGGAAAAGATGCCGAGTTTTCGCCTGCTGATATTGCCGGATTCACTGCCAACCAGTCGGTGGTGTTCTTGGACACCTTGATTTCGTTTGAAAAGCGTGCTGGATTCAAGTGGAGCAGCCACCATGAAGTTTTACAGGCCATGATCGAAACTTATACTTCATACAGCGAATCACAGACCGCAGAAGTGTTGTTCAGATGGTACTACTTGCAAGTTTCTGGCGAAAGACCCGAATACGTTGACAAGTTGGGAGAATGGTTGGCACATATCGGGAGAATGAAGTTCGTGAGACCCGCCTACGTGTTGTTGAACCAAGTTAACCGCGAAAAGGCCGTTTACTACTTCAACAAGAACAAGGATGCGTACCATCCAATCTGTAGAAGCATGGTTCAAAAGGATTTGGGATTGTAATTTTGCACCCAAAAAAAATAGTTTAGATATTCTATAAAATCCCTTCTTTATAAAAAAAAATAAACACTTACAAAAAGAAAACTGCTAAATTTCTACAATATGTAATTTCTTTCAAAATCATTAGTTTCTAGAAACATCTCTTAATTATATGCTTCGTTTTTATTCTGCTTAATTATTTATACTTTCTGATTATTGATTATTCCTCTTTTCTTTTTGTATGTTTATATTGTACGAATTCACGCACACTTTGATGCGTGTATACATTCACACTTTTAGGCTGTACAATTGAATCTCGCACGACACCAATTGTTTTATCAACACGTAATTAAATCCTAATACAATCTACAAACTTATACGATGTCGTTTTTATACCAGGCCCTTCCAGTAAGTAACAGAAATTACAGAAAAACACGATATGAACATGTCATACTTCTTAGATCACCCCTTTAAGCTCGGGGATCAATCTCAGAACTACCTACTAACAAACTAAAAGCAAATCGATAACTTACAAGAAAGATTCAGTGTCGACAGAATCAGAAGCGACTTCAACTCGGTTCAGTCGATCATCTCCAAGATTAAGCCTCCACAAGAGTTTTTTGACTTTAGAAGAGTGAGCAAGCCAGCCAACTTTGGTGAGGCTCAAAGCAGAATCGGATTCAACCTCACCTACTTCTCGGCCAACTACATCGCCATAGTGTTGTTGTTGAGTGTCTACGCATTGATAACCAACTTCTTGTTGTTGTTTGTCACTGTCTTCCTTATCGGTGGTGTGTACGGTATCAACAAGTTGGGCGGTGAAGACTTGGTGTTACCGTTTGGAAGATTCAACTCCTCACAATTGTACACCGGTTTGATGATAGTGTGTCTTCCATTAGGATTCTTGGCTAGTCCTATCTCCACGATGATGTGGTTGATTGGTTCTTCTGGTGTTACGGTTTTTGCCCACGCTTCGTTCATGGAAAAGCCTATCGAAACCGTGTTTGAAGAAGAAGTCTAGATGTTGAATTCTCCGGCTTCTTATCCCATTTTCCGGTGTTGACCCAGTAATCTATTATTTATAGACTTTATTGCAATACAAATAACCATGTCATACAAAAAAACTACAGAACAATTAACAGTATACATTTATTAGGATGCTATAAGAAAACACATTAACCAGCAGTCTATCACCATTGGACAATCCATATTCTGAAGATAACGAATAACTTACAAACCCAACTTGGTTCTTCTCCAGTGTCTTCTCTTAGCGTTGTATCTGATGGTGTTGTCAGTTCTCAATCTGATCCATTGTGGCAATGGTCTGTTTTGCTTTTGAGCTTTAGCTAACTTTTGCTTGGTTCTGAAAGACTTTTGAGACTAGAAATGTTAGTACTTAGTTCACTTGTTATACCACATTTGGGATTTATTCGTGATGGTCGAGCTTGGAAAAGGTTTTCGTGCAATATCACTACCACAGACGGACGGTACTATCCCTTCGTACGGGGGTAACATTCACAGCACTTCAGCTTGGAATGCTTGAATCCATTTGATCATGTAATGCTAGTTCCTCTGATCTCATTGCATCCTATCCTTCTCAACCCATATTATCGTACTTACAGGCATCTTGACTTATAATCTAGAAAAGAAAGAATATATTACTATGGTCTTGAAATTCTTTTAGGCTCACAGTGAGACTGAAAATTTTTCGAACCATGAGTAGAAACTGTAATACAAAAATACATGTTAGTACTTCGATTTACATTTTAACTATTGTAACATGCACTTTTCTATAATCTTTGTGACTGTTTTTATCGTTTTGCGACTTGCAAACGAGGCAAAAAAAACAGAAACTTCAAAAGTTTTTCGTTGTTCACAGCCAAAGATGCCTGCATGCAAGCCAGTGCGCATCCTACCAACCCTCTAGCGGAAAACTGAAAAATTATCCAATCTTCTGTCTTCTGTATCTAACGCAACAATGACCAGAACCTCCGTCTTAGCTGATGCTTTAAACGCTATTAACAACGCCGAAAAGACCGGTAAGCGTCAAGTCTTGATCAGACCATCCTCCAAGGTCATCATCAAGTTCTTGACTGTCATGCAAAAGCACGGTTACATTGGTGAATTCGAATACATCGATGACCACAGATCTGGTAAGATCGTCGTTCAATTGAACGGTAGATTGAACAAGTGTGGTGTCATTTCCCCAAGATTCAACGTTAAGATCGGTGACATCGAAAGATGGACTGACAACTTGTTGCCAGCCCGTCAATTCGGTTACGTTATCTTGACCACCTCTGCTGGTATCATGGACCACGAAGAAGCCAGAAGAAAGCACGTTTCTGGTAAGATCTTGGGTTTCGTTTACTAGGTTAATAGACTGCTTTAATGAACTACATCTAAACTATATTACAACTGCTATTATTGTACCTGTAATTAAAACATCAATGCCGCACTCGGGTCAGTAGTCTCAGGACGAAATATTTTGAGAGAAAGAATTCAATCACGGGACCACCACGTTAGGGCTGAACCCTATGTCGCTTTATGTCGTACATACAATGTCGTTGAAAAATTTTCAATTGGTTTCGCACTCCCACCAACATTCTCAAAAGTATACCTGAAAATTATTTACAAATCTTTTCACTATTCCCAGTGTATCATAATCAATAATCAATATGTCTTCTGGTATGTGAAGCCGCAATAGAAACTGTCGGATACTAGTACTTGGAACTGTACGATTTAACATTATTATTTTGAGTTCAATAGTTCAATAACCCATGAAGATAACTCCCAGTCATTACGAACTGGTGGAATCCAATGATGAGCTATAAAATGGAGAAACAATTATGAAGCAATACAGACCCAGTACCAGGAATAATCGACACAGAAGTTTCTCCCAATAATACTCTAGTGTGCAAGTTTTACTAACAAGTTTCTAGGTTCAGTTAGAGATGGCTCCCAAGTTTTTGGTGTTGCCCGTATCTTTGCTTCGTTCAACGATACCTTCGTTCACGTCACTGATTTGTCTGGTAAGGAAACCATTGCCAGAGTTACTGGTGGTATGAAGGTCAAGGCCGACAGAGATGAATCCTCCCCATACGCTGCTATGTTGGCTGCCCAAGACGTCGCTGCTAAGTGTAAAGAAGTCGGTATCACTGCCGTCCACATCAAATTAAGAGCTACTGGTGGTACTAAGACCAAGACCCCAGGTCCAGGTGGTCAATCTGCTTTGAGAGCTCTCGCCAGATCTGGTTTGAGAATCGGTAGAATTGAAGATGTTACCCCAGTTCCATCTGACTCTACCAGAAGAAAGGGTGGTAGAAGAGGTAGAAGATTGTGATTCTATCCAATCTCTTATTGGTTTTATCATTTATATATAATAATATAAAAGCTGTCATTTATAATACATATATCTGAATCGAGAACTCATTCTGTTTAGGACGTCTTTTGCGGTGACGTGATTTTCCATAATTGGCGAATTGCACTCGATTGGAAATAAATTAACAAGTCTCTAATTCGCCAGAGATGTCATTTCTCGGACATGCAACAAGTATAACTGCTTTGCTGTTGCGACACACATTACTGGCTGCAGTCTTTGTTCGTTCCTTGTCCTTGAATACTCGAATCATCAACCATTTATTATATTCACCATCGCGACATCAGCCCATCACACACCAAATATCGAACCAGTCCAAACTGCTACCACTAGACTTGGTTCAGTTTCCTGATAATGCGAAGTTGGACAATGCGCTGGCCGATTTGTACATCCAATACTTTTGCGATTGGCAAAATTGCATCGATGATGTCTGTTCTGTAACCGAAGTTCAACAACATCTCACCAATAAAGACATTTCAGCATTAATTAAATCCAAATCTCCAGAACTTAATGAGTTATTAGCTTCAAAGACTTGCTTATCTACCAGAGATTTTGTGGATCACTTTAATTCGATAGCAAATCCCTCGAAGATCGATTATTCATACACTTATTTTGTCTCACTGCCAGATAAATTAGAACTTCCCAGATTCAATTATCCAATTGAGTTCAATCCGTTATTTCTTGCTACTCCCAGTCAATTGGAGTCGTTCTCGGAACACGTTCTTGAGCATGATAGAACAGCAGTATCTCGCTTGTTACAAAACTTACTGAATCTAGGATCTTCAGGTTTTGACTTCCACGCCAGTTTATTAGGAAAGATTGATATTAGTACCATGATTCCCCGTATAATCAACAACTCACTTGTTCACAGATATCTGTCTGACCCAGAAATACAGGCTTTGGTATTACAATTGGTAAAGAACGACGCAAAATACCAAATTGATTTATTTTATCAATATTTGGGTTTGGTGATAGTCGTTAATAAGGAATTCCCAATCAAATGGCTACAGAGGCTTGTTGGCTCAGCGTCTGACGAACTTCCTCCTCTTGTCTTATCCATAGAAGAGGAATTTGCACCTACTTTTAAGAAGTTCCTCTATGAAAAGAACTTGATTTCAAAGAGTCCATTCCAAGAAGTATCCAAGCTGATACAAGTTCCTTCATATGATGTGTTAGATCAGCCGGAAATGGACAGGTTAAAGACTGCTGCTAACAAGCTACCTACTTTGCCTGTTATTAGCTACAGCAAAGAGACTACTATGGTAATTCCAGTTCCTCAGCTTGAAAATAACCTTGTGAACCGAATCCTCTTGACTAGTTCTTGTGCCATGAAAGCAGGTAAATCTGACGACTGGAGAGATGATACCACACTTAGAGATGTTCTCAATAAGTATGAGAGGCTTGGTGATCTCTACTATACATTGTATCTTGATTACAATTTAGCATTGTTAAAACACCAAAATGGCGAAGGACACGCTGAATTCTACACTGAAATCAGACGGCTCTTTTTATCCTACAACTTTAAGAAATTCTTGATTGACGATACTGGGTTTTTTAATAATCAGCCTTCGTCAAGCTTGCTTAATTATGCGATCAAGTTCAGATATCGTCTGGCGATTTCCCAATTTCACCAATATTTTGCGTTGATTCCTCCAAGTCAACAACAAGAATGGATGCAAAAGATGACTTTTACGATTTTTGAGATTATTCAATCGATTAACTACGAGGAAGTAGCTCTCTTTTTCAAGAAGTTGAACAAAGAGCTAGCTGATCACAAGTTTTCATTGGAGGAACTTCATGAAAAAAGGACCATCCAATATTTTAAGCGTACTGGTATAGACCTCAAATCATTATTTGGTACAGTTGCCAAGACGTTTGACAAAAAAATCAGGCAGGTTGGTCAACACTTTTTGGTATCTGAAGTGATGGAATATAACCTTGGTAATGGACTAAGCAATTTTCTCAATTCGAACCGTGATTTGCAGAATACAATTGAGAGAGTTTTTGGAGCTGACGAAATCTATAATACTTTGGGAAGCAAGCTAATTCAAGGAGAAGATAAGTTATGTCGGGAGAGTATCACTAAGATCTTGGATATGATAACGCAAAGGAATCTGAAGAAATCCTTCAGAATTGAAGAGATTCCCCGTCTCAATATCGAGATAAAGCAATCTTCATATCAGCAAATTGACTTTGAGGTACTTGATTACAGGAACCTTGAGCTTCCAAAGATATCTCCCCAAAATGAATTAAGCAAGCTTTTGCTTATTCATTACTCACATTCACGCGATTTCCTTAAGGCAATTGGGTGTAGAACCAAAAATATCAATCGTCTACCTGATATCATAACCATGTTCAATTCTATTGGACAGGAATATTACAAGTATCTTGTGGCACGAGAGCTTAGTCGAGCCCAGATTCCGACAAAAATCAGGGAGGAACTTGAATTTTGGCTTCTGGATAAGAAATTCAAGATGATTGTTAGTGTATCCAACAATCTAATGTCTCCGTTCAATTCGGTGAACAATACAGCCGAAAAGATGTGTCTTAAGTTTTATCAACAAAGCTCCAGAAACGAGTACTATGCATTACGTTATCATAACCAGCTTTTCAACCAGTACATGGGATCGTTGTGGTACAATAATCCTGAAACGATGCAACATTGGGTAACAGGAATTGTTGCACCATTATTGCAATCATTAGAGGAGACTTCTCCTGAATCACAAACACACCTAATAACGAGATTCAAAGCCGATATTCACAGCTATTGAATTAGAACCATTTCCTTTTAGGAAAGGAAATCCTTGGTAAGGATTATATAAGTTTCCAGTCATCTTTTTTTTTCGCAATCATTGTACTAAACAAGATAAAAAAATCATGAATCAAACTTAAAAGATAAGACATGCTGCCATCATGATATCACTGTTGTATATATAATAAATAACCAGAACATGGACCCTATTTTGTGACTATTTTTGGTTGAATGTAAAACAGAACATCAACAATGAATAATAATTTAATTCTTTTTGCTGGTGTTGTAATTTTACTTCTTTTCGGATACAAGCAAGTATTGGCTGTACTTCAGCGGATCAAAAGATTTAAGAGGGCTGATATCGATGTGGAAAAGGCTGGGTCTCGCCTACTGAGTTATGGTTCACCTGATATAGGTGAAGTTCCCAAACCATCACCTTTGATGATAACTCCAGAGCAAGTGAGCAATTACGACGATCGTCCATGGAGACCATTCAGATGGCCCTACCATCAGACAATGTCAATCTTCAAATTAGACATAAACCACTGGTTGGATATGGATAAGTATTACGTTCATTACATCGAAGAAAAGGAAAGAATCTGGATGAAGCACGGGGACCAGAATTTTGACTGGCTTCCTGAAAGCTATGATGCATGTTTGGAATTAATGGAAATGGTAGTTGATCACTTGACTGAACGTTACCCATTACTATTCACTGTGTTGAAAGACAGTGACTTTAGTAATAAGAATGGCAGTGGAAAGATTATCAAAAACGAAATTACGCAAGAAATATTGGACATGACATTACCACTCAAACAACATCCGTTGATTTATGTTTCCAAGTTGGCCAAAGAGGATTTTTATGTTGTAATGCAAAAGGAAGATGGTCGCCATTACATGGCAGCGGCTGCTGTACCGTTCCCTGGTGGTTCATTTGGCATAAACGAGAAAATCGGCAAGGATATTGATACGATCCATGAAGATGTGCCATATTATAAGGAAAAATTGAAAACCTCGATGGAACGGTGGTTTAGTAGAATGAAGGTGAGCGAACCTGTTGAGCGGGCTAGTTGGTACATTACATGGGACCATAAACTCAAAATTAATAATGTCTACCAATTACCAAAATTCGTGCCTAATCTTGAAGCCGATATGAAGAGCACAGATCCCCGTCAATTCAATGTGAGGGTAGAGAGACAAACCTTGAGAAGGTTACCCAAATCTCGGGCAATTATCTTCACCAACCATCCAATTTTCTATTCGATTGAGGAAATGAAGGATGAGCCTATGGTTCCATCCTTGCTAAAAAAAATCTTATACGAGGGTCCTGGCGAAATCATCAAATACAAGAATTTCGAGATGTTTAGAAACCATATCTGTGAATATTTGAACGGATTAATTAAGTATCAGAAGGACAAGGGTATTATTAGTGATGAGATGCCAGTCAAGACATTACCAACGTACCCATTTGCGCATTGGGTCAAGAGCAATTTTGATAATAAGTTTGGATGGACAAATCCGATCGGCAAGAGAAACTATCGAGAAACCGATAAATCCAAACCAAACGCCGCTAACGACCGATGAGAAAGATCTTAGACAGTACTACATGTAGGACACGATGCTATAATTGGATATATTTCAACTAAGAATAGATATTTTAGTTCCAGTGAACCGGAAGGCAGTGCGGGGGTTTGGTCTATTTTTATAAATTGACAGGTCAGGTATACCCGGAACGGATATCCGGTATAGTCAAGCCACCACGCAAAAAAAAGAGTTGGTCATAAAAGGTTTATTGTATTGTACATACACACTCAGACTGGGTAAATTAGAGTAAGGTTAAGTGGGGGAAAAGGTATGAGGTAAAATAAAAAAGGAGAATGAGATATAACTAATTCATATAGTAACTATTTGATTGGCGAGATAGTTGGAAATGCGACAAGTGGATTAGCGCATACATATATATACCTAATAATGGCGAACTAATGTGGATAAGACCACAAAAATTAAGTATGAGAAGTATTTTTTTTCTCTATGCTGTGGTGGGAATCGTAAAATAACGCCAATGTGGCACGGTCCTAAAATCACAAACGTGGGTTGGACTTGCAGGAACGCCAAAAAAGAAAAAAAAGTTGTTTGAGCAACAACAGTGAATCAAAAGCCAAAAAAGAAAATTCAGTACTGCTATTGTCAGTTGGAGTTGTTGGTCACTCATCTATACCGGTGATTCATGCTCAATCCGTATTCAGTCCCGTGTAGCTTTCAGTTTATTGTGCACCAAAGTAGAATACCTGTATCATATGCAGGAACAGATAATCTTAAATTTTTCAATTTCTGCAGTTGATTTCACATCAACTGTCAAGGCGGTAATTTTTTAAATATGCGGCTTTGATTCTAGATATTATCTCATTATCAAATTTGAGGCTATAAAAACCTCTTATTAGCGATTCTTCGCCGGAGGTCCCACAAAAGGAGGCTTTTAACATAGGGAATTCCTCCTCATTTTACATCCCAAAATTTTACTTTTACTTTTCGAGCCGCTGTACTTTCCTTAATAATGGTTGTGCTTTACAAAAACACCGCAAACGTTCGAATCGTGGCACTCGCCATAACCAGTACTGTGTTATTGGTGATTTCAGCCACTTACACATTTTATCCGTGGAGTTATCGCCCTCTCAGAGATATTTTAATGAAACAATTCGTGGCAGAACTCTTGCCTAATCACACACACACATACAACGTGTGCTTTGAATACTTTTCCCGTCTTGATAAACTCCCCTCGTGGGGCATCGACTCGGAAAATAGTACTGATAACGATATCGCGAGCTTGGCGCGGATGGCTCAAGTAACTTCTGAACTGTTACTAAATATTCAAATGAGACACGCTCTCCAGCACTTGAGAGTATATGGGTCATGTTATATTGACTCTGATTCACAGCCACCAGCACCAGTGAATTTAACTAAATTGGTGCCGTTTTTCAACCACGAACAATTTCCCGCACTTTCTTGGGGAAACGGCACCGTGATCTCGGTCCACCGCGAAGAAAATAAGCTCCACAAATCGTACTGGCACACAATAAAATCATCCCTAGCTGGCAAGGGCCTTGTTGTGGCCGTCCACCCTACAGATATCGATGCCGTGGTGCGTTTGCTCCGTGTGCTCAGACACTTGCACAACATGTTGCCGATCCAAATAGTGCACCGTGGTGACCTCGAGCCAGCAGATATAGCGCGCATGGTCACAGCCGCTACTGAGTCCGACTCCGCTGCACATCCCAAGCAAATACTCATGTTTGTCAATGCGAATCCTGCATTACAACCTCTGCTACTGCTGCTGCGGGTGCCCCTCGCCTGGATTGCAGCCGTGCTCAGCACCTTTGACGAAATGGTACTTCTCGATCCCTTGACGGTGCCGTTTGTCGCTCCAGAACAACTCTTTCTGTACCGGCAATACACCGAGACTGGTGCATTGCTTTTTAAGGACAGAAAGGTGTTTAGTGAATCTCACGGAAGTCCCAGATCTTCGTGCCGTCGTCCTCATGAAATCGCACAGTTCTACAGTGGGTTGGTGCAGTCTCCATTAGAGATTCAGATGTTCAACACCTCGATGGTGAAACATAACCTCAAGAACGAGCGCATGGTGCCACTTGCTGACGGTGTAATTGTATTGAACAAGTCTCGCCATTTCTTAGGTCTTCTTATAGGCACAATGTTGCATCACTGGTCTGAAGTCGAAATGCCAACCAAACAGTTTTTCTGGTTAGGTCCCATATTTGCAGGGCTGATGGCCGGCACCGCAAGCTTCAACCGACAATTTCTCGGAGTCGCGGGCCACATTGGTGCCGGAGCCTACCTCATGTCGGTATGTTCCCCTCGCCAGGCACACTTTTCCGATTTTAGCAATAACGACTTGCTTTGGATGCACGGAAGAAACGGTACCGGTGCAATTGACGGGGCATTTATCCCTTCAAGCAACCCGTATCGTGAAATCACGCATGAAATGAGGGACGGTCAGTACCAGTACTGCGCCTCCTCGTACAAGGGTCTTGGACAGCACTACAAGTACCATGGCCACACCGATCGCACGACACATCGCGTGAGAATTATCGAATACTCGGCTCAACAAGTCGAGGATATCAATGCAATTCGTTCCGTGTGGAATATGTAAATATATATGAATATCAAAACTTAAACTTGTTGAACAAAAATTATAGGTGATAAGTGCAAAATGCGGTCTAGTTACTTAAACCTAGTAGTATTAGTAGTGGGATGACTGGTTTCATATCCAATTATTTGTCATGGCACGCTGGTCGTTTTTTCTAGGAATGTCTTTCTAATATTCATTCAAACCACCCCATTTAATCTGTTTTATATCTCAAAATTGTATAATTTTATGTTTTATGTCAGTAATCATGCTGATGGCTGCGGCAAGCTTCATGATTCGATACGAAGTTGTTTGATCAGCGAATTAGTATAAGAAGATGAAGATTTTCAAGAAAACTCAAACATACAATTTTGTAATAATCTAAAAAAGGTGTAAATTTCCAATAAAAAGAAAAAATAAATAAATTAAATAAATAAATTAGATAAGGCCACGATGGATATTCGTCAGATTATCCCACCAATTGAAACCAAAACGGTTGTGGTGTGTTTACTGTGGTACTTGGTACTGTCAATTACGTCACAGCTTACCAAAGTCATCCTTCTCCGGTTTCCATTCCCGTTATTTCTCGGTTTGGTTCAGTTCCTTATCGCAGGGATTTTGGCATGGACTTTTTCCAATTTGGTACGCCAGTGGCCTCAATTGGTCCAGGGGTTTCCACCAGGTACGGTTCCTATCAGTGGAAAGACATTAGCCTTTGATAGAGCCGTGTTTTTCGCGGTATTGCCGCTCGGACTCTTCCAGTTTGTGGGAAAGTTCTTCTCGTTGAGTGCCATGTCGTTGATACCCTTGGCCACATCATCGAGCATCAAGGCCCTTTCACCACTTCTAATTGTGGCTTCCTACCGTGTGATATACAACGTGAGGTTCCCATTTATCACATACTTATCGCTTGCTCCTTTGGTGGGCGGAGTATTGTTGATTATCGCATCGGACTCCGTCACACAAGCATCGCTTGTTACTAACGAAACCAACTACGACCACGTCAAGGGATTGACCTTCTGCATTGCCAGTACTTTGATCTTCATAGCTCAGAATATCTACGGCAAACAGGTGATGACATGGGACAACACGCCGGCAGCATCGCTCGTTCTCAATACCGATCCAAGCCGGCCTGGAACCCCGGCACTAGAATTATCCAGAGACAGTGCCGACTTCGTGAGACAACGTACATACCTCACCAAACTTCCTTACTCGACCTCGGACTTGCTGCTTCTGGAAATCAAGGAGAATTACCGAGCATCGCCCTCACTAAATGAATCCCGTGGCGTCTGGACTCCAACAAAACTAACTGCGAAACCCGACAAGTTGACGATCTTACTTTACACTTCATCAATCGGGCTCGTGTTCTCGTTCTGGGGATTTGTGGGGAACGAACTATTCCCGATCATGTCCGATCTCACCCTCACCAAGTCTGAGTTTGTAACGGTATTGATCCTTATCTTTTTGGACTCGTTTTCACACTTTGTTCAAGCAATGCTCGCGTTCCACTTATTGGGCCTGATTCCAGCGTTGCTGTACTCGATTGCATCCATGATGAAGCGGATTGTTCTCATCGCCGTCAGCATCATAATGGCCATAGGAATTACTCCTTCGGACGCCGATTCCGATAAATGGTTTGGCAAAATCACCTCTCAACAATTAATCGGTCTCTTCTTTATATCCATAGGATTATACTGCTACAACCGCTGGGGCTCTCGTGGGCTTAAAGGACGCCAATAGATTGGCCGGATTAAAAGAAAAGAAGTAAAGAGTCACTACAAAAGAAATGTTTGGAGGCTAGAATGCACAGCTGTAAAGGAACCGATCCATTCCAGATAAATCCGCAATAGCGATTCGACAACAATGCCCGTTAAATCCGTGACTACCCGCATCTCAAGCTTGCGCTCGTGACATGACTAGTATACTCTAGTATGTGTTGTAGAGAGCACCAATCGTGGAACGCTGGTTCGAAAACCCGCCGAATTGTCGCCCTACAATAATACACATACATGTACAATATAGAAAAAAAAGAAAAATCTCGAAATAAGCTCGCTGTTGGGTTGTATTTATATCAATCCTGCAAAAGCCGGGTAATAAGTCTGATCTCTTTCCAAGGTGAGTGGAAAATCTATTTTGCCCTTTGAAGATTAGGACATGCTCTTTCAATCCATTGTTGCGACCTATTTGGCCGCTTTTGTTAGTGCTGCTGGCTTTGTTGGCGTGATTCCCAATGCACCAAGCCAAATTCCCGAAATCTACGATCAAAAGGACACCCGGGTCCTCAATTCAGACAATTATCAATCACGAATTCAGGTTGAGCTCTACCGTCGTGGAGTTGTGGCAGACCCTAAAAAGTCAATTGTCGACGAAAACTTTCGTTTTGAATTCAGCAATTTAGTTCCTGGCGAGTACGAGTTGTTGGTTAACTCGTACGACTTTATTCTCTTGCACAACAGATACAGAATCATAGTCGATTCGGAAGATTCCATCAGAGCATACAATGACAACTTGCATCAAGAGCTGTACAACAAGACCTCAGAAGTGAATCTTGCAGAGCATCCATTGTTTATTTCGTTTGTCGAGCCAAAGCAATATTACGAGTATGCACTGGGCTCGCTTTCGGACATGCTTGTGAACAGTCCATTTGGATTTATTTTCAGAAACAGGTTATATACCGTGATTTTTGTGGTAATGATGTTTATGCTGCTTACTCCTTATGTTATTTCGTGGATCAGTCCCGAGTTTGCTGATCAGTTTAAAGAAATCCAGATGGAAGTTGCTCATGACAAAGAAAAATCCCTGGCTCCGGACAGCACAGGTGCTGTAGCAGCTGCTGAGTTTACGACTACAGGATCATTGCCTGCTGGTAGAGGAAAGGCATCTGTTGTCAAGAAGAGGCGATAATTCCAAACAAATACTGAGGAAAAAAATATACACAGAATTTAGAGCTTGACATTAACCTTGAAACCAACAATGTAATACCGACTAACGATCCAGCAAACAGTACCGAATACGGCAAAAATGCCACAGAAGACAGCAAACATAGTGTAGTGGTACTTGCTTTCATTGCCAATGATTGCAGCACTGATAGGAATGCCCACCAAGTTACCAATACTGACAAAAAAGTAGAGAAGACCATACCGCTGACCGAACTTGTGAACTGGAGTGATGACACCTAAACAAACTGGTGTCAAACTCAAGATAGAGGAGCTGAAGAATCCACAAATGGCTGAGAACACATACAAAACCTCAAAACTCGACCCAAAGGGAGCCCAAAGCAACAAGATGGAAAGATCTACGCCAATAAGCATCAAGATCATGACATTGAAGTGTCCCAACTTGTCAGACCAATAACCAGGTAATAACCGACCCAAAACTCCTGTTGCATTGAAAATGGTTAACAAAACATAAGAATCGGATTCTTTCATGCCCTGAGCAATGGCATAAGTTGCATAATAAGTGACCATGGCCATTAAGGCAATTTCAGTAAAAAATACCCCGATGATAAGGAACGAGTACTTCAAATCCTTCAAGGCAGAGAACTCAAGGAAGTTCTTACTTTGCTTCAAGAGTTGTATTCTCTTGTTCTCCAGTTCTCTCAGCTGGCCACCACCCCTTAATCGTTCCCTAGCAAGAAGTATGGCGCACATCATGCATCCCAAGCAAAAGAAAGCAAGGATACGGATGGCCCACGCGAATCCTACCTTAGGGTATAATGCACGTAACATCAATGGAATCACTATCCCACCTACAGAGCCTCCAATTGTAGCTATACCTGTAGCACGTCCTCTTTTTTCGAGAAACCAATGACTGACTACGCTTACCAAGGGCGTTATACAAAGAGCGTTTCCAACACCAACACAAATCGATAACGAAAGAATGAATTGCCAAACCGTTTTTGATTGGGCTACAGCCATAAAGCCGGCAAATTCCAAGATCGTACCTGCAACCAAGGGAATAAAAGAACCCTTTAAATCAAAAAAGGGTCCTACCAATATAGCGAAAAAGAAGGAAAACGACATGTAGATGGAAAAGATCCACGAAATTGTAGAAGCTTCAACGGCCGCTAACTGATGGGCTGCAATATATGTCTGGATTGCCCCGACAGAATTCAAGGTACCAAAGTTAGCAATTAAACCCAAAAACGATCCCAAGACAACACTATAAGCTTTCATCCCACCCTCAGGAAAATCTGAAAGCAAATTAGCACTCTGTGAAATAGACGCGTGTTCTGCTACAGTACCAATTGTTTCCCGGTCATGGTGATCCGACTCAATCGAAGCTTCCTCTAACACTTGAGGTTCAAGGTTCTTATCGTAAGAGAGACAAGTAATGTCTATCTCGTCATGAGGAGTCTCAATTGCTGTAAATCCTTCGAGTTCATGCTCTTCCAATATAGTAATAGTCTTGGACATTCTGTAGCGTAGATTATTAATCCACCCATTGAATATATTTTGATAAATTAAAACGCCCCACACGGCGGAATCCTTATCCCGATTAGGATCTTGCGCACTTGGAGCATTTGGGTGCAAACTTGTAATGCAAGCATAGAAAAAAATATAATTTTCTTCGACAAAGTTTAAAGCAACAACCTAACATCTTCGAACAAAAGGCTAGTATCATCAAAATCAGCAAGCCAGTCATTATATCTAATGCTTTGTTTTTTGAACCTATTTTTCTAATTTCGACGCATCGCTCATTTAATTTTAATTATACTTTTTCATTGCAATCCGAAATAATTAATCTTTACATACCATAAACCACACCTGTGGTGTCACCAATTATTGCCTTTATTTGCCCACGACATATCTTGTCATCTGGATCAGTTTCAGCATTTTTGATTAGCTCAAGCGCACTGATATTGCCACGTAAATGATTCAGTAAATCAACCGTCTTTAGTGCGTTCAATACCCAACCACTTTCGCCAAAAGGTGATAATTCATAAAGTTGCAAAATCTTATTCGAAGCAACCCCAAGAATTTCAGTCGACCAAAAGTTATGCAGGTTAATAATCAGAGTCTTACCTGAATCAACCATCAGTGAATTGAGACTTCCAAAACCCAATGCCCCTACCGTTCCTTCAAAAGAAAGCTCCTGTTTGTAGATTAACTCCCCATTCAACGAGTAAATAAAAAGCAGAGTAGACAAACCATGCGTGGAAATGATTGAAATATTACCAGTATCGTTGGATATATTGACCAGCGCTTTTGTAATATTGTCCACCGGTGGTAAAATCTCACGAATGAACTCAAATCTGGTAAAATCCCACACCATCACCAATCCATCAATGTCAATACTAACACCAACCTTAAAACTCTTGCTGAATCTTAAATCCAAAATAGCACTTGAATGACCTCTCAAAATGCTCTGAAACTGTAAACTAAGCGTGGGCTTGGTGATACATTTCCAGACGTTGATAACACCGTCTTCAGCACCGGTAAGGAATATATTATGCCCAATCTGCAATATCTTCGTTATATTTTTCAGATGTAAATCTAAGAATTTCGTTTGATTCACCAATAAGGATCCACATATGGATTTTATTCCGTTTGACTTCCTTAATAACAAATCATTTTCAGAAGTAACACAGTTTGGTCTACCAATCCATTTTTCACCATTCTTGGAGCTAATCTCTAACTTTTCAATCGGTAACTTCATCTGTGACTCGAATAGAATCTTGGGAGCTTGTTCAGTATCAATCATGGTCATATAATAACCGGGCAGGTTCAATACCTCTTTCTGAGGATGTGGCTTATGGAACAACTTCATGGGTGTCTGACCAAAATTATTTATTGTTCCAATTACAGCTCTCTTTTCCATTTCGTCCTTGATATTATCTAAATTGATTGCTCCATTGTAAGACAAATGGTGAAAAACATTCAATTCTTTCACTGCTTCGTCTCCACTTTGCTTATGTCCAAAAATCAAATCAATCCACAAATGTAAGTTTGCAGATACATAAGGACTCTCCAACGCTTCTCTATTCTTGGCCACAAATAGTTTTGGATCACCCCTGGCCCATGGTGGCAATATTACATCGTTCACAGATTTCCCATTCTGCAATTTTCCAAATTCAAAGTTATTGGTGTTCACTAAAAATTCAGGGAGATAAAAGAACTCAGGAGTGAGCTCACGGACGTCAGTAGTATTCTCTTTGGATGCTGAGAGCCATGCTTTTTCAATTGAGTTAAATAATCTATCTGCATGGTCAAACTTTCCTCCTTGCAAAAGCAAGTAGGACTGAACAAAAGGCTTTAATCTAATCAAGAACGAAGTAACGATCATTGCCGAAGAGTAATGTGTACCATAATGGAATGGAGGAGCATTATGATCATCCAAACTCTCAAGAGCCTCGTATCTCTCTTGAAATTGTTGTGCTCTAATGGGCGATTGCGCACCCATAGGTTTTGATAAATCACGGTATGTTTTTGGATTTGAAAAATCAAGTTCCTCGCTGGTATAATCAGCAATAACCCATGGAAAAACAGGATACTGAGTCAAGTCATTATAGGTTCGACCTGCGAAAGTATTGATTATCATCAAGTAATAGAAATTTGACATTTCGCCCATTCTCCATTTTTTAGTGGCTGTTGCAAATGAAGTATTTGCAGTAATTGAATTTGTGGAGAAGGCTGACGCTAGTTTAGATGTAAAGGAACCATTCGAGCTTGATAATAATGAGGAAGTCGACAATTGCAAAGCTTCTAAAAGGTCTGCATCAAGTCCCTTTCCTGATGCAAATGAGTACAATTTGTTGTAAATTGTATCTCTGTCTTTCGTATTTAAACAAGTAATGAGGATACTCGCTCCATCACTGAAAAACATTTCTAAGGCAATATCTCTCAAAAGGAATTGTCTTCTTGAAATCGAGCTCAACTTACTCAAGCTCCAATTCTTATAATGGTGAGGTTTTGAATCATTTTTGATGATATTACTTGGCTGAGAATTGACCAATTGTAATATCGGATCTCTTAAATCTTCGGGAGCATCACTAACATCAACCACGTTACCATCGGCACAATGGAAGTAGTTCTCAATCAAGTACAAATGATTTGTTCCAAGAATCATTAAACTTTCGACTGGAACAAGACCATTGATCTGACTGATATTCCAGAGTGATACAATCTGATCACCCATGAATAAACTACGCAATACTTTCCTATTCTTGTCTTCATAGCCACTTGATTCTATTTCGCCACTCTCCCCAGGATTTTCAACCACTTCAAAGCTGTCATCTGGATCCAAAAATAAGGGATCATTGGAAGATAAACTCAATGTGTCAATTCCCTCCTCAACTCCCGAAATAGTACTATCCAACTTATGAATTGAACTTTCAATTTCAATTTTCTTCATTGGGATATTAATATTGTAGTACAATTTTTCTGAATCCGCCAATTGATCTTCCAAAATTAACCTGGTCCTCATGCGATCATTATTTTCAATGTAATCTAGCACATACTGTTTCAGCTTTGATCCACTACCCGTCAACCTCATAACTTCAACTTTATTTAGGTTATAGTTGGATATTGCAAAGCGAACATCTTCTTGTCGGTCCTGAAGAGACCGGTTGAACTTTACTAATTCACCATTCAATGTCAGAGCCCTCAACAGTTCACAATCCTTTTCAAAACTCTTCACGTATATGTTGTTCATAAGACCTAATCTGCCTCCATTATGCAAGGTTACTTGGATCATGTCACTAACACGGAGATATTCTACTTGTCTCTGTAAACCCAAAATTGCATGGAACGCTTTGTTAACTTCTTTCAGGAATGGTGGGTGTTTAAGCAATCTGTTCAACGTTTCTTCGTCATTTTTTGAGGTCAAATTATTACAGAATTCCATCATCGATGAGTTGTCAAAATTCATATTTGATAAAACCTTCGAAAACTCTTCTTCATTCATAAGATAACAAGTTCGAAGAAAGCTAAAGGAATATTCCATGGTTTGGTCTTGTTGAGTCTGATCAATATTAAGGAAAATTCCCAACACAATGATGATCAGGTCCGCAACAAGCTTCTTATCAAATAAATCTTCCTGAAGTATGGTTATTTGACGATATAATAACAATTTCACTGTTTCAGTAAAATCTTGAATATCAATATTAGGGACTTCGATGCCTAGCTGTATAAGCTTGAAAATAATTACCTTTCCAATATCCTTTCTCAACTTTCTTAAGCCACTATGGTTATTCCTTGCCTCAAGTAATGATAAGACACATACCAAAAGCGTATTCAAATCCTTTGGCTCTATAAAATAATTATTGTTAACAAACTCATTAATATAGTAATTCATTAGTTGAATTGTGGAATCAAGAAATCTCTTCTCATCAAAGATAAAGTTAGAAACGCTCATGAATTGGTTAACATGTTCAAATATCTTTGGAAAGATCAAATCAAGAATCAACTTTTTCGTAAAGTCACTGACCTTTTCTAATGTTTCAAAAAACAAGTGATTTGAAAAGTTGTGTATGAGAAATGATGACAAGATCTCAACTAAATTAACAAATGCCTTGACTAGACTGCGGTGACCCTTTAGATTCCACAGTAACGACAACTTTAAGTGGCCAAGTAATTCAAAGATTCCGTCTAAAAAGTTCTTTGACAAATAAAATTCAGCCAATACTTTACTGTTCTCGAAACCTATTTTAAGTGACTCCGAATACTGATTGATTAGGTGTAAAACATTGAACGAGAGGGTCATCTCTTCATCAGTTGTGCCCTTCACTGGAGATGATGGGTTGCTCATGGCACGGCCATTCTTAACACTAAGTGTGACCATTGAATTCAATACCATATCGTTAAGCAAGATCAAGAAGTTGGGGATTACTAGTTGTTGGTTGTATTGCGACGAATTAGTCAAAACAGAGACCAAATCATGCTTTGCATATTCTGTTGAAGGATCCTGCCCAAAACTGGAAAGAAATATAGTCGTAATGACATCATCATCATCCCACCAATCCTTTAAAAAGTGGATCAAAATATCTAACCCATGGTTTACTTGAAAAAATCGCTTGATAATGTGTGGTCCTAATATGATAAGAAGTCTGCTAAGAAGTCGTATCCCACATATTACAACCTCTTTTGAGTTCTTGTAGTTCAATAATAATAGTATCCAATGAATTGTGATTGAACGAGAAAACTTCTTCAAGACTTTAATAGAGGAACTTGCAGAGCAGAGAATTTCAGTCATTACCCTAAGAGTAACAATACCACATTCGGTGGCACAATCTGTGCTGTATAAGCAGAAAATAATGTATAATGATATTGACCTGATAGTTTCAACTGAAGTATCAGCTCTAATAATAGCCATTATAGTTAAACCGAATTGCTCCATAGAGGATTCCTTAATTATAACATTCGATAGATTTGGGCTCTTCAAATAATGTATAATCTTTTTTAAAAGTTTCATTTTGATTAATTCACAGACATTGTAATCCTTATACTTAGAGACTTGTATGACTGTCTGAATATGATGCAATAACTGTTCAAAGAGATCACTGCCAGCATATAAATCAAAGTTTAAAACTAAGAATCTGTACGCCAATGGGTTACTTATGATAGAATCATATGGGTTCAGTAGATCACAACCAACAAGCTTAAGGTTTAATCTTAATAAATCTGTCGGCTGTGATTGTTCTATCCTTGTAATGGAGTCAATCAAGCTGAATGTCAACTTCGGGTTTTTCTTTTCTTTATATCTGGTTAACAAAACGGAAAGAGTACCATACCCATTAATGTTTTCAAACTCCTTGTCCAATCTCCAGTCATTGCTTATAATGGTATATAGGAGAGATAATGATTTCAAGAGTAATGTGTCTGCTATAGCAGGATCCTTGCATTCCGAGGACTCTTCAATAAGTTTTAGCAACAATGAAGCACCGCCAGCACTGTACAAAGCTCCATGTATTGAGTTTGGACTGTGAAATATAAATGACGATGTTGTAATCGGTTTGGAATTTTGTTTGCTCAGTTCTAGAGTCAAGAAAAAGTGGTTGCTATGGAATGCAATAGATGTTTCCTTAATCTTTGCCAAAGACTTGATTATGGATTCTCTATCAACCAAGTTAGCTGGATCCGAAAATTGATCTCTGGTAACATTCAGGATGTTGACTCTTGTGTTGTTCCTGCGGTTTTGAAAGCTTTCATTGCCTCGAGTCCGAATTGAAATGCGCCCATTCAGTTTCTCTAATTCTTTATGTTTAAGAGCAACGTTTGCTAAGTCTCTGAAGTTTAAATGATTCAAAACGTTAAGTAACCCTTGTGAAGAAAAATCTGTAAAGTCACAATCATGCCCCAAGCCAAGATTGTATATCAAATTCATCCATTCATGAGATAAAACAGTATTAAGAATAGCCAAGTTCTTCGTTAAAATTTCAACCGTTCCCAAATCTGATTCATTTCCAATATAGATTTTATTCCACGAATGTATAACTTTATAAAGTTCAGGGCACGGTATGGATTCACTGTACTCCCCATCAATGTATAGGTTCAAGTTGCAATAGCTGTCATAGGTCAAACCAAAATGTACAAAGCCTTGATTGGCATCGTTTGGTGTCGATAGTATTTGATTGAAGGTAAATTGCATCCTGGATCCATTGCATTTGTTGTTGATCTCGACGAGGAATTGATTGTAATTGACAAGCTGGATTTTTAACGTAGTTTCCGGTTGTGTAGGATCAGAATTTGTTAAAATAAATACTGTGATTGGAACTTCTGTTTCCTCGTGTGGTATAATTTTCAACCATGATTCAATGGAAAACTGTTTACTCATTTCTGTTTCTAGAGGAAAGCTGGTGGATTTGTTGAACAATGTGAAGCGGAAATGTGAACGGTACTTTGTAAATACTTGATGTAAGAATTCCAATAATATCAATTTCGATATGGGCGATCTCAATTCAAAAAGCGGATTGATAAGTCTCTTGAATGACTTTAAATCACATCCCAACTCTAACATGGGAATTAAGAGGCGAACATAGTAGATCAATCGGGACGGATTCTCTATGGTATCCAAGGAAACTTTAGACGTCGATAGATAGTACAAGAACCTATCAAGTACGAACTGATGGAAATCTATCTGAAACAATTGAAGACGAAACCGAAGTGAATGAGTAACAATATGGATTGCTAATTCGAATGCGAACGATTCAAAATCCTTGAATTCTGGATCCAACAGGTCTAGTCCTTCCAACAAGGAAGTTATCTTGGTATGATCGATATTTCCATCTGAATTGGCATTGTCAATCCACGCCGCAAGCTCCGTGGTATCCGTCAATTCCTCCTGCCAATTAATGAGAAACTCCTTGTCGATGGCGTTGGTAAATACTTCATCGCACAAAAATTGGATGATCGAAACGTCAGTTTCGGGTTGCACCATTCTCAGTAGCTGTGACTGTTAAATTCTTATTTATACGGATCACCTAAGATGATTTATTGCTGTGTTATCGGAGGTTGTCTATGTTAGTTTTGTATGTGTGATGAATGTGAGAAGCATTTCTGGGGAAAAAAGTACATATGGGTGCAGGAAATATCAAAGTAAATCTATTACTAGTAGTCGATTCTATAAAATTCATTAGATATCATTCACTTCGCTAATATTGTCATCATACAAAGTTTCTTCTAATATAGGAGATGAAGAAACCTCAAGCTTTCCATTTCCCTTAATTTGTACCAACTTATTGTTGTTATTTTCTTTGGAGATCAATCTCTGCTTGCGGATGTTATCATTGTCGTCTTCATACAAATCTTCCTCTTCCGCATGATTGAATTCAGCATTGGAAATAGGTACTTGTGAAGCGTTTTTGAGAACAGCAATTAGTCTGTTGCAAGGCTCAGGTTCTTCAACAAGCTCGTTTTCCTTCTGTTCGTCTTCTTCGCTGGACTTGTCCTCTCCATTGGCTTCGTCCTTTAACTTTGAGGCCTTTCGAAGAGCATCCTCGAAAGCAGCATACTGATAGACGCTTTCTTGAAGCTTCTCTAATTGCCTCTTCTTGGCGATCATAGTCTTCTGGTACGAAACCTGGCCCTTCTGTAACATTTCAGTCAACTTTTCACCACCAAGAAATTGGCTATTCTCCTTTCTTCTCCGATAAAATAGCAAATAAGCGGCGTTAGTGACAACCTCCTGAGGATCGTTAATCTTGCTTACCCTACTATCATTGAAATAATACCATTTTCCATCATGGAAATTCTTCACTGAAGCAGTATAATGTCCTCCACCCAATCCACCATAATGGTTATCAACCGCAAACAAATCGTAGACTCCACCTTGGGCATCTGGGTTGGAGCCGTATTCATTGATATCCAAACCTTCAATTGGGAAATCTACAAGCAAATCAATCTTGTCACTGAATGCTCTGGCACTGTGGAATCTCTTCAAGTGAATAGTCAATATGTCACCTGTAGACCAAAGTTGAATGGTCTTTGTAGCCTGTTTGTGATCCTTGCATCTTGGACAGTACCACAAGTCATGCTCACCCAACACTTCTAGAGTACTGAAAGTTTTTAAACAATCATACAAAGAAACCTTTGAGTTTCTTTGTTGTTCAAACTGTTCCTTGTTGTATTCTAATTGAGGATTTGGAATGGTGTCCACGTTTTCCCAAGTTTGTACCAGCTCATCGGCGAAAAACTGTTGATGAATACTAGGGTCCCAATCACATAACAAGATGGTATCCTTGGTGATTAATGTTGGATGATTGTTGACCGGTGTCTCCATAGACTGAGCTGGGGAGTTTGCCGTGGATGCCTTTGTCGAGTCAGTCATTCCTGATCCTGAAGGCAATGGTAGGACCGATGGTGACTCTTCATCATCCAAGAGACCACCAAGTTGTGGCTCACTTTCAGTATCCTCGTCTGACAGGAGAAGTGCTGGTTGAGGAGTTTCATTTTCAGTTTTTGCCTTTGCATCCTGTTCCACCAAAATAAATCGATTAGTGGTTTTAGCATCGTCAACGTCACTATTCTTGTCGTCATCATCAAATTGGCTACTTTCAGCAGACAAATCCTTTTCAACTTCGTCAGCTAAATCCTCCATTTCTTGGTCGAGTTTGCTGTTATAATCGGTATAGTGATAATACTTCTGCTTCGTTAAAGGCAATTGGCTTGCTAAGGACTTGAAATCCTTGAAGCTTGGCTTGTAAAGCGGTACATTGATGACATTATCGTTGGTCGACTTTCCCCTCCCACTGAAATTGAACCGGCTACGGATGCCATGATGCACTCTGGTCAGTGATTCATGAGTGTACTTAATAGTAAAGCCAATACTAGATGAAACGTATGGGTTGGCCAACGATATATCAGAATCGTACCCATCAATCTCTTCATATTCATCACTCGACTGCAATAATGGGAAATCACTGGGTGTATAATATTCCTTTTCAACATAACCTTCACTGGCCTCCTTGAGGCTTGTGTACTCCTTTTCGATGTCCACATTTGACAACATACTTACCACTTTCTCCAATTTCTTCCTTATAGTTCCAAAACTGCAGACTTCAGTTTCCTTGTTTACCACAATGAAGAGTGGAATGGCAAAATGTTCAGTGATATTGTATGATGTATCAGGATCAGCGACTGAATTAAACACGGGAATAATTAAATCTGTCAATGGGTCGTGAGGAATGCAATATACGTGGATTTGGTCCGAGTCTCGCACAATGTCACTTATAGGCAAGAATTTATTCTTCGGATAATCCAACTGGAAATCAGTGTAAAAACTGTTGCGGAAAATCTCGTAAAGAAATATTTGAGTGGTTGGAATCTTTAAGAAGTCACTTAGATACTTCAACAAGTCATCATAGTTTGAGTTCTTGTTTAATTCCACTTCCAACTTCATGATTCTTTTTTCAAATAAACCTTCTTGAGATAAATCAACAATGGTAAAGGTGTGATACCATTTTTTGCTAACTGGAAGGGGTAACGTCAAATCACTAAATGGATCAAACGTAATTGAAGTCTTGTTACAAGCAGGGCATACCAAAGTGGACTGGTACAATCCCGTGAACAAGTCGGTGATCACGGAATCATTACGCAATCTATGTTGGTTCCAGCAAGTTTCGGCCAATCTTGAAATTGCCGTTGGATCGTTTATTTCATCGTCTCCCAACTCTGGCTTTTCACAGTAAGGCTTGGAATGAATACGGTTCAAGTCTTCATGAAGTGCATCTAATAGCCAGCTTAGGAACTCCTGTGAATCTTGTTGTAAGTACCCAGAAAACATCGAGGAGTATCTGCCAACGGTAGACTTAAATTCTCGTGGGGAGATGCTTGAGGTGGACTTGGTTGAGTCAAAAGCTTGATGCAACAACGCACCAAACGAATTCGCCACGTCACCGTGGTTTCCCAATGGATTTCCTGGATTCAATTCTCTCTTGAATAAGTTGTACATGAAATAGTAGTTGATTTCAGGGACATGTACCAAGCACTGGAGAGCAGAATTCATGTAGCAGGAGTTTCCAAGATTATTAAGACCCAAGGCACCAGTTTTTGACATAGCTGTGGTTGGATTGTATTGGGAAAGGTCGATTTGAGAGAGCCATAGATCAATAGGGAAGTGAAGTTTTGCATCCAGTTGTTCAACCAAAATGTGGAAGCTGTTGGATTGTACTCCTTGATTCTTCAACGTCTCGAAAGACAAACTTTGACTAACCAAGATTTTTTTGGGGATGTCATTTACAAACGTGGCTAGCGAAATCTGGTATGGAAAATCGTTGATATTTTCATCCTCGATGAACCAAAGACGAAAGTTTTGTGACTTAACCTTAGGTGACTTCAAAACCACAACTCTGATGGATTCAAACAAGTCGTTGAAGGTTTGAGTTCTTGATATTGTGACAGGAATGGGACTCTGTAGGCGTATATGGGAGTTTTGGGCAGATTTCTTTCCTAATATGTGCACGTAATACACCGGAGGAAAGCGTTCAACTTCCTTGGAGCCTGTTTCATTGTTGGTGATAACAAATCTTGTTACTGGATCACCTATTTTGCCAAACCATTGTTCCAAGTGATGAAACACTGCTGGCGATATGTTGTATGTGCCAATTGGTTCATTGTTTTCGGGGTACAAGTTGCCGTTGGGATCAAGCATGGAAACACAGTCGATGGGACCCAACTTAGATACAAGTTCTTCAAAGGTTTCCACGGGAAGCTTCAAGAAGTCGGATAGATAGTCGGTGGAAATGATATACCATAAGTCGCCCTCCTTTGCAACGTTGCTCTGGATTAAATCGTTGATCAATTGTCGATTTTTCTTAAGATCGTTGGACACATTAGGCAGTGGTTCAATCTTTTCAGTCATAGTGTTACTAAGTTGTTTGCTATAATGTATGTCTATTGTGTTTAGACGACTTCGCTGGTGTCCTGATTGCAATGGTGGGGTCTTGGCCGCGACGAAAATTTTGTCCCCATAGACAGGACCCGATGATACACGCCAAAACTAGATCTAAAAGACGCCACTAAATAAAAAAAAATATTCCTTGTCAAAGAAAAAGAGATAGAAGCAAGAGAAAATATTCATTGGAGTAAAGATGGTTACATTGAACTTTTCCTACAATTTGTAGATTAAGATTTTGCTTTTTTTTTCTAAAGATTTTCAACAATAATTGCAAATAGGTTCTCTTGGTCCAAAAGGATGGAGACGCGTTGCACAATAAAATATTGTAATAAGTTTACCAAGAAGAGAATCACCCTTCCAATAAACAAAAATCCTTCATGTTGATCGATAACTTAATAAACCTTTTCTTGGGTTGCAAATTAGATTTATTTAAACCTTACACACAAGTGTGTAAATCATGTGAAGTTGCAAAACTTCTTCCTGTAATTGTCTATTTTTTCTTTAAAAAAAGTTTAGAGATAAATGAACATTTTGAAGCTTTTGTTTCGGGTGCTAGATTATCCGGTTGCATTTACAATTTAACGGTAATTAAAATTAATTCTAAAACTTATAAAACCAGATTATTTTCCCCAGGAAGTTACTATACAACAGAGATCATGAAAAATCCTTTGCTCTCAACTTAGCAATCTCAATCACTTTCTGAAGCGTTTCAAGTGTCACTGGAGCTTCGGAGTCACCACTAATTAAACTGATCTTTTTCAAGGAACCCTTGTTGTCGGCAATGACTGATACTCGTGACAAGATCGAGGTCTCTTCAGCCTCACCCTCCAAGTCTGCAAGAAGAACTGATGCGGATTCCTCTTCCTTTCGTACTGATATGACTCCAAAGTTAGATGGCATACCGAGAGACCCCAATTCCGTGTCGATAGCTTCGTCTCCGATCAATTGTAAAGTTGTAGCCAAGTTATCGTTAGTGTCAATATTGATGTTCGTATTGTTGACGTCTACCATTCCTCTCTTTCCCGAATTACGGGCTCTCATGCTAATCTTTGTTCCTGGTGTTGTGCCAGCACCACCGACATCAAGATATACTCGGGGCAATTTGAGCGATTGTAATGCCTTGAGAGTGGAAATGTAGCACAAGTCATACAAACTGGATGTGCTGACTTGCTTGGAAAAGACTTTGATGTTGGACAATAACACGAATGAATACGATTTTCTAAATGAGGTAGTAAGTAATGAGAAATCTTGCTCGTTAAGATCTGGATACAATATCGTATCTTCAAGTAAGACCCCAAGATTCTTGATGTCTAGTGATGATTGTGGGATATGTTTCGCGTGCAAAAGTGTTTCATACAACGATTGAGATAAGATCTGTTCTTCATCAATTGGCTCGCCTGATCTTCCCCGTAAAACTTCAATGACTGGGTAAACGGAAGCGTACTTGGCAGGATTCTCACTGGAATTTTCCACTATTCCCAATGTAATGGTATTTATAATGGTAGTGGAACCACTCTTGACCACTGATGAGCCGGCGATTCTGGGTCCGTTGTTGAGGACTTCTGGGGTGGAGAATTCTATGGGTTTAAATTCAGTGAAGTTACGAAGATTAGGTCTTAAGCCTAATGACAAGTGTCTTTGAAGCGACACATCAGGTGCTACTCTTGCTAATACTTCTGGTGGGAAGGAAATCTGGGACATTGTCATTCTAGTTATAATAAACGATGAGATGTGCAGAAGAGTGAAGAGTTGAGAGAAGAGAATGAAGGTCGTGCCCAAACCAACACAACTATATTGTTACTGGGTGTGTCTGTAGCGTTTCCCAATTAATTCCTCGGTACACAAATCTTTAGCACGTGATTTTAATTTATGACCGCGACTTGGCGCACTTAAACATACACGCACCAACAAGGTGGAAACCGGAACAAAAGGTTGTATCACAGATTATTTCCATTGGTGCGCGACGGCCCGGACAAACTCTTATCTATCGATAGGCGCACAACGATTATTGGCTGAAATCTGGGGAATCGGCATATTTGGTATTTTTTAATTTACGATGTTTCTAGGAACGGTTAATCACTCGAGTCATTCCATTTATTGTCCCCGCACCCCAGGCCACATGATAATATCGAGGCCAAATTGTGATCTCAATTCATCACATCTGTCGTTGTTTTCTACATCAGTTGGTATGTATGGAATTTACCAAAATTTGCCGAGAGGCAGGTAAAGCCCCTTTATCGGTCCCCTCCTTGCATAATGCCATAGGTTCTAGAAAAACGCGGCAGACTTTTGCAAACGCAAGTTTTTTCTATCTGCCCATGCGGCGAGCGCTTACGTACCAGAAAATTTTTATTGGCTGACGGGTCTCGCGCTGCAAAAAATTACCGTATATAGTCAGAGGCCCCTGCCACGAGTTCGATTCTGTTTACTTTTACTAACTATTCTAGCTATGGGTTCTTACTTGCCACAGGAAGAATTCTCATCTACCAATATCTACTTATACGATGAGACCCCTGAGAACAAGTCGTGGGCCTCTGCCTTACCCACGGCCAAGGGTTTGTACAACCCCGAGTTGGAAAAAGACGCCTGTGGTGTCGGTTTCACCTGTCACTTGAAGGGACAGCCTTCCCACAAGATCGTTTCTGATGCCAGAAACTTGTTATGTAATATGACCCACAGAGGAGGGGAATTGAACCCCAAAGACGGGGACGGTGCTGGTTTATTATCCTCCATTCCTCACGCTTTCTTGCTGAGAGAATTCCACTTCCACTGTAACGTCGTATTGCCACCATTGGGCCAGTATGGTACCGGTAACGTCTTTTTCAAGAAAGACGACCAGGTTTTTGAAAGATCTAAGTCCACCTTCGAATCCATTGCTTCTTCCTTGGGCTTGAAGGTTCTCGGCTGGAGAAAAGTGCCCCACGATTCCTCCATCTTGGGCCCAGCCTCATTGTCAAGAGAACCTCTCATCTTACAACCCGCCATTATATTGTCCGAGTTAGCCAACTCTACTGTCTCTGAAGAAGAATTCAACAAAAAATACCAAAAAGACTTTGAAAAGAAGTTGTTCATCTTGAGAAAACAATCTTCACACACAATCGGCTTACACAACTGGTTCTACATATGCTCCCTCTCTAGCAAAACCATTGTATACAAAGGTCAATTGGCCCCAAACCAAGTCTATGCTTACTACCACGACTTGGTCAATGCCGAATACCAAGCCCATTTCGCGCTTGTCCACTCTCGTTTCTCCACCAACACATTCCCATCTTGGGACAGAGCCCAACCATTGCGGTGGGTTGCCCACAACGGTGAAATCAACACATTGAGAGGTAACAAGAACTGGATGAGATCCAAGGAAGGTGTCATGTCTTCTGCCTTGTTTGGTGACGAATTGGACAAGTTGTTCCCAATTATTGAAGAAGGTGGTTCTGATTCGGCTGCATTCGACAATGTCTTGGAATTGTTGGTCATCAACGGTGTTTTGTCATTGCCAGAAGCTGTCATGTTGTTGATTCCTGAAGCCTGGCAAAACGACCAGCACATTGACCCAAAGAAAAGGGCTTTTTACGAATGGGCTGCCTGTCTTATGGAACCTTGGGATGGTCCTGCTCTATTCACCTTTGCTGATGACAGATACTGTGGTGCTAACTTAGACCGTAACGGCTTGAGACCATGTCGTTACTACGTCACTGACGACGACCGTATGATTTGCGCTTCCGAAGTCGGTGTTATTGAAATTGAACCAGAAAAGATTTTGCAAAAGGGTAGATTGCAGCCTGGTAGAATGTTGTTGGTTGACACAAAGGAAGGTAGAATTGTCGACGACCGTGAATTGAAGCTGAAGGTTGCCTCTAGATTCGACTTCAAGTCTTGGGTTATGGCCAACATGATCACCATGTCCGACTTGACCGAAAAGTTGTCCAACAGAGACATCGACTTGCAAAGACAAACTTTAGAATCTGACATTACTGTTCAAACCGACTCGAGGTTGGTTGCGTTTGGTTATTCGCACGAGCAGGTTTCTCTTGTGCTTGGACCAATGGCTGAAGGTAAAGAAGCCTTGGGATCCATGGGTAACGACAACGCCTTGGCTTGTATCTCTGAACAACCTAAGTTGCTTTACGATTACTTCCGTCAATTGTTTGCTCAAGTTACCAACCCTCCTATCGATCCAATCAGAGAAGAAATTGTCATGTCATTGGAATGTTACGTTGGTCCACAAGGTAACTTGTTGGAAATCAAGCCAGACCAATGTAACCGTTTGTTGTTGAAGTCTCCTGTCTTGTCGACTAGAGAATTGTCTGCCATCAAGCACATCGAAACTGTTTATCCAAAGTGGTCTGTTGCCAACATTGATATCACTTTTGACAAGTCCGAAGGTATTCAAGGCTACATCAACACCATTGACAGAATCTGTCAAGATGCTTCGAAGGCTATTGCTGATGACCACCAAGTCATTATTTTGACCGATGCTGCCACTTCCTCATCGAGCTTGCCAATTTCTGCCTTGATTGCCACTGGTGCTGTGCACCACCACTTGGTCAGACAAAAGCAACGTTCGAAGATTGCCTTGCTCGTTGAAACCGCTGAAGCTAGAGAAGTCCACCACGCATGTTGTTTGGTTGGTTACGGTGCTGATGGTTTCAACCCATACTTGGCTATCGAAACTTTGATCAGAATGAAGAATGAAGGTTTGTTGAAGGACAAATCCTTGACTCCTCACAAGATCATTGAAAACTATAAACATGCTATCGATGCTGGTATTTTGAAGGTCATGTCTAAGATGGGTATTTCGACCTTGGCTTCCTATAAGGGAGCTCAAATTTTTGAAGCCTTGGGAGTTGACAACTCTGTTATCGACAGATGTTTTGCAGGTACCGCTTCGAGAATTAAGGGTATCACCTTTGAATATATTGCTCAAGATGCTTTCTCCATGCATGAATCAGGTTATCCAAGCAGAGAAACCATCAAGCCAGTCACTTTGCCAGAAACCGGTGAATATCACTGGAGAGATGGTGGTGATGCGCACATCAACGAGCCAGCTGCCATTGCCTCGATGCAGGATGCTGTCAGAAACAAGAACGAGAGGGCTTACGAAGCATACTCCAAGAAGGAATATGAAGCCATCAAGAACTGTACATTGAGAGGTTTGTTAGACTTTGACTATGATGCTTCAACTGCCGTTCCAATTGATCAAGTCGAACCATGGACGGAAATTGTCCGTCGTTTCTTCACCGGTGCCATGTCTTATGGTTCTATTTCGATGGAAGCTCACTCTACCTTGGCGGTTGCCATGAACAGATTAGGTGGTAAGTCCAACACTGGTGAAGGTGGTGAAGATTCTGCCAGGTCTACTGTCAACGAAAACGGTGACACTATGAGATCTGCCATTAAGCAAATTGCTTCTGGTAGATTCGGTGTCACTTCTTATTACTTGGCCGATGCTGACGAATTGCAAATCAAAATGGCCCAAGGTGCCAAGCCTGGTGAAGGTGGTGAATTACCCGGTCACAAGGTTTCTGAACAGATTGGTAAGACCAGACACTCCACTCCTGGTGTTGGTTTGATCTCTCCACCTCCTCACCACGATATTTACTCCATCGAAGATTTGAAGCAATTGTTGTACGACTTGAAGTGTGCTAACCCAAGAGCCAGAACTTCCGTCAAGTTGGTCTCCGAGGTTGGTGTCGGTATTGTCGCTGCTGGTGTTGCCAAGGCCGGTTCCGAAAACATCTTGGTTTCCGGTGGCGATGGTGGTACTGGTGCCGCCAAGTTAACCTCTATCAAGCACGCTGGTTTACCATGGGAATTAGGTTTGGCTGAATCTCACCAAACCTTGGTTTTGAACGACTTGAGAGGAAGAGTTGTTTTGCAAACTGATGGTCAAATCAGAACCGGTCGTGATATTGCTGTTGCTTGTTTATTGGGTGCTGAAGAATGGGGATTCGCTACTACTCCACTTATTGCCATGGGTTGTATTATGATGAGAAAGTGTCACCTTAACACTTGTCCTGTCGGTATTGCTACCCAAGACCCTGAATTGAGAAGAAGATTTGAAGGTACACCTGAACACGTTATCAACTTCTTCTACTATTTGGCAAACGAATTGAGAGGAATTATGGCTAAGCTTGGTTTCAGAACTATCAACGAAATGATTGGTAGAACTGAAAGATTGAAGGTTAGAGAAGACCTTAAAAACACCAAGAATGCCAACATTGACTTGTCTCCAATTTTGACTCCTGCTCACACCATCAGACCTGGTGTTGCTACTCACTGTGTAAGAAAGCAAGACCACAGATTGCATGTGAGAATCGACAACAAATTGATAGATGAATCCGAATTAACCTTGGACAAGGGTTTGCCAGTCACCATTGACTGTGACGTTGTCAACACCGACCGTACTTTAGGTACTACTTTGTCTTATCGTGTTTCCAAGACTTTCGGTGAAAAGGGTTTGCCTCACGACACCATTCACGTTAATGTGAAGGGTTCTGCTGGTCAATCTTTTGGTGCATTCTTGGCTACCGGTATCACATTGGAGTTAGAAGGTGACGCCAACGATTACATCGGTAAGGGTTTGTCTGGTGGTAGAATTATTGTCTACCCTCCAAGAGAATCCAAGTTCAAGGCTGAAGACCAAATCATTGCTGGTAACACCGCCTTTTTTGGAGCCACTTCTGGTACTGCCTTTGTCCGTGGTGTTGCTGCTGAGAGATTTGCTGTCAGAAATTCTGGTGCTACCATTGTTACTGAAGGTACTGGTGACCACGGGTGTGAATACATGTCTGGTGGTAGAGTCGTTATTTTGGGTTCTACTGGTAGAAACTTTGCTGCTGGTATGTGTGGTGGTATTGCCTACGTTTTGGACATGGCTCAAGACTTCAACGAAAAGGTTAACTCTCAAACCGTTGAATTGTCGCAAGTTACCGAACCTGCTGAAATTGCTTTCTTGAGAGGTTTGATCGAAGACCACAAACACTACACCAAGTCTGAAGTCGCTGACAACATCTTGAACGACTTCAACCGTATCTTACCAAGATTTGTCAAGGTTTTGCCACATGACTACAAGAAGGTTTTGGAAGCTGAGGCTAAGAAGGCCGAGGAAGCCAAGAAGAACGAATTGAAGTCCTTCTTAAAGTCTTTCAAGGAAGATCCAGAATCTGATGTCACCAACGGTGAAGCTGCTAAAATCAAGAAGGGTCACTCTCGCCGTTCTGCCATCACTGCCAAGGATGGCCACAAAGAACCCAAGGTTGCTGATGTCGAAGACACTATTTTGGATATTGACGTCGAAAAGAAGGCGGTGGTCAAGTTGGACAAGCTTAAGGGTTTCATGAAGTACAAGCGCCGTAATGAAACATATAGAAACGCCAAGGACAGAACTAAGGACTGGAACGAGATGACTTCGAGATTGTCCAAGGACGAATTGAAGCAGGAAACTGCCAGATGTATGGACTGTGGTGTTCCATTCTGTACTTCCGATACCGGTTGTCCAATATCCAACGTTATTCCAAAGTGGAACGAATTGGTTTTCCAGGACAGATGGTATGATGCTTTGCAGAGATTGATGATGACCAACAACTTCCCAGAATTTACTGGTAGAATCTGTCCAGCTCCATGTAACGGTGCTTGTGTCTTGGGTATCAATGATGACCCTGTTAACATCAAGTCTGTTGAATGTGCAATTATTGACCACGGTTTCGAGCAAGGTTGGATTAAACCAGAACCACCAACTTTCAGAACCGGCAAGACTGTTGCAGTCATTGGTTCTGGACCAGCTGGTTTGGCTACTGCTGACCAATTGAACAAGGCTGGTCACCATGTTACGGTTTATGAAAGATTCGACAGACCAGGTGGGTTGTTGATGTACGGTATTCCAAACATGAAGTTGGACAAGGGTATTGTCAAGAGAAGAACTGACTTGTTGGCTGCTGAAGGCATTGAATTTGTTTGCAACACCACTGTTGGTGAAGACATTACCGTTGAAGAATTGAAGAGTACGTTTGATGCTGTTGTCTTTGCTGTTGGTTCTACTATCCCAAGAGACTTGAGAATCCCAGGACGTGAATTCAACAACATTGACTTCGCCATGAAGTTGTTGCACAGCAACACCAAGGCATTGTTGGAATCCAACTTGGAAGACATTAGAAAGACCCTTGAAGGCAAGAATGTCGTTGTTATTGGTGGTGGTGATACTGGTAACGATTGTTTGGGTACTGCTACCAGACACGGTGCCAAGTCGGTGACTAACTTTGAGTTGTTGCCTAACCCACCATCTGCCAGACCAAAGGACAATCCTTGGCCACAGTGGCCAAGAGTCTTTAGAGTTGACTATGGTCACACTGAAGTTGCTACTCACTACGGCAAGGATCCAAGAGAATACTCGATCTTGTCTAAGGAATTTGTTGACGATGGTGAAGGTAACGTCAAGGGTATTAAGACGGTTAGAGTTGAATGGAAGCGTTCTGACTCCGGAGCCTGGCAGATGGCTGAAGTTCCAGGTAGTGAAGAGTTCTTTGCTGCCGATGTTGTTTTGTTGTCGATGGGTTTTGTTGGCCCAGACGCTGACAACTTGGAAGTGGCCAAGACCAAGAGAGGTACTATTGCCACTGTTGATCCTAATGCCTACAAGGTAAATGACAATTTGTTTGCAGCCGGTGACTGTAGAAGAGGACAGTCATTGGTTGTGTGGGGTATCCAAGAAGGTAGACAATGTGCGAGAGAGGTGGACAACTACTTGATGGGATCTACCAGATTACCAGGTAATGGTTCAATTGAGCAAAGAAACTACAAGCTCTTGGAAGAATTGGCAGAAAAGGTTTAAATGTTTTTATATTTATAAATATTGTTTTTAGCATATGTGGACAGAAATTAGAATAAAAGATACGAAAAACTAAAACATAAAAAAATAATAAAGACCCAAATTAAAAAATATGGAGCACAAAAAAAAGCGTTAGGGAGTGACATATATTTTCTTGCAATAAAACCTCAGGGGAAAAAAATCCCGTTGGGAAATTTATTGTGAAAGCCCAACAAAGTATTACGGAAGGTAATTGGTGAAGACAATACGTAATGATCCAAAAAAAAAAACAATAATAATAAGCATAGCTCCAAGCAAGCAGATCACAACTTCCACACGGATACCTTAGTATGGTTGCTATTATGGCTAGTACGGCAAGCGGTCCGTGCGGTCCGAGGTCTCCGAAAGGAAATATCGGAACCTGCCGATAGTGGTGAGGTTTTTGTTACTATGATTACCGCAAAAAGATGACTACGAGTCGATGTAGCCCCGCGACAAAATGAGATTGTCTTGTCTGCGAAAAAGGGCCAACAAAAAACTTTTTTAAGCGTTTCCATCGCCGTCCGTTACAGCTCACTGCGTGGGGCGGCGACTTGGGGGCGGACTACAACAAACAGTCCCCGTGACGCAACCCAATTGGTTGAAATGGGAAAAATATTGTTTTGTGGATACCACTATCCGAGGCACCCTAAGAACTGGTTGTCGCGCAGGGTAAACAAAGTCCAGCAGGAGAAAATAGATTGGGTAAAATAGGCCAAGCAAATATAAAGCGCACATTATTTCCACTCCAATGAAACAAACTTGTTTACATCTTCAGTGCTAAATAAAATCAGGAATGTCATCTATAGTTAAGTTTGGCTTGCCAGATGCGTCTGTGTGGAGCATTCCTAAGGCCAACACTCCTGTGCCTGCCAGTCCATTTGCTAGCGAATGGTTGACAGCCGTATACGAAAAGTCCATGAAAGTAACGACACCTATGACCATTGCTATCATCTACTTTTCGAGTGTCCACTTCATCAATCCAATCGTCAGAAAACGTCAATTAGCGAAAGCTAAGGCCAATGCCGGTCCTGATGCGAAAAAGACTCGTCTCCCAGCCGCACCTTGCGGCATCGCAAACACCGTACCCTTTAAGCTTTTTGTCATTCTCCACAACATTTTCCTCTGCGTCTACTCAGCTTGGACTTTTGTGGGTATGACTTCCACCATCGTCCTGACCATGGGTGCATTCAAGTGCAACATCCTCCCTTCATTCTTGACCAATCAGACCAATATTCACGAATTGACCTACCACAATGTCGAAGTATTTTTCCAATCAATCTGCGACGACAAACAGGGTATTTTTTCTCGTCTTGTGAGCACTCAAGGCCGCAACAACTTGGAAGTTTTTGGCTGGTGGTTCTACATCTCTAAGTTCTATGAAGTTATTGACACCATGATCATCTTGTTGAAGGGCAGACCATCTTCTCTCTTGCAGAGCTACCACCACTCCGGTGCCATGATGTGCATGTGGGCTGGTATCCGTTTCCACTCGCCTCCAATCTGGGTGTTTGTCGTATTCAACTCATTTATCCACACCTTGATGTACTTTTACTTTACGTTGAGTTGTTTGAAGATCTCGGTACCTGCCATCTTTAAACGTCTCTTGACTTCCATGCAAATTACACAGTTTATTGTTGGTGGTTCTGTTGCCGTGTTGCATGCCTTTGTGTGGTTTGTTGACACCACCGACGATAAGTACAATCTTATCAGTTGTATCAGCACACCTGACCAAGCTTTACCAATTTTGATCAATGTCGTTTACTTGGCTCCATTGACTGCGTTGTTTGGTGCATTTTATATTGAAAGCTACTTGAAGAGAAAGTAATGGAGAGGAATGTTGGGTGCAAATTGATCGAAAAAGATGCAGCCGAAATCTTGTTTTTTCAATTTTCTTTTTTTGGTGGTGAGCGCTGCGCAGTGATGTCACATGGAACCAAAACTCCCCCTCTCAGGAAAGAGACCTGTATCTAGTAATAAAACAACCCTAATCGAACGACCATACTCCTGTAAATAACAAACGATGAACGACCAATGGCGAGCTCTGAATGCCAGTGTCCATCTGTTAGAAGAAACGGTGCCAGAGTTCAATGCCCAGGACTCCGCCCGGCCGTTGTTGCAAAATCCGCAACATACACCATCGCCTTCACCAACGGATGCAACAGACGAGCCTACAAAGCAACATCTCACAGTACCGACAGATATCTTTGGCTCCACATATGATCATGTGGATTTCGATGCTGCTGCTTATACGGCACCACTTCTGTTCAAGGGTACACGATTGGTTTACTTTACCTCAGCATTTGTATCGTTATTTGTGTCGCTCTTTGGCTACGAACAGGGCGTTTGTCTGGGTATACTTACATTTGTCACCTTCAACAGCTACTTCCATAACCCCACACCGGCAGAAATCGGCGTGGTGATCTCGATTTTAGAGATTGGTGCGATGATAGCGCTGCTTATGGTCTCACGATTTCTGGATAAGTTTGGTCTCAAGCGCACGATTCTTATTGGTACCGTCGTGTTTATGGTTGGTGGAACCCTTCAATCGCTTGCCACTAACCTCTTTATATTTGGAATTGGCCGTGTTTTATCGGGGTTTGGCGTCGGGGTGCTATCGACCGTAGTGCCGAGTTACCAGTGTGAAATATCGCCCAGTGAGGAAAGAGGAAAATTGGTGTGTGGTGAGTTCACCGGTAACATTGTCGGGTATTCGCTAAGTGTGTGGGTCGATTACATGTGTTATTTCATCCAGAATATTGGCGATGCCCGAACGAAACCGCATTCTTTCGCAGCCAATCTCAGCTGGAGACTTCCATTATTTATTCAAGTGGTGATTGCAGCGGTACTCTTTTTGGGTGGTTTCTTTCTTGTTGAGCTGCCCCGGTGGTTGCTCAACACCGATCAGGATCAACAAGGGTTCCATGTGTTGTGTTTATTGTATGCTTCGTCACCTTCGCCTAGTCAAGCCGAGCACGAATTCTTCGTGATTAAAAACTCAATCTTACAGGACAGAGTTCTGACTCCCAAGCACGAGCGGACATGGAGACACATGTTTAAAAACTTCCGACTTCAAATCGCCATTGGGTGTTCTGCCCTTGCGTTGGCCCAGTTCAATGGGATCAACATTATTGCGTATTATGCGCCATTAGTATTTGAAGAAGCAGGCTTTAACAATGCCAACAGTTTGCTTATGACTGCTATCAACTCCGTAGTCTACTTACTTAGTACCATACCACCATGGTTTCTAGTGGACCGATGGGGCCGGAAACCGATTTTGATGAGTGGAGGGCTCGTTATGGGGCTCTGTCTCGGGCTTATTTCGCTTGTTATGGCCTTGGATAAGTCTTTTACACCATCGATGGTGGCATTCTTGGTTGTGGTGTACAATGCCGGGTTTGGTTACAGCTGGGGTCCGATCGGGTACCTTATTCCTCCTGAAGTGTTTCCATTAGCAGTGAGATCCAAAGGTGTGTCGTTATCTACGGCAGCCAACTGGCTAGCTAATTACATTGTTGGTCAGATGACTCCGATACTACAGCATCTGATCGGGTGGAAAATGTACCTTTTCCCGTGTGCTAGCTGTGTGATGTCGGTGGTGCTGGTGCTGATGGCGTATCCCGAAACGAAAGGAGTCGAGTTGGAGGATATTGATAGTGTGTTTGATGATTTCTACCGTGAACCATCACTGTTACAGCGTATGAAGCGGAGTTTCGGACTTGTTACATCTCTTACACCGCCGTACAACACCATCGATAACGTAGAGATGGAAGGACTTGAGCCCGTCCGCAGATAGGAAATGCCGCGAACTTTTCCTCGTTTCGGCGATGTGCGCACACACACTCAGGCGTACACCCCTACAAAAAAAAATGAAAAAAAATATGGGCCGTACCAACCGTTCTGAAGCGGAATGGGCCCCGAATCCATATTTTCTTATCTTTGTTGTCAAGGAATGCTTAGTCAGCCCTTCTTTTTTCTCTGACAATCTACACAGGTACAGTCATATTTCGACCTCATACACACTATATGCACACGATTATAATCAAAGTAACAAAAAGTTCGATGTATATGCATTCCCCCGCTGCATGCGCGGAGTTGTAGCGCGAGCCTCGAAACGGTGAGGCACGGAATTTTTTTGGACTTTTTTGGCGTCATCGATCGAATTGCGTTTCCGCTCGCTCTTATCGCTCAAAATATAATAATGCAACCGATCGCACCTAACTTTTTTGGCTGCGCTCTCCTTTGTGTGTCTCTTTATTCTAAAATGGCCGTTAGTTTTGTTGCCCATGCAAATCCAGCACCGATCCCCATTCCTGTGGGGATCCGTTCTAGAAGCCGCTCCAAGCTGTCACTAAAGGCAACTCCCGTGAGGCTGTCTATTCAAAAAGAATTGGCCCAACCGGAACACAAATTACTCCACCCCCTAAGCGACGAGTATGTCATGGGTTCTGTGTTCAACGAAAGCATGTTTGAAGATGACGATAATTATGACGATGAAGATGGTAGTTCTGTTTTTTCTTCCCCATCGTCTACCCATCACTACTCGTTCCAGTCGGGGTTTACTACAGCGCTGTCTTCATGGTCCTCGTTATCGTCGTCCCCAACCCTTGCATTCTCATCGCCATCAACAGTTTCCATATCGCCTCCAGTCGTATCAAAGGGTAATGTTGCCACAGCAAGTTTTGCTGGCCCTTCAACAGACTCAACCGAATCGCTACTTACATTAATAAGCCGGCCACCTCCAACTCCGAAATGGCATAAAATATTCTCAACTTCTACAGAAATGACACCACCACCAGCAACAGTACCAATACCAGTTCACACCCACCACACAGCACAGGAACTCACAACTTTTGCTTTGCAGTGTTCCGAAGTGGAAAGTGTAGCTCCAGCAATCCAAAAGACTTCCTTCAGGAACCGCGACCAACGCATTAATTCCGATTTCCTCCATCTCTATGCATTGGACTACAATGCCCGTGTGCATTCCCAAACATTGCCCAACGAGTATTGTGAACACGACGATCGTGAACTAGCAAGACTAATTGAACACCAACCACAGCTCAAAAGATTTCACTATAATTACAATTTGTTCCTGGTGTCCAACCAGTCCCGTGACAAGCTCTGGAACAGCATCATCTTACCTCCACGCAAGGATGAGTGTCCCCTAGTCTCCATCGATCCATGCCACTATATCTACGTTGGCAGTGGGCCGGCAGGGTATTCGTCGCTTATCCGTAAACAAAGCAATGCCTTGCCTTGGGCCAGCAATAACTCAGCCAATTACACCATAAAACCCGCAGGCGTGTTAAGAAATGGCACCTCCATATTCAATGGCTTGGCTCCTAATTCTGGTGTAACGAAGTCCCAGTTTACTGTTCGTGGTTGGTCGAATCCACGCTGGACGGACTGCTCCATCCACGATTCATAATATAGCAAAGACCGGCGTGTCTTCATTATTTAATTCTATCAAGGTTAGGTCTAATTAGTTATTTTAGATATGTATTATAAAGCATAATTCATATATTTTCATTTATTCATTCATGCATTGATGCACACTACATAGTAAGAAGGTTTGTTTGTTGATAGAGATATAAATATAGAGAAAAACAGTCACAATCCACGTGTCAAGGAGTTGAATTTTGTCGTTTTATTTTTTTTTTTTATGAATGCAAGAAAATAATGTCTCTTTTTTCCCGCGACATGCACAATTTTCACCCAATTTTTCACAATATCAAAACCTGATTTCTGTACACTTTTTGTCCTCATCACATCAAGCAAAAATGGCTCCAAAAGGAAAGAAGGTTGCTCCAGCTCCATTAGCTACCAAGACCAGCAAGACTGCTGCTGCTAAGAACCCATTGATCGATGCTACTCCAAAGAACTTTGGTATCGGTCAAGCCGTTCAGCCAAAGAGAAACTTGTCCAGATTCGTCAAGTGGCCAGAATACGTCAGATTGCAAAGACAAAAGAAGATCTTGTCCTTGAGATTGAAGGTTCCTCCATCGATTGCCCAATTCCAAAAGACCTTGGACAAGAACACCGCTGCTCAAGCTTTCAAGTTGTTGAACAAGTACAGACCAGAAACTTCCGCTGAAAAGAAGGAAAGATTGACCAAGGAAGCCGCTGCTATTGCTGAAGGTAAGTCTGCTAAGGACGCTTCTCCAAAGCCAGTTGTTGTCAAGTACGGTTTGAACCACGTTGTCTCCTTGATTGAAAACAAGAAGGCTAAGTTGGTTTTGATTGCCAACGACGTTGACCCAATTGAATTGGTCGTTTTCTTGCCAGCTTTGTGTAAGAAGATGGGTGTCCCATACGCCATTGTGAAGGGTAAGGCTAGATTGGGTACTTTGGTTCACAAGAAGACCTCTTCTGTTGCTGCTTTGACTGAAGTCAACGCTGCTGACGAGGCTGAATTGGCCAAGTTGGTTTCCACCATCAACGCTAACTTCATTGAAAAGTACGAAGACTCCAGAAGACACTGGGGTGGTGGTATCATGGGCTCCAAGGCCAACGACAAGATTGCCAAGAAGCAAAAGATTGCTGCTTCTGCCGTTGTCGGTTCCAACTAAATAAGTTAATACATTATTACCTCACGTAAGTGAGTAAAGAACTAACTAAAAAGAAGAATGGAGAAGTAGCTGCTTTAATGCAGAAACCGTTGTTGGTTGTAGGTTGTTGGTTATAGATAAACTTCATCGATTATGTATTGCGGTCCTGATTTTCACATGATCTGCCTGCATATGTCGTTAGCCAATTAAAAAATTGATTTTTCAATTGTCATAGTTAAAAAAAAAAGAGGTTTATATATTTCTTGACCAGATATAGTCACTAAGATAGCTACGATGTCGTTTTTAAGGGATTTGATAGAAGCAGTTGTTCCAGCTGCTTACGCTGAAGAAGTAAGTAATTGATAGCAATTGAGACGAAGCATTACTAACATTGTCAATAGCCAGAAGAAGATGTTGAAGAACAACAAGAAGCTGAGGAAGAACCAGCTGCTGAAGAAGAAGGAGGAGAAGAAGATGAAGACGATGAAGATGAAGACGATGAAGATGAAGACGATGAAGATGAACTTGTTGACCCAATGGAAACTTTAAGAAAAGAATGTACCGACACTCCAGCTTGTAAGCCATTTGTCCACCACTTTGAAGAGTGTATCGAAAGAGTTACCAAGGAACAAGAAGAAGAAGGTTATGAAGAAAAGCACTACAAGGAAGACTGTGTTGAAGAATTCTTCCACTTGGAACACTGTATCAACGACTGTGTTGCTCCAAGATTGTTCAGCAAGTTGAAATAGATCAAACATGTACCTCATAGTTGATAGAGCTCATGGGCATGCACATTCCTCTCCGCCTGGGTCTAGCATAATATATTAAAAAAACACTCAAAGACAACGAAAAGAATAATAAATTTGATGTAGTGTGTAGAGCGCAGCACCAAAACCTGGTAATATATGGAAATCAAAGAAACCTATGAAGTGGTGAAAAATTAAGTGTTTTTGGTTATCAAGGATGTAATTGTGGTTCAAATCTACCACAAACCACCGGCATTTTAATTCGGGTTGTTAACATTCTGGTGCCAGGACCCGGGTCGGTGTTTAGTTTGTCGTGTAAATTGGGTCCGATCCCCCGAGCAAAGGTGCATAATGCGCAATTGCAACACGCTATTGGCGGATGGATTCGGTTATATTGGGTTTTTTAAAAGCTTGCTTGTTGTCTCAAAACCATTGAACATAAATTAGTGCTCGGCTGATAAAACAGTATCTATGTTTGGTTCCCGTACTGCAATATATGAGTAAACATAACATTGGCTCCTCCACAACTACCCCTGGTCGCACCAGGTGACCGAAATTTTATATAAAGTCTGAGCATTTTGCCTTCGGATTTCCCCCAGTTTACCCTTTTTAACAGCCCCCCCCATCAATCAAAGGAGTTAGCTAATAATTGTCGTCGTCGTTGTTGTTGAAATTATATACTTGATCAACCATTGTATTCGCCCAGCTCAAGAGAAGAAAATCCCGCCTTGAACAACATGTCTACTGAATCCGTCGTCACTGCTACCACACCCATCACCACCCAAGACAATGTCAATGTCAATGTCAATGCAAATGCAGATGCTAATGCTAATGCCAATGCTAATGCCAATATCAATGGCAATAGCAATGGCGATGGCAATGTCACTACCAAAACACGAAAAGCAGTCATTGAAGAGAGAATTTATATTGGAAACGTTGACTTCAGAGCCACTGAAGCCGATTTACTACAATTGTTCTCGGACATCAATGTTTTGGGAGTCGAGATTCCGTACAAGGAACATGTAACCAAGAACAAAGTATACAAAAAACAATTGGGATTTGCATTTGCCCAGTTCCAGACCAAGGAGGATGCAGATAAGGCCATTGAAACCTACAATGGAACTAGGTACCTTAGAAGAACAATCTTTCTCAGAAAGGCTGTGCCTCCTTCTACCGAGGAAGAGAAGAAACTAAGAACAGAGGCGTACAATGCGAAGAGAGAAGCATTCTTGAAGGAACTGCAGGAGAGAAGAGCCAAGGCCGAGGAATCTAAGACCAACAAATCCCCACAGAATCCATTACACTCGAAAGAATCAATCAATCCAAACCCAATTGTTCCAAGGAACAAGTTAGGCGGCAAGCCTACCAAGGACACAATCTTTATCACTAACTTGGATTATAAGGTAAGTGTTCAAACGTTGGCTGCTGTATTCCTGCCATTGAAACCCAAGTGGGTCCATGTGCCCATTAGAAGACCAGCAAAATTTGGCTACAGAAGAAAGGGTTTCAAGCCAACTTTCAACAAGGGAATTGCGTTCATCAAGTTTGCTGATGAAGAATCTCAAAAGAAGGCGTTGGAAAACTATAAGGGGTACGAAATCAATGGCAGACAACTCATTGTTGACATTGCAATTGATTCCAGAATTCCTACCGGTGAGGATGCTGTTGGTGAGGATACTGTTGGTGAGAATGCGGTCGCTGAGGATGCAAAGGCTGAAACGGAATCTCCTGTGGAGACAAGTGAAAATGCTGAAAAGGAAGACAAAACCACCAATTAAGTAGGAGCAGGTTTAATGATCTTTTACATCATGGAAAGGAGTTCTTAGTTGAATATCTTTTCCACAATAATATACGACAAATGGTATTTAAAACACAATATTTAACCATATGTAATTTGTGCGGGGGAGGAAAGAAAAAGAGAGAGAGTGTGTGTGTGTGTGTGTGGATGTCTTGATCACGTGATAAGGTGACTGCTTTTCTAATTTCTTTTCCACAGTACACGACCTGAAATTTTTTCAAATCCTGCAATGGAAAAAAAATGAGTGAAAAGTCGCATCCATATTGGAAACCGGTTGTTGAAAGGTATAACCAACTTATTATTGCAAAATGGGTAGAGTTATTCGTAACCAAAGAAAAGGTGCTGGTTCTATCTTCACCTCTCACA
>JAJMFY010000047.1:0-46082 GCA_030574955.1 Teunomyces lycoperdinae
CAGCAACAGCAACAGCAACAGCAACAGCAACAGCAACAGCAACAGCAACAGCAACATCAACAACATCCCCCACATGATGACAAAGAGTTTGATACTCAATCACAATTGCAGTTCCAAATGCAGCAGAAACAGATGAAGTTTCTCCAGCAGCAGAATTCAAACGGCGGGCCACAACAACAGCAACAGCAACGACAACCAGCACAGTCTACACAGTCGGCAAACGGGCCTACGCAGCAAGCTAATACTCAGAACATGGGCAATCCACAGCCATTTTCGAGTAATCTCGATCCTACGTTCCTTGATCCGCAAATGATTGAGGAGAACAAGGAGACCATGGATGTGCCGTATATGGAAAGTGATTGGTTGAGCCTGATTCCCCAAACAGGCTTCAATTAAACACCAATAGCTTTTTTTTAACTTCAGTACTGATGTCATACCATATGGCTTTAGTTGTAATGTACGAATAGAAACCCGAGTTCCGGTGGGGTTAATACACAAGGAACCAGCGGAGTTCTGGCTGTAGACGGGACAACGAGGAGGCCACCTTCCTATTTAGGCAACTGTTCCTCTTTCCCCTTTTGATTTCGCGCCTGCGCACAAAGATACGTTGTGTTTTTTTTTTCTCGTTTTGTTTTGTACTTTTCTGGAGTCTGCGCGCTTCTGCATAAACCCCAAACCTCGGCTACGCTGCAAATAGCGAAATCAACCTGTGCTTCTTTTTTTTTTTTATTTTAGTTTCCTGAACCTGCCATGTTCAATCCACTCTCAAACTACCTCTCCAAACAAGGAGTAGCAGTGAGTGACTGGGGAATCGAGGAAACGGCACTGACCACACTCTCGACTCGCAGCTATTTTCGCAGCGACGACGATGTGGAATCATCCACGTTCAACAAGATAACAGCAGCACCACCACCACCACCACCACCAGCCGCCGCTGCCACGGAACCACAGGACTTTATCCACTATTATAAACATCACTGTAACCAACCGCTTCAGCCATCTACCACAAACTTCTCCAAGTACATCAGACACTACTTATCGGCCCATAACATCAGTGGCCACTTTTGGGAAAAATTCAAGTACCTTCTTGTCACCTCGAGTCTCTTGGATGATGCATTGATCTTATCCAAAAACGAACAGGCATTGACAACTCTTTCGGCCTCTTTATACAAATCCCCTCGATGGTCTTATATGTCTCCATTCAACTTTGACGGAACCACACTCGATATCTTCAAATCATACAAACTCAACTATTCTCCCACCTATGCCCAATCACACTTCATCCTCATCCTCATCAACCTTACAATCTTTCTTCGCAAACACACCCACAACCAATCATTTCTGCGCTCCAACACCGTCAAGATGTTCAAAGTACTCTTGCTTGTTGCCACGAAACTTGTAAAATACAGAAGAATCAACCTCTACATCAAAACTAACCAAAACATCGCCGCATGCAACTCCTTTCTCGCAGCCAACTACAATATCAACAAACGCTTGATTCTCAATCTAATTGCTTTGAAAGAAATCCAGGTTTACAACTTCTTGGGATCAAGCAACATCGACCAAGAAAAGGCAATGATACACAAACAAAAAGTCACAAACATGCTCCTCCATACCCTTAACTTCCTCATCATGAGCCTCCGCTCAGCCATTACCACTCTTATTCCTAGCATGAATGGCGACATGATTGAACAGTATTGCAACATCAATAATATCAACCTCTCGACACTCAATGAAGAGTACATTCCGGATGATTCCTCGGAGAATAGCAATATTGACGAAATTGTGTTTTACATCAACCAATTCAACCAGCTCCGCAAATTCTACATCTGCCAATTACTCACCATCAATGAAGTCACCGCTCCTCAGACTTATTTTATGTCTAAATTGATGGATACATTTCAGATAGATGGCCCATTGAAATCTGATTTGACAAAACCGTTAATGAAATTAGACCTTGTGCGTCAAGGACTTGTTAATTTAAATCTGACAGTCGAAACATTTAACAACTTATTTGAAACATTTGAACAGAGACATAAATTTGACCTTCTTAGTGCCAACCGTAATAACCAGGATATCTTGAAGATCAACAGCAGGTTTGAAACTGAAGACAAAACGTCTTCGTTGACACCATTAATTGCCAAAATGGCAAACCTAACCACAAACCTCAAGTTCTTTGATAAATACAACCAATCCACTAACTCCATTACTAATATTGATGAAATTAACGAAAAGATTATGATCTTTAACCAATTTGCCGAAGACTTTGCTAAGATCAAGCAACTCTATCATCTGAACCTTCATGAGCTTTATCTGCTTATTCAGGCTGTACCACCTTCACCCTCCTCATCTACCAAGTCAACAACATCCAATGATAAACCATTTGGATTGAAATCTTTTCAAAACTCAGCGATCAAAAAGAGATATTCAGGCTCGAATGCTCTTCCGCCCCCCGTTGCGCTTTCCAGTCCTACTTTTGGAGGTCCATTAATCTCAGATACACCTCAGGAAGCAGCCGTAGATACAAATTCTTCTGGAAAGAAATATAAACGACTGTCTGGTGGTTTACAAATTGGACTTTTAACGGTTGTTGAAGAGCCCCAGGATAAAAACGAACTTTACAGAACTGATTCAACTTCTACGGCAAACGCTCGGTCTGCTGCATTTGAAGAAAACTACCTTGCCACATTTAACCAAATGACACTTGACCAACTTTCGAACAATAATCTCAACGCGAAACGATTCAATGGCAAGATAAATCCTAACAGATTTTCACTTAATTCAGTCAATTCTAATATTAGTGGATTAACCGACTTGATCAGTTCTACACAAGTTACAAGTTTTGAAGAAGAAGATGGACTCAAAGTATCGAAGGAAGAGCTTAAGATCAAACTCGAAGAAAGCTTCAACCGAATCTACAGCTTAGAGAACGAAAACAAGATACTCAAACAGCCACAACAACAACAACAACTAGAACTGGAACTTTTTCAGCATCAGCAGGAGCAATCTGCACAACACCATAATCTTCAGCCTACCGGTTTTATTTCGGAATTGGAGAGTACCCTCGCCAACAAATTGCTGTGACATGACTAATAATGTATTAATATTCACTTCTGGTTACACAGAACACTATATTCTTTTCAAACCGTACGAATAGTAAAATTCCTTCTTTCTATGGAGCTGGGGTTTCGTTTCCTGAGAACTCGCCCTCACCCTCGTGATACAACTCCTCCAACTTCTTTGTATTATCAGTACGTTTCTTCTTGGGAGATTTCTCTTCAATTTCGGGCGTATTTGTGCCAGTGCTGACCAGCTTGTCTCCATCATCACCCAACAATAAGAATGCAACGTCCTTCTTCTTGTTGGCAGCTTCTTCCTTCTTATTCAACATCGCCTTACCCTCCATGACCACCTGCTGCACCTGTTCCTTTTGTTTGGCACGGTCTCTCATTCTTTCTTCAATGGTTGCTCTCGTTAACATACGGTACACCGTAACTTGACGGGTCTGTCCCAATCTGTGTGCTCTGTCCATGGCCTGAGAGTCGATGGTGGGGTTCCAATCAGAATCGTAGAAAATGACGGTATCGGCAGCTGTCAAGTTAATTCCCAAACCACCAGCTCTGGTGGATAACAAGAAGATAAAGATTTCCGGCTTTGTTTGCCAGTCATGCACCAAGTCACGACGTTCTTCCAACTTGGACGAACCATCCAATCTGATGTACTTGTGCTGTCTGTAAGTCAAGTATTCTTCCATCAAATCCATCATCTTGGTCATCTGGAAGTAGATCAAGACACGATGGTCGTCCTGCTTCAACTCTACCAAAAGCTTGTCCAACATCGCCAACTTACCAGAGTCGGTGATGAACCGGTTCATCGACGGCATCCGGATGTTGGAGTAGTCAATGGTCTTGTTAAGAGAGTCGGGCAACATGTTCGACTTTGGATATTCGGTCGCCGGAACTTTATTCTGCATCAACAGATACTCGGTATTCAATGATAATGGCATCAAACTACTACGGATCTTGGAGTCAAACAATGTATCCTCCCATTTGTATCCAAAACTTACTGTGGAGCACAAGACTTGAGCAATTGGAGCTGAAGCCACTGGTTCGGCAGCTGGTTCCAAACTGTTGATTCTCAAGTCTTCGTACACTCTGTTTTTGACCGAGTAAAGTTCCTTCAAGTGTACCGAGTTGCTGTTTAATGCATAGTTGTTTTCATACTCACTAATAAGCAATTGCTTGGACTTGGGCACGTAATCACCTTCGTACATGTATTTGAAGCGGTTAACACCATCGTAGTTGATATCGGTGTATTCTTTCAAGTCAATGGCCCGCTCTAAAACGTTTTGCAGAGAAAGTTTTTTAATTGAAGGTAAATCAACCAACCGGAGCCAACTATTATCTTCTTGGATGTTTTCTGGGTTGTATATATTGAACATGTCATAGATTTTGTTTTTGTTTCCCGAGTCATTGTTTTCGGAGGGAGTCAACAACTCGTCGTAAATGAGACGAGGCAAATTATAGTGGATCAAGTTCTCGGTGGTGTAGCTCAATTCCAAGTCGTTTGTCTCTCTTAAAAATGATGAAGTTTCTGCAAAATTGGTGAAACTAAAAGCCGATTTAACGTCAGCTCTTTCAAACAAGTCAGGATGGTTACACACCTTTCTAAACTGCATAACCAAATTAATCAACGATGAAGAATCGTCACTCGAACTGGCAGAATCCAACAAGTCCATTATGGATATCTGCGATTTAAGCATCTGGTAGTACTTCTTTTGTCTGTTGGTCAAATCACAGAAGAGATCAATTTCGACCTTGTCGCCCAATTCAGACTGGACATTCTTCTTGATACGTCTCAACATAAAGGGTTTCAAGATAACATGTAATCTCCTCAACTGTTGTTCATCCAACGAAGTATTTGATTGGGCATGACTTTCAATATCTTTCGAGAACCAGTCACTGAATTCGTCGTGTGAATCAAACAACGACGGCATGATGAAGTGAAGCAACGCCCACAATTCTTGCATCGAGTTCTGGATCGGAGTACCGGTCAAAAGCAATCTGTTACGGCATGAGAACGACAAGAGAGACTTCCATCTCGACGATTGTGACGATTTAATGGCCTGGGCCTCGTCAAGAATCATATATTGCCACTTCATCTTCTGGAAATAGGCAGCATCAGCCACCACCAACTGGTAGGAAGTCACCAACACGTGGAAGGGAGCATCTTTCCCGTATCTGACATTCTTTCTGTCCCAGAACTTTCTCAAAATCTTACGATCCTTGGCATTTCCCCAGTAAGGGAGCACCTTGAAATCAGGAACAAACTTGGTGATCTCCTGTTGCCAGTTATGTAACGTCGAAGCAGGTGTCACCACCAAAAATGGACCCCAAATGTTGTGGGTTTCTGCAAGATAAGAGAGAACCGAGATACTTTGCACTGTCTTACCCAATCCCATTTCGTCGGCCAAAATCCCATTGATACCTTGCTCATACAAGTTGGCAAGCCAGTTCAAACCCTTGACTTGGTATTCCTTCAACGTACACTTAAGCAAGTTTGGTTGTGAAATGGTGATGTCTCCCATAAGCGTTGGGTTCTGGAAGTTCATTTCTTCGCCGTTGGTGTCAGGATTTTTAAGTGGATCATCGAACTGCTTGGCCTTCGATTGGGCTGCTTCCAATGCATTTTGTGCGTTGGCGGCTGCTGCGTGGTTCAAAGCCTCTTCATCGTCATTATCAAAGTCAAGGGAGCCAATATCATGGGCTTTACCCTTGACATCAGCATACTTATCATACGACTTGTTGGAAGTTGATTTCAACAGTTGGATAGCAGGATCAGAATCTGCACCTTCAATTTCATCGGTCTTGATCTTTTTCCCAATGAAATGTGAGTATAATTCGGTCTGTGTGATCAAGAAATTGAGCTTTCTCGATTGTCTCTTGGCTTCACGTTCTTCTTCCTCGCGTTTGGCCTTGTCAATCAATTCCCTTTCGTGTTTCTTACGCAATTCACGTTCGATTCTTTCGTTCCGTTTCCAGAAATTAAACATCTCTCTCATGGCTCTTCTCGCCTTGGTGGTGAGATCTTTTTGGTTCTTGTTGTTCTTGAGCTGCCATCTCTTGGCTTCACGGGCAGCCAAGATCGAGGTCTTCTTGAGATTGATCAATTTAGCTTGAGTAGATTGTTGGACCAATCTCGATACTTTGGGTCCGTCTTTTCTCGATAAGTCTTTCCAAATCGCCACGTAGGTGTTATCGTATTGTTTGGTCATGGCACGCTGTTCCTTAGGAGTAGCAGTAGACTTGTCTTCCTTCAGTTTGAAGTCTTCGTCCCCCGATTCGGTTTTTTGACGTTTCATGTCGTCGTCGTCCGACAATTCGTCCAAGTTACGTTTGGGACGGAATTTCTTTCTGTCTTCGAGTTTAGCAGCGTCTGTTCCATTGGAAACACTGGCAGCAGGTCTTTTGCGTCTGGACTTGGGCTCGATCTTCAACACTTCTCTGGTGGGGCCCCATTTGTACTCACGGCCACGAGTTGTGTTGTGGTGCAACGGCTTCGAAGGGTCGAGAAGTACCAAATCTTTGTTCTTGTTGGTGTCGGAGATCTTGTTGTTACGGGACTGGATGTCTTCGGCGACCACGCGGTCGATATAGTTGCTGGCATATTCGTTTGTTTGGAGCAACGAGTTGTGGAGCTTAATTTCGTCGTATTTGAGAAGCTTGAGGTTGTGGGAGCGGGTGAGGGTGTTGTCTAGCGATATCAATGTCAGAACCGTCTTTTCGAATGATTGTTTGTATGCGTTGTTCCAACTAGTGGTGGCCACTGGGGGCGCTCCCGCGTCAGTATCGGGATGGTAGCCAGCGACGATGGGACCAACAACATCACCAGTATTGTGATGTGATGCTGATCCGTTGGCCACGCCGTTGGCAGGTGGCGGCGTGCTGTCTGTGGATAGCATTGAAGAGATGTTCATTGTTGGACTAAGCCATGAGAATTTTTCTTGGGAACACGAGAATAGCGTGAACCTCCGAGTGCTACCCTCTCACAAGCGCCGGCATATCCCAAAAAAAAAAAATTAGCAGCCGTTCGAATTACATGCCCATATCTACAAAAGCTACATCCATCATTCAACAAAACAATACTTTTTTTGTATTTGGTATTATTGACGGCTACAGTCGCATGAACTGCCGGCTCCAGTGCTGGCAAAAAGAACCCAGGTTCGCACTTCTCACCTGGTGGTTCCAGATCATCAATCATCGTTCACACAAAAGAAAAACAAGAGAAAAAAAAAACTTACGGCCTTGAAAATTTCAGAGTTTTGTATAGTTTAATTTTTTTTTTCTTCTTCATTTCTTTTTGGTCTCTCCAACTTTTTCAATAATCAGCAGTTATGTGTATCGTATCGCTTTTCTCTATAAATGGTAATCTCTCATTGGTCCATTCGTTTTGGTTATTGAGGCTTGCTTTTTTTTTTGTCTTCTCCTCCTTCTATGGTTCTTTTTTTTCTATCGTTCTTTTTTTCTGTCCCCCTTTTTTTCCGTACTGTCTCGCTCGCTCTCTCTCTTTTTTTTTCCCTCGTCCTCACTGGGTACCCTTTTGGTGTCGGCGTATTAACGATTTACTCGTTTTTCGCTCCGTTCCAGCGCCAGTGTTCTTATGGACCGCGAACCCCTGGAAATTAAAAAAAATCCTAGTAGCAACACAAACCTTTTTCTTCTAATATGGAACACCCCGCATTCACACTCTCTGGACTCTGCGCTGTTGGTGGTATCATGGGCTACGCCCGTAAGGGATCTTTCCCTTCATTGATTGCTGGAATCACGTTTTCCGCCGTTTACGGTGGCGCTGGTTACTTGTTGAAGCAGAATGCCGACTACGGCTTGGAATTGGCATTGGGGGCCTCAACCTTATTATTAGGTGCCGGAATCGCCCGTTCGGCTCCAACTAGCTTCAAGAAACCAATTCCAGTCTTGTTGCTTGCCCTTGGTGGATTGAGCACGTTTTACTACGCTAAAAAGTACAATGAATTCTACCCCTTGTTCTAACGCAATAAATGTCGCCACCCAATTTTTGTACATAGAAAATCTATAATTATTAATTCACTTAGTAATTATTAACACATTTTATTGAAATTTCTCCAGAAAATGTAAATTATGTATAAAAAAGTTTAATTTAATTTACTCACTCATATAGAAAACAAAAGAAATTTTGCTCGTTGTTTATCTACAAAATCACTTCCATTCATACAATTTCATTTATTCATATCCCATACCTGTTAACCATAAATATATAATCATAAATCATTACTTAGAAAGAGGAATCTTTTGTTCCATTGGAGAAACAGGCACATCCTGAATCTTCACAGCAGAAAGTAATGGAGATGTTGGCGACACATCAGGAATCACAAAAGGTTCGGAAACTTCCGAAGATAATGGCAAAAATGTAGCAGTTGTAGGAGAAGACATATTGTGTTGTGTTGTGTTATTCAAATGTGTTGTTGATAAAAAATTTCGTAGAGATAGTTTAACCTCTTTTTATACCCCAAACTGTGGAATTATATTCCCGCAAAGATACGGAAGTGGCACAAAACGAACTCCGACGGAGTTTTAGTCCGAGGTAAATTACGTCATGTATCTAGTAGAAAGATTTATGGCATGAAAACCAGCGGTTTTAGCTCCCACACAATAGATCAAGCTTGAAACTTACAACTATCAGAAACTATATATGTGCTTCTGGTAAGGTACATTGACCAGCTTTCTTCTAATTGGTTTTGGAAACGTGTTGTTTTGGCTCTACTGACGAAGGACTTGTACATCCGCACCCTTATCATGCTATAATTTGATTGGATGATCCTCGGCCCGATGGGACTATCTTCATATTTCTCCAGGGTTCTATTATGTTAGTAAAAAAAATGTGACCTCCGCTCACCCGGCGGAAATAACGGCTATAGGCCCACAATAACTGGTAGACATGTGACATCTGTTCTTTTGTCGTTTATGTACAGGATCGTTTGTTCCCCGTTGTTACATTTCATAATTTGTAGTTTGGGTTGAGCGAAAATAAAAAAAAAAAATCCGGGACGAGTTTAAAAAGTTTCTGTTTTTTACAGGTTATTTTGATAGGTAGTTAACTGATTTTTATTTGTACAAAAACCCTAAACTTAAGCAGATTCAGCAACTTCAGCTTCTGGCTTGTTCTTGTAGTCCTTAACAGTTGGAGCTGGAATGATTTCGTCTTCGTCCTTAGCTTCGGAAATCTTAACAGCATCTGGCAAGGACTTTGGACCGAATCTGTTGGCAGCTGGGTCCTTCATGATCTTAACCTTGATACCCAAAACACCTTGTCTCATCAAGACGTGTCTGATAGCAATATCAATGAAGTCGTTGGTTGGTTGACCAGAGTGGATCATGAAACCGTCGGCATACTTTTGGGACTTGGCTCTAGCAGCTCTCAACTTACCAGAGATGACAACTTCAACACCCTTAGCACCGGCACCCATGGCGAATCTCAAGACACCGTAAGCGGCTCTTCTGATTGGCAAACCAGCCAACAACTTGGTCTTCAAAGCTTCAGCTTGAACGGCAGCAGACAAACCTCTTTCTTCAACACGTTCAGCGTAGATAACAATACCTTCTGGAGACAACTTGAATCTCTTGACAATCAAAGAAGTCAATTCGTGGATTCTTCTACCTTGTTCACCCAAAACACCTTGGGTGTTAGAAGCCTTAACGATGACTTCCAACTTGGTTGGGGTCTTTCTGACTTCAACACCGGCATAACCTTGTTCAGCCAATTCTCTGGTGAAGAATTCGTTCAATTCAGCGTAGAAGACACCGTCGGCGACCAACTTTCTTTTCTTAGACAAAATAGCGACCATTTTGATTATTAGTTATAGAGAAAGAGAAAACCCAGAACTGAAAAATCTGAAAAAAATTTTCCAGGTGGAATGGCTAGCAGAGATTTGAAAATTTTTATTGTGCACCCACACGACTTTTCTGGTAGATTTTTTGATTCAAAATTGATCTTTGTGCAGTATCAATTTCTTTTGTGCATTACACGAATATTTACCACTCGATTGAAACTCAGGTCGATTGCTGCGAATCGATTTGGAGCAACACTGTTTCCAAAATATCCCCCAAGCCACGTACTCTAAAACTATCTTTAACGACCTTAACAAGGAGGCGGTACAAAAGCTTGTAATTATCCACGTTTTCCGTTGTGATAACTTCAATGCCGTTCAATCCCTTCAACAATGTCAGTACCTCTCGTTCTTGGACTCTCGTCACGGGACATTTTCGCAACAATCTTGCATCAGAAACGAACCGCCTTAAACTGAAAGCAAGTCTGCTCAAGACATACTTTTGACTTACGGAGGCAAGCTGGGAATGCTTTGTGTCCTGGGAGAAGCGAATTAATTCCTGTAAGCAATAAAACCGAATGATTTGGTTTTCATACTTCATCAATGGTTTGGTCGATCCAAACGAGCCCTCAAAGTCGTATTCACAAATGGCTCTAACTACTGATCTAGTATCACCAGATTTCTGATGGATCTTGTCTAATTCATCAAACTCGTACAAGAACGAATTGTTGTAAACCTCCAGGATGAAATCCTCTATTATTTGATCATTTCCGGTATCCAATAACCGGGGCAACACAGTTGTGACCAATCTGTTATATTGAGCTTTGTTGGTTTTCTCGTCTCCCCCAACAAAACAAATATTAATTCCCCTTATAACAAGACTCCATAGTTCGATTCCCCAATCTTCCTTTATGATACTATCAACTATGTTACCAAAAATGTCATAAGCTTCTATCCAGAGTGGTTTGTATTGTTCTTTATTGATACCACGGGTCTTAGCTTGACTGATTTCCAATAATGACTCGAGAACCCTGACAAGACCACGATTCTCGATCAACGGTTTGAAATCCTTTAATTCGCGTAGTTCTGTTGCCAATAGGAGCACGGCTTCATGACTTATTGCAGTAAACGAAGGAATCTTGAACCTCTTTAGTATCTCTGGTGATTTCTTTAACTTCTGTTCTATCCGACTTCTCGTCTCAAAGGTGTATGCTGCCATGTTGCTCAATTGTTGAATAACCTGGGCTTGAACTTGGGGATCTGTTGATTTAATAATCTCTAAATTTTCAATCACAGCCTTCTGCAAATTAGATGGTTTCAAATCGTCCATCTGGTTGTCCTGTAATACCGGGTATCTCGCACATTGGTTAAGAAGATTGATGACAGTTGAACACTCTTCAGAAGTAAAATCTTCTGATGTACTTTTATATAAAGCTGGGAAACATTGCATGAGCGCAACAATTGAACTTTGGTATAATGGATTAATAAAATCATATTCCACCGGAACACTGGTCCAGAAATCAAATAGTAAAAGTCGGGTCTTCTTCTCTTTGATTTCCCTGACTGGAGTCAATAAATCATAGAACCCTTTGAACACTTCTAAACTCAATTCAACCCATTTGAAGCGTAAAATTTCTTGCAAGTATTTGATCAACTTCTCCCATTTATCGTGATCAAAATCACCAGAAAACTTGTTAAAAAGAGCGACAAATCCTGAAATAATTAATCCCAAGCTTTCAAGCCATTCCTTATTGCGGTAGCTTGGATCGTTCAAGTCGATCTTCAATTCTATCAAATGAGGCAACACAACATCATATATCAATTGCCACCCTCCAACTGCACTTAAAATTGGTCCGTACACCTCCATAATCTGAAAGAATGTTTGAATGGCACCATCTCTAACCTGTGCTCGGGAATCAAAGGACAATGACACAAGTGACTTCAACAAGTATGTTTCCAAAACTATGTACAACAATTTCGTATCTTCATTTACTGATTTAAAATATTCCATAATGTTTTCTTCGGTGGTGAGCATTTGTAGTTCTGTTAGTGATGACATTGATTCTACCTGCCCAAGTCTGGACTTGATTGAGTCACTGATTAGCCAGAAACAACTGACAGAACTGAATGATATGTTTAAACTGTATCTCTGTGAGCAGAAGTTGGATAAAGTGTCGATTAACAATTTTATTTCTCCAAAAGGTAACGATGACATAAACTCATCGAGAATTAGCTTTAATGTATCAAACGATGAGTCGATAATCAGACGAATCTTTTCCTTTAAATTACTGTCTTCGTTAAAAGAATCATTGTTCTTAAACGACAAGTTCAAAATCTTGAAGACAATATTCCACGAACCTTGATAATGTGTATCATACTTGTCAATCAATTCATGCAATGTTGTCAATACCAATAAATGAATTTCAGTCTCGCAATTCAAAACTAAAAGTTCTGATGGGATTCCCAATTCAAAAAGTTTATCCAAGAATAATTTCAAACCATTCAAAGACTTCTCAGCTGTCGACGATGTATTCTCTGACTGGAAACCAAGATCAGCAATATATTTGATTATTTCATTGAATGTACTCACCGATTGAATTCTAATGTTGTAGTTGAGTTCTCTGTTGGTCCCCAAAGAGATGAAATTGTTCGAGATCATTTCCCAGGACTTGTCATTCTCAATTAAAAACTTCACCGGGTTGATCTTTGTAATATCCAAAAGATTCTTGAGGTAATACGTCTTATTGTAAATGCAGATTGGTAATTGTTGTTTCTCTCCTTCTTTCAACCCCAACAGAACATTGGAAAGCGAGATTAATGCTTGAACTAACTTATCATATGATTCCGAAGGATAATCATCTATACTTTCAAAGAGCTTCCGCATGGATATCCCAATATTGTTGTATTCATGAGCTGTGAGGTGAGGAAGTCTGTCTTCGCTAAATCCATTTTCGTGCTTGCGATCATCTACTCTGTGGAGATAATAATCCGACCACTGAAGGGTAATCCAAATTATATTCCACGAATCTTGAAGTGTAGAACCAAGTGAAACCGCCAAATTTATTAAGGCACGAAGACAGGTAACATGTCTTGAATTGAAGCTCCTCGACAGAGTGTCATTATTGGGTGTTTCCGACGAGTAAGAAGTTAAAGACTCTACCAAAGATTCACCTAATGCCAAAAGCTGACTACCTGATTCCTGGTAATTGTTTGGATTAGGACTTTGAGCAACTGTACCCGTTACAGTTACATTTTTGGTAATAGCTTGTGACAAAATCAAAAGAAGGCCATCCCTCAAGCTTTCTAGACCCAATAACCCTGTGGTATGCGTAAATCTTTGAAGAGACCGAATCAATAAATGAAAGCTATCGTTATCCATCAGCATATAAATAAAGTTTTCGTACAAGGTGGAAATGTTACCATAGTTTGCCTCAATAAACAAGTTTGTGAATTCAACATCACTTTCCAACGTTGATGGGTTAGGATTGCTTGTAAGATTCTGTACAAAAGTGGAGATTCCTTCACCACATGAAAGCAAGATATTAAGCACAGTATATACCGGATATGTTGATGGAATTGAATGTGGAGGGTCCGATTTGTCCAAATGATCAAGGATCGATATTTTCATTGCTGACGTGGATTTGGAGAGATAAAGGTTTGCCGACGCTGTAGCATCACCATTACTGATCGATACATTGGGAATGGGCTTCACCATATCGTTCAATAGGTACGAGTTATGTTGTAAAAAGGTAATTAAAATAGAAAATAGTTCTTGGACAACATTCTTCTTTTTTTGATTGGAATCATAGTTCTTGAACATCGTTTCAATTGTGCCAAAATTTGTGAATAAGTTTTTGAACGATTCCAAAACCAAAATCTTTTCCCAATGGGTGTCACCTTCACCACCTGGTTCATTGTTCAAAAGAATATGGTTCAAGAATGAAAGAATTATTTCACCTTCAACGATCAAATTGGGTAATTGGGATTCTATCAAAACATTCATGATTCTCATCGTTCTTGTAACTAATGCAAACTGCTTCTGATTGGCATTGAGAATACGTAATAACGACGGTACAAGTTTTACTCTTAACAAGTATGCCAATTCCTGATGTTGTTGAAACGTCTCCTTGTGATTGGAGATGATATTTTCAATAATCTCCAACACAGAAATAGGTTTGATGATAATTGTTTCATTGAAAAGCTTTGGTTTCTCATTTTCGACCAAAAAGCACAAATCTTGGAAGATATCAAACCCTTCAGCAGAAAGTTTATCGACCATTATGATTTCAGAGTTGTCTATTTTGACGGATATTTCGCCAACTGGTGGTTTTGGTGAAATCTTGTCAAATACATTGCTGAATAACTGTTGCAATGTAGCAGATGCAGTGTTGATGACGACAGTGGACTTATTGTTGCTGGTTAAGCTGGAGCAAATTCCCAACAATTGAATCACTAATTGACCGTTGATGTCATCTTTATAGTACTGCATTAATGCAGGTAAGCATTGGAGTATACGCAATTGGATATCAATTGCTAAGTTGCTGGCCTCGCGTAATCCCTCCATTAAATCCGGAAGCAGGTTACTTGGAATAAGGTGAAAAGTGACAAGACGGTGCACTATAGGGACCGATATGGTCACTATTTTTGCATTTGCGGTCTTACAACTAGCTATCAACGGCTCAGCCAAACCTGGAAGGGCGATTTCTCGGATATTTGTTGTCAAAGAGTACGACTTCTTAAGTTCTGCTATGATTCTATCATAGTTCTGTCTGATCTCAGGAAACCGGCGCTTGCATTCTGTAGACAAGCCAATGAGGTCATTAACTAGATGTTGTACTGTGCTCATTCTTCAATGGCTGGCGTACACGGCGTTTTATGGCAAAAATTTGGGAGTGTCAATAGTCGGTACTTGTTACGTGTTGGTCGAAAATGTATCGTTTGATTACAACCTGTAAACCAGGTGCGTACCGCAAAATTTACAAGTTAGTTCGCAACCATTCTACAATTTTTTTTTCCGATTCCCACCCTTTAGATCTGTGCTATTATACATTAATAAAAGACATTTCGCAGATTCAACACCATGTATGGTAGAATCTATAGTAATATGGTTTGAGTTTCCACTCTTCCGCTTCATGTTGTTGGTGGATTTTGTATGATTCTGGATCAATGGAATTGAGGTTATTAGTGATGTCCATATCCGCCGCCTTGATGTAAAGAGACCATTTCCTGGTGTAGATCTTGTGACCAATAAACATGACAAGCACAATTGGAGCGGCCAAGTATGTTTGGAAAAAGTTCGTGGCACTCAAGTTTTCACCATCAATGGGGTAAAGTGCAACATAGAACTGGGCAATAAGAATTAGGACACACAATAACATTGATATATAAGCACCGTAATCACCTCCAAGTGCCTTGTATGGTGTCAGTTTTGTGATTCCCTGGACTTTGAACGCATAATTGACTCTGACTTGTGCCAACGAAATGGAGAACCAAATAAAAATGGTCGCGAGACCAGAGATAGCCAAGAGCCAATTAAACACCTCTTGCTGTTTTGATGAAGCACATACAAACCCAATTAATCCAATAGACAAACATGCCAAAATGGCGTAAATTGGTCTGCCTTTTCTGTCAACATATGTGAGAAATTTCGGTCCGTGGCCAACCTCAGCTAATGCAACCAATGGCTTGTAAGATGCAAAAACGCTGGCATTGGCGACAGAAAGCACCGCCAATAAAATAACAGCGTTGAATATGGAAGGTAATACCTTGATTCCTCCATTTTTGATGGCAATGACAAATGGGGAAGCTGCAGAATTTGAGTTTCCAAGTAATTTTGGATCGTTATATGGAACCAAGAAACAAATCAAGATAATGGAAAGCATGTAAAATACAGAGATTCTCCAGAAGACCTGCTTTATGGCATTGCTCAAAGCACGACGAGGATTCTTTGATTCGGCGGCCGCGATAGCAACCAATTCTGTACCAGCAAAACTGAATGCAGCATTGACTAAGGTATTACAAGTTCCATGGAATCCATTAGCAAAGGCTCCTGGATTATGCCAATGCTTGCCTCCAATATATCCTTGTTCCGGGCCACCACCAGCAATTAAAATGATGCAGAGAATGCAGAAGCCGACGATAGCGACGACTTTGATGACTGAAAACACAGACTCACTTATTCCGTAACCTCTAACACCAAAAATATTGATACAACAAATGACCACGAAGAAAATTCCAACACAGACTGCCGAGTTTATGCTGGTGTTCCAGAACTCAATGGTCAAGGCTGCTGACACTAACGAGAGCGGAATGGTGACAAGCCATTGCAAGCAATAGTTCCAGTTCATGGCAAACCCCCAAGACTCATCAAGAAATCTAGAGTTGTATATTAAGAAGTTACCACGGACAGGGTAGGCAGAAGACAATTCTCCCAATCCTTGTACAATGAAAAACACCAAACTAGCAACCAAGGAATAACCAATCACACAACCGGCAGGACCGGCAGTGGAAAGCGCTTGGGCACTGCTGATAAATAAACCACTGCCTATGCAACCACTGAAGGCAATGAGCTTAATTTGGTATTCTTTTAAGTTGTCTTCCGGCGTCTTGACAATTATTTCACCATTTTCCAAGTCTGTAGTTTGTATTGGAGGTTTGAACGAGTTGAAAAATCCTTTGACTCCCGAGTCTTCTTCCTTAGAAGATTCAGAACCTCCAGAATAACTCGTGATGGAGTATTCATCAGCTTTCTTGTTCAGCATTGACTGATTTTGCAACTGTGTAAATGTATATGGGTGCAAATACCTTCCCGACGTTAGTTGCCTTTAAGGAAAAAGAGATCTAAAGAATATATTAAAATGACATGACCGAACGATGAGTTCGTCCATTCCTGAACATTGGAATGGCATTTCAGGCATTGCATACGGCGTGTTGCAGCAATGCCGTTTGGATTTTTGAGTACAGGAATGAATCGGCCAAGTCAAAAGAAAGGTTGCATCACAAAAAAAAAAGAAATTCATTGACAGAAACAACGGTTTTGGCACAAGATCAAAGACGACAAGAACACTGTCCTTGCTCCAGAAAATAAACTAACAGTCGATTACCTATCTACCATTAAGTGACGATCGAATTACTTTTTCTGTATTTCCTGGTTCTTCATATTGGTTGCTTTCTTATTTCACCTGGGAAGGCGGTATTATATGTCACGACCGCAACCTCTCTTTTCAGTACAAGGTTTCCGTAAAGCCTTGTGAGAAGAGAAAAGAAAAAGAAATAAATACATACCAATTTTTGCACCCGAGTACGTATTCAAAAATAATATTATGCCAATATATTCGTAAGTAGATAATATTGTATCTATAAAATGGTGAAAACAAGCAATAAACCAACTAATAACCTATTTTTTTTCTTCTTTTATGTCTTTATAAATAACCTAAAGTATGGCACCTCCCAAACGGACAACCTGCCGTCTTAATTCCATATTTTCTTTCTTCAATTTCTTTTCATTCTCTTGTAAGTGAAGAATATATTCTGTAGCCTTTTCCAAGATCATGGACTTGTTAAGTCTGTTACAAGGAGCAACTGCTTCATCCTTCTCGTATTTACCTGGTTCCCCGGTTTCAAATGCAGGTGTTTCGTATGCTACCCACGGTATTATTTGTTGCAACCCGGCGATTTTGGCATTAATGTTAATTCTGTATTTCTTTTCAATCTTGTTGTGAGCCTGTTTCTGAGTGTTTGTCAATCTCTTTCTTGCTGGCCTTCTCTTTGTTAACTTAGGCAGCACAGGGGCTGTGGCAGATCTTGGTCTTTCAGAAAGAACCACCAGTGGCTCTTCCTTAAGGATATCCTTAGTTTCAAAGATTGATTCCAAGGTCTTTGGAGTGAGGGTTGCTGATTGTTGAAGGATATTTTCAAGCTTAGAGTTCAAAATGTTCAAGTCTGGTTCTTCGGCTTTTATAAATGGGGGACTGTTGTAGTCTGACGAGTTTTCCGAGCCAGTCATATCCTTGCTACTGAAAACGCTATCAAGATCCTTAAAACTACCAATACCACCATTGGTGATAGGTTTGCCAGCAATTCTATTCATTGGTTGTTCTTGAAAAAAGTAGTTGTTCAATTCTTCGTTGCTATTGACGGTAGTAAGGGGTGCGGAGGTCGTAAGCAATTCATTAACCCAATCCTGCTCTGCTGTAGGAGACATAGGAGCGGAGAAAGTAAAGTTCATGATAATAATAATGTCGTAGAGTATACAGACATAACGACTTGTTGATGTGGCAAGAATTGATGCACGTTTTATATTTTTTGCAATCGTATACTTTCGCAACTAAATCACCTTACAGGGATCAGCTCATTTTCCGAGGTCTCGGAAAAACATTTTTGTAGGTTAATGACGCAAAGTACTCTAGGTATGCATAATGCATAATGGTTCGGTCAAGTCCGTTTATTTAAGTTTGTTACTTTGGATCGTACGCTTTCCAGCATTATTTAAAAAAACTGGAACAGTCATACAAAGAAAAGGGGTCAGGCCCCTCCCTAGTCATAAATAGGGAAGTATCGCTATCCAACTAGGATAAGCTTTTCTAGACCGAAGGTGGGAGATTCATGAAAAAGTATGATTTTTTTAAAGATGGACAGATTTGTGGTTGAATTAGGAGAATAGAAAAAACTGTTCCGATTCAGTCCTTCGCTACCTGAAGTTTTTCCGGTTCCACCCAAAACATGCGGTCATTTTTAATAGAGTAAAAATTTCGAAACGGAATCCCTTTCGTAGTTTTACACAGACACGAGTTTTGCTACCTGTGTGCATACACTTTTTGCGCTTTTCCATTCTTGGGATTTTAGCAATGGAATGCAGTTGGCTTCGACAATTTCGTAGGTTGCATTTTGTTACCTGTATTTAGTCGCGTTTCATTCCATCTCAGGCCACTGAAAAATCTTCCTTGCATAACAAAACTAAGAGATGTCCGTAAGCCAGATAATCACCCCCGCTGTGGTAGAAGATGCCAAGTTCTGTGGTGTCTCCTTCGTGATGATGCTCATTCTCATCTTCCACTACGCATGGATCATGAAGCAAATGATCCTGGGACCAGTCGAAACTATTACTCTTATCTTGTACTTTGGCATATTTGGCTTGAACTGTGTGTTCCTTGGCTGGTTATTGTTAGTCAAGGTATCACCACGGATCTATGGCTTGGACAAACAAAAGGAGCAAGAGGCTGAGAAAAAGACACAATAGAATACCTTATAGTGTTGTATCTGTGAACCTGATTCTCCTTCAAAGGCAATACGCTGGGTTCCTTACAGGTTGTGGGGAAATTTCATAGTAGACAACGCCTAGGCAGACCTTTATGTACACCACAACACACAAATATAACCTAATTTCAAGAATATGTACGGCTCGTATATTACTTGATGTCTGGCCAGAGAAGACTCCAGGTATTGCCACCCACGTTTCTAGTTGTCGCTCGAGTTTATCTAGTAACTTAATCCGATAAAAATAAAAAAAATCTTATCTTCCTGGACAATACTAGCCCCTGTCATGTTACTTGGTTTCTAGGTATCGTAAGTGGGTTCGGCTAATCATAATCATTTTAAGTTGATTCGTATATTTTTATTCGATAAAAATAGAATCTAGAAACGTAATCTTTTAGATAACAAGAGCCCGTAAACGGCAAGAGTACCGATGGAAACCAAGTTGAGTAAAGATGAAATTCCATGGAATTGACCAAATTTCTTGTTGAGCTTCTTTAATTCCTCAGAATCCTCGCCTGTTTCAGTCTTGTCCAACTTATCAGCAATCAATTTGTTTCTTTGTTCCTTAATCTTTTTGGTTACTGGCAAAGCCCACCATAAGTTAAGTGCACCGCCAATGGTCGAGGCTGCGAACAAACCAAGCGTAAAAGGACATGCCTTTGCTGGAGAAGTCAATGCCAATACCAATGGCGAAATCACTTGGCCAAGGAAGTAGGTTGGGAAAACTTGGTTCTGCAAGTTGGAGAATTCTTCGCGTGGCAATTTTTTGAAGACAAGGGGAGACACAATAAACGAGTAGAAAGCAGAGCCTCCAAAGACCACAGAGTAGTACAAGAAATGGTATGGGACCCGAGTATTCAATCCAAGAGCAGAAATCATTGTGTCCTTTGTGTGTGCTATGTTATACGTTATACGTAAAGTTGTTGCAATTAGAATTACGGGTTGGAAATTTTTGGTTTATTTATATTTCGCATAATCACCCTATTAATTATTTGACTTTTATAATCTTTCGATAATCGTAAAAATAGTGGCCAAGGCATTTTGCTTAGTAGTCTCGTCGTAGTTCAAGATGTCCTGTTTGAGCATGCCAAGTCTACCCGAGACAGCACATGCAAAGTCACTCTGAAGTCCTAAACTAATGGTTTCATCCGTTTTCTGAGCCAGAGTCTGCACCTTGGAAGTCTGCTCATATTCTGCTGCAGCCACTTCTGCTCGCTTAACGATTGTTTCGGAGATACCGCACATTGCTGCGACATTCATACCAAACGATCCTGGTGCCGTTCCAGACTCAAGTTTGTACAAGAATGTAATGTTACGTGAATGGCTATCAATTAAGATACCCATCCGCAATGGCTTGATCTTAGGATGGTCCTTAAAAGCATTACCCAAGGTCCCATAATGGGTTGCGAAAAATCCAAGCGGTTGAACATGCGTAGCTAAATGGTACAACACCGACTCAGCAATGGCATATCCGTCACTACTTGAACCGCCTCTACCCAATTCGTCCAAGATAACGAGTGATTTCGAAGTTGCATTGCTCAAGATCTTCTTGGTCTCTGATAACTCAACAAAGAATGTAGACTTTCCTTGCATGATATTATCGTTGGCCCCAAGTCTCGTCATAATACGGTCAATTGGTGTAAGACGTGCCGAGCTTGCAGGAAGATAACAACCCAATTGGGCAAGTATTATCGCAAGCCCTGTGGTTCTCATCAATGTAGACTTACCAGCAGCATTTGCACCAGTTAAAAGACCAAAGTTTGCATCGTCTCCTCCCAACACAACATCGTTGGGGATAAAGTCCTTGCTTCCAACGAAGCATGGATGTCTCAATTCTTTCATCTCAAGTAGTCCCTGCTCTGACTCGACAAACTCAGGACGGCACGATGGATAACCAATTGTTTCAGAAGTACGGGTCAAAGCTAACAAGCAATCAATATTTGCCAATGTTCTGATTATTTGCATCCATGTTTCGTAATGGACATCAAACTTACCATACATTCTTGATCTCAATGTCTCGCATACCGTCTTGTGCAATTCCCTTTGTTCCATCAACTCTCTCACCAAAACCCGGACCTCTGGAGACCAATATCTCTTGACCTTGGAAGTAGATCCCATTTGTTGCCAATCATTTGGTACACTCTTTGTAAGTCTGTTTGGGAACTCGATCAAATAGATCTCTTTACCAGAATCACGGTACGCTATTTCGTGAGACTTAAAAGTTTTCTTGTAATCTTTCAAATGTTTTTCGAGCTGTTGTTCAATGCTTTTCATCTTACTCTGAGATTCGTCAAACTCTGCGTCGACACCTTCACTAGGTACGACGACATCGTTCTTGGCTTCCTCTCTGTCAAAGGCGTCATCCCATTCTTGAACCAACTGATCCAACTCGGAGGGGAAGCTCTTCATAAAAGTATATAACGAGCCTGATTCCTCGTTGGTAAAGTCATGCAATCTCCGTACAAAGGATGCGATACTCTCGAAGCTTTCAATGACTTTCAAAAAGTCCTTGAACTTCAATGTTTTGCTGTGGATACGAGCAAGTAGTCTCTCCAAGTCTGGCAATCCAGTTAAACTCTGTTCCAAGACGGTTCTCAATTCCAAACCTTCGTTCATTAAATAGTCCACTGAGTCATATCTCTTGTTAATATCACTGATGTTCATCAATGGGTGAAGCAACCAGTGCTTTAATGTTCTTTTGCCAAAAGCTGTTGTTGCTCTGTTCACAAGCTTGAAAAGAGTTCCCCTATCGCCTCCATCAAAGGAATTGTTCAATATTTCCAAATTATTAAGTGTGATACCATCAAGAATCATATTTGTCGATGTATTTTTAGAGATATCGTACTCCTTAATATTAGCCAAAGTCATGATGCTGGTATCAAGTTTCAACGACTTCAAGTAGAATAATAATCCGCCAAACGCATTAAATGCTACCTGATGGTTATCCTTGTACTTTGTCAAGAGTTCAGGGTATTTTGAAAAGTCGTCTAAGTTTTCAGCTTCGTAATATTTGGCCTTGATCAAGTTTTCTACCGTGATTTCGTAATCCCAGAATTCCGAGATTGGATTCAAGTTGTTCCAGATTTGGTCCTTGTTGTGGGCACTGTATTTCAAGATCTTGACCGCGGTGGAGCATAAGTTACCTTTTTCACACAAGATTTCTTTGGGCTTAACTTGAGTGATTAACGTGTCCAACTTTGTACATTCTGCATCGTCTGCAAGTTCGAGTAAGTTCAATTCGCCCGTGGCTGTGTCAGCAAATGCAATACCAAAAATCTTACTTCCGTCTTCCAACATGTCTTCCTTAATACTTAAACAATAGATGGCCATATCATCACTTATCATATCCAAGTCCGTCAATGTACCTCCTGTTAAAATACTGGAAAGTTCTCTCTTGATGATTTTCTCTTCCTTGGAGCCACCACCTCTCATTTCCTTTGCCAAAAGAGTCTCTTTCTGGTCAACCTTGGCAACCTTGTAGCCGTGACTGATAAATTCCTTTGCCCAGTAGCCAAATGACATCTCGGGAATACCAGCTAATTTCATGTTAGCCCTTCCACCTCCAGCAATTTTCAAATCGAACTGGGTGTTAGCAATAATGGCATCGTTCTCGTATAATTCGTAGAACTTCCCCTTCTTGAAGAAAACCACTGTGTTCCACATTTTAGACTTAATCTCCCAGTACTGCTTCTCAAAAGCTGTGAACTTGGACCAAGCCGATTGTGGGACGTATAAAGTACGTTGGTCATATTCGGGATCGTCTGGTGTTCTCTTCTCGGCATCACGGATATTAACCAACCATTGATATCTTTCCTCATTTTCTTTGGCAAAATTGCGTTTGGGAGGTGGAGAAGATTTAATTGGAGTAGACTTTGGTTTCAAAGGTGAAGATGATGCTATGTATGAGGAGGTAGATTTGAACTTGTTACCCAAAACACTACTTGATTTTGGAGTAGTTGCTTCTTTCTTGGGTGTATGTACTGATTTAGACGACTTCTTTTTTGTCTTAATAATATCTTCATCGTCATCATCTTCTTCTTCTTCTGGTTCTGGTTCATCTTCTGAAGCGTCGTCGTCAACTACGAAGTCGCTCATGTCATCTTCGTCGTCTTCATCTTCCTTTTTAGGTTTGAAGTCATCCTCGTCATCATCACTATCCACTACTTTTCTTCTTTTTTTGGCAGAGTGGGAGATTTCCTCATGTTCCTCATCAGATTCAGCATAGCTAACAGAGCTTACTGGTCTTCTTCTGTGGATTGGACTAGACGCAAGATTAGTGGTATTGTCCAATGGTTTTCTATCATTTGGAGTAATTTGTGGATCAGCCGGTTTCTCCTGTTTGGTTAATTCCTTCTTGATTGGAGTACCTTCTCCTTCAGAAGTCATTGGCGTGTCAGAAGTGTTTTCCTTATCGGAGAAATGTTCCTCTTTCTCTATTTTTGGCTTCAAGGGGGAAGAAGCCGGCTTGAAAAATGACATCAAAGATTGCTGCTTCTTTCCCGATGAGCCAGCGGGCTTCATTGTTTTGCTTTTAGGTGTCTTCATGCTTGGTTGAAAGAAAGAAGTTCCTACAAATGAAGAATTCTTGACGGGTGTCGCGATCTAATTTAATTAAGGGCGCGTCGCGTATGGTTTATATTTTGTGTAATGTTTGTTATTGCATCTCATTTTGCACCCAATCCATCAATTTTTACGATGGTGTAAAATTACTAACGAAAGCTGTGGAACCTTGTAAGGTTTCTTGGAGTTTGGTAACACCTCTTTTTGTTATTGTATTGCTAGTTCTAACTTTTATATTTTTTTTGAAGATTATTTCGTTTCTGTTGAAAAATTATCTGTTGAAACCACCAGTCCTATATACCAAGGTGTATTCAAATCAACAAAACTAAAAATAACTTTTCTAGGTAAGATAAATTTCACATAACTATTTCACACTTGATATCTGACTCAAGTTCTTTGTTGGGAAGGACAATTGAATTGTAGACAAAAACCTGGTTTCCAATCACAGTGTTACGCGAAAGAACAGCAATATTGTTGATAAGCATAAAGTGATCCGTAGCAACATTAGTAGAATTACTCGATGCATTCAATGAACCCTCAATGCGGCACCATTTTCCAATGGTAACATTGTCCAAAATAATGGCATTGGAAATGAAAGTATTGTCATCAATGGTAACGGTATCGCCAATAATGCAATTGACAAGACGTACTCCATTCCCAATCACAACATCCTTCCCAACGGTTACATTTGGACCAATCTGACTGCTGGTACTCTTGCTCAATCCACCACTCCTAATAGAAACAGGATTGACAAAATTATTGGACGTAACCTTATTGTTCTGGATGAAAAACTGGTTTCCCAAGATGGCCGATACTGGGGTTTTTAACTGTAACCATTCACTGTTCAGTTTAAAAACCTTAAAGTTTTTATCGATTGTAGGTAAGATCTTCAAGACGTCAAACTCAAGTGAAAGTCTAGAATTTGGTAAGCTCTCTAATTTGTCGATGTATGCCTTTCTCTTGCTATGCTTTGCCTTTTCAAGAAGTTGAAGAATGTTCTTATTGAACAAGTAAATACCACCGTTAATGGTAAAGTTGTATAGCTTGTCTGAATATTCAGCAAAGGATGTTGGCTTTTCAACATAGTGAATGATCAGATTGTTATCTTTGCGAGAAATAATTGTACCATGTTGTTGGTAGAGTGTATCCCACAGGTATGTCTTGACCGTAGACTTACTTTGATGCTTCATCAAAGTGTGAGGGTCAATGCCTACAATAATTGAAGACGGACCTTCTGCACGGGAATACTCAATCAATTCGAGAAATGGATACTCGCAAATGACGTCACCATTAATCATCAACAAGCCATCAGAGGGGTCATCATCAAAGATTTCGTCTCTAAAGTAATAAAGGCCACCACCACTTCCCAAAGAGGTAGGCTCAGATAAGTATTTAATTCTTAAACCCGGATACTGTGATTCTACCTGTATAATATATTCATCAAAGATGGTTGGATCCTTGAAGAAACCAATCATGAATACCTCAAACTCCACTAGACCCTTTAATTGGGTAACCAAATTGTCAATAATGCGCGAAAGAAGAGGCACCCCACCAAGCTGGAAAAGAACTTTGGGATTATCCATAGAAAGAGGCCTGAACCTAGTTCCAGTGGTTTCTCCACCTACCAATATAACTACCTTAAGTGCCATAGTTGGGGATAAATAAAATCGTGTGGTAATTTTTGTCAAGGATGCAAAGTCGGGGTAAAGTGGGGAGATTTTTGTTATGTAAGCACTTTTTGTAGTTTAGAAACTTATTTTTGCAACCAAGTTTTTCCTTTCTGAAACGCCTTCGTCTATCTGCTTCTTACTATCTATTTTTTCCTTTCTTGATTAATAAAGTACTTTACAATATCAATAGCAGCAACCGAATCTTCTCTACTGTCATGTTCTCCTGTTTGAATATTCCGACTGAGATAAGTGAATGCCAAATCCTTTAATCTGTATCTAAAAGTTGGAGATGTCTTATACTTCGGATAGAGAACAGCAGTGTCGATAATCCTGTCATGAATCAACCGCATGATATTCATATCGTTTTCCAACCCGTGTCCGATCAAAATCGTCTTAGTATTTATGAACTTAGCCATGTAATCCATTGCTTCATTGAATGTTAAGGCATCTTCCTTAATTTCAGAAATCCCAGAGTACTTCGTATTCAAATCTAAAACTTCTCCAAACGGCTTTGTAAGAATATCAAAGACGTCTCTTCCAGTGAAAAAGTCGATTGCTGTAATTCTTAGCAATTCAAACCCCTTCGTTGTATACCCCATCTCACAATCTATTCCATAAACGTTGGCCTCATATGGTGGGTTGTTGTTCATTTCCAGCACATATTGAAATGGTATGGAAGCATGCATTTCCTCTGCGTTACTCCAGTGAAACACATGGTGTTTCGATGCACAACACGTATCGGCGTCGACGCCAGCATCAACGCCACAACAGTCCCAAAATCTAGTTAACTTATCTTTTCTCCTGACTTTACCAGCATGGTAGTGACAATTTACAGGAGTCTTTTGCTGGTCAAGTTGAAACTCAGCCCCACATCTCTTACAATTTCTTTTTGGATCGGGAGTTACAACAGCGGGTTTTTCCATGATATAACCGTATTTGGCAAGTTTTTCCTTGGGAATCAAACGATCTTCCAACTCTATCATGAAATCTGCCTTTGAAAGTTCACGAGTTACCTTTCTAAACTTCTCCGGATGTGCAATTTGGTAAATCTTCTTTTTGATTGTCTGTCCGTAAGTTATGGAAGTCGTGGTGGATGCAACCTTCCATTCTTCTTCGGTAGCATCTAAAATAGGGGTCCTGGTATTGGGATTAATACGCTTCATGGTATCAACCAATATCTGAATATATTTCTTTCTCTCTGCGAGATTAGCTGGAGGACGTGGTGTTACCTCTGTTGGCATTATATACAAGGGATCTTTTGGAACTTCAATTCTATCTCCATTCAAAAACCGTTTCATATTTGTACGATAATTCACAAGGGTTTTACTGGCTTGTGCCACCGTAAGTTCGTCATCTATTGCTTGTGTTTCTGGTTTGTTCGATTCAATATCAAGATAATATTCAATAATATTTTGAATGTTAGCACTTCTCTCTTCAAGAGGAACTTCCAAGTGGTTGATAAATTTCGGAACAAGCCTATACTGCTCTTCTGCTTCTTCGTCATCATCTTCTTCATCATGGTTTTTAAAACTTTCACTTATTTTTACTGGTTGTTGTACCTTGTCAACTCGTTGTCTCTTGAGATCATTTTCCCTGGTACTTGTATCCGATGGTCTTTCCCTTTTCTGATGACTAAAAATACAATTGACAACATTGCATTCTTTCATTTTCCTTATCTCTGGACATTCGACGTTTTCAAATTCATTCTGGGCTAACTTAAACATGTCGCCATCAAGCTATGGTTATGGGGTTCTCACTAATTTTGCAGACGATATGTGAAAATTTTACCCGGACAAAGCTCGTTTCTTGTGTATAAATAGAGATCCAAAGTCCCCATTTGGTTTTCTTCTTTTCTCTGTCGACGTACTTCATAGGATCATTTCTATAGGTCACGTCCCTCTTTGACTCTTCTAAAGAGCCACTGAATCCAACTTGGTTGATGAGTGAGATACCCTTATACCCTCAAAGTGAGAAATATATTTAGCTTGTCTGCGATTCTTTGCAATCCGGTCATCTACATTATTTTTGCCTTGTACGATGGATATTTGAATTTATTTCATAGTCCATTAAAGGAGCGATGATCTTGACCCCTTTCTTTATGCTTTTTCGGAAGACCTAGGTTGGGGTGGGTATAGGTGGCTGTCTGACAAGTTACTTTACTATTTATAGTATAAGTGACTATAGTTAATCTGTTGATTCGTCGACCAAAATAATACAGGATATTATTGAAATTTTTATTACAAAGTTGTAGACCTAGTAGATATCTATTCGGTATTAAATAGCTTTTATGCTAATAATGTATTATTCTTCGATCTTCGATTGAGAATGGGTATAGTAGGTTGTTGTCTATCTATAAACAGGATTCACTTTTCTCAAACAACCTCATCTAGTCTAACAGGATAGTCATATAGCTTATAATAGTCGACAATTTGTCCATTTAAGTTATTCTCACCTTGAATTGGTAATAAAAAGACGTTTCTCCAGTTGAGTTCTCCTAGAACCCAGAAATCCAAAAGGTTTTGTTTGAACCCAAAATCACTAGGAATGTTGATACGCTCCAAGGCTTCATATCCAGCAGTAGATCTTCCAAACAAACCTGCAGTGGTGAGCTTCACAGTCATGATAAACTGGTCCAAACCGACAAGATTCATGAATGCTTTAAAATCACCACCATGGTTGTGTCTTCTCGAATTAGGTGCATCTGATGGGGGCTGAAGTGGTGGAGAACCTCCCAGGAAATCCAGTGGAACAGTTGACTGATTGAAACGGCTGCTTCTTTGGATCTTATTGTTCAAATTGCTGAATTCCCAAGTCGTTAATCCCTTAAAGATTTGAAACGTCTGGACAACACATAAGAAAAATATCCAAATATACTGGAACCAACACCAAACCATAAGATTAAAGTGGAAGTGGTGATTCCTTGACCCATAACAAAATTCGTCAGGTAAGAAGCAGGCTCCTTCTGCGTCCGATTCATAGCCATCTTCATTTTTCTCAAAGAACTTGATAGAAAGGAATGAGAAGAGAAGAATGGCAAGGTTTAATGCATATATGAATGTCATGAACAACTTGTGGTTCCGAACCCCAATCTCGTTGTATACCCACGGGCAGTGATGGTCGAATCTAGCAACAAGTTTTTTGCTTGGTCTCGAATACTTTGCCCTTACTGGTTTTCTTATGAACGAGTTGAAACAAAAGTGGTCGGTATCGAATTTACCCAACAGAATAAGCTCTTTGATCTGCAGCAATACCACACTCTTTTCAGATGGAACTGGAACATAACCCGGATTGATGAACATCGCTTTGAAGAATGACCAGACAAACGTAGCGATGATTACTGCCAAGACGATATTTAACAAGAACTGGCCACCAAATAATAAAGATGGCAAGAGATTGTAAAGCCAAACAATAATACACCAAAAAGCAGTACCAGAGAAAATACCAGCCAAAAGTGGAGACTTTGCCAATGGCTTATCTTCTATCAAGTATGTTGGAATGATCACTTTAATGAGGAAATAGATAGCACCATACCCCAATAAGGCCGAAAATAATAACTTGGGAATGATAAATCCCTTTGAAAATGATCCGATGGCAAATATTAATGGTAAAACAACGTAGGGAGTAAAAAAAGTCATCAATTTACCAAGCTTAGGTTCAATATTAACTGGTTTTTTCTTCCAGTTGATTTTGGGGTCTCTTCCGTCCTCCAACAAAACTTTGTTCCATGTGCTAACACAATTCATGTCTTTGGCAATATCAAATGAGTTTTTACCTTGGTCATTTTTTGCAAAAATGTCTGAGCCTGCTTCCAAAAGAGTTTTCAACACGGTTTTGTATCCCTTCATGTATGCCCAATGGATAGGGAGGAAAAGGGAATTGTCGACTCTTGAAACATCAGCACCAAACTTTAACAATGCATTAATTGAAAGAATGTCTCCCTGGTACGCAGCCCAGTGCAATGCTGTTCTGTTGGAACTGTCTGGTTCGTCCACGTACATCTTTTTCGTAGATGTGGTATCACAACAACTAAACAATAAGTAGATGACTAAGGTGATATTGGAGCTATGAACAGCCAAGTGCAAAGCATTGTAAGATTGCGAATCGCGAAGGTTTGGATCTGCTTCAGAATTCGAAAGTAAGTAGTCCGCGATATACACCAAACCATTACGACAGGCCCAGTGTAAGGGAGTTGCTTTTAATTCCCCGCCCATAAAGTTTGGATTTGCCTTCGAATATTCATTTTCTAACAAATATTTCACGATGCTAAGACGATTATTGATACAAGCCCAATGCAAACCAGTAATGTTGTCGCTAAAGGTGTCATTGGCTGCAACTTTTCCAGAAGAAATCAAATCCTTCACTACCACAATATTGGACTCTTGGCAGGCCAGCATGAACAGACTCAAATCAGGATTGAGTTGTTGCTCAGTAAGTTCCATCACCTCCAGTTTGTGACTGTTGAGATCATCTTGGTTGGTATTAATTACCGCGTCAGTAGATTTGATCGATAAATTGTCTGACACATCAATATCCTGTGCTTCGGTATCCTGTAAGGTCTCCTCTTGATTTGCTTTTAATTTGTCAAAATCTTTGCTGACATCTGTTGTCTCGTTTTCCTCTACCTCGACTTCCACATTCTCGGATAAACTTTCAGTGGATTCCTGTTCAGGTTGCTCATCGACTTCAGGGGATATTTCCTTGGAGGCTGGATTGTCCTTCTCGGGCTTAGATTGTGTATTCTTTTTCTTATTCTTCTTTGCCATCTCTTCCAGTACTATACTTGATGAGTAGGTCTGTAGACGAGGCTATGATTTGAAGTTCAACGAAATATATGCAGTATATTACTTGACATGTTTCCTGCACGTTGGTAACGGTTTCTGTAGCTTTATATAATTGACGTGGTAACGCGCTTGAGTAGGAGACTAAACATAACCCCGTATCGGATAATATCCTGGTTTTGCCATTCTGTTAGGATTTACTCAATTTATTCTTGTGTGAGATTGTTTCATAATTCAGTCTAAAAAAATTTACAATCTGATACCGATTCTTCTTCCGCAACAATAAATTCACAATGCAAAATATAGTAGAGTCTAAAATAATACTTCACTCTATTTGTGCTATGCTATTAATTCTCTTTCTTTATTTCTCGATCACTTCTTTTTGCCACTAAATTCAAGCTATGGATACTGCTTGAATCATCATTTCTTACTCGTTTCGGTGTAACATTAACATCAGTTTGTGCTGTGCTGGCTCCAGATGCTCCAATAGAGAAGAGACTCGTATTGCTACTGTTAGCTTCCCTGTGTCTCGTGGGGTCAGTAAAACTTCTAAACAGATCTCTGGCTGTTGTTGATTCAAGTAACCTGTCATCATCCTCGAGCTGTGACAATTGAATATCATCTGAGTTGTATTCTCCGTTGCTAATCAGTTCCAAGTGTTTCTCCAACAAGAGATAGTTACGGGAGCTGCTCTTGTACCCTATTTCTATTAAGTTCCCCACAATGGGTATAAATCCTAAGAGAAAATCAATCAAGATATTGAATATAAACAAGAGTTGCAAGTCAATAGGAAACCCGTTGTCCAATTGCCTAGCCAACAATAATAGTCCAAGTGACCAGTATACTGAAACCAAAGTTCCCACAACTGGAATAAAACCGACAATGTTTTTCCAGCCAAAATTGATTCCAAATAATTGAAACCACATGTCGTACCTCTGTGCTCTTTTCTTGAATAAGAGTAGCACCCGTTCATCATTTGTGGAGAGATTAGGAGGTATTTTTCTGGCAACCTTCACATACTTTGTACGACCTGTTCTTGTCTGGACAGGAGTCACTTCATAGTAAGGATCTTCAACTCCAAATCTATTAAGTTGGTTATCTTTTAGTATCCGTTTGAGTATGAACTTGGCAACGAACTGAGACATAATGCTTGTTACGAAGGATATAAAATTTTGCTTTGTCCAAAACTTGATTGCAAAATTGCTATGGGCAATTTTGTCATGTGCAGTGCTACACTTTTTGGCTCCTTCCTGCTACTTTGCGGCAAGGGTCCTACCGATATTTTTTGTCCTAAGGTTTAACCCAAAAAAATGTTTATTATATCTTCCCCAGGCTTTCCTCGGTCTCTCGCTCTTACATTCCCCTCATCCTCTTCCATATCTCAACCACATCAGCCATGATTCGAGAGGCATTGGGATCCATAGTGGAAAAGGTTCCATATGTGGAACATGTTTTCCCAAGACCAAGAACTCCAGAACCTATTGATTTAATTGACGAGGAAATAGAGTCATCACCTCGAGATCGAATTCACAACCAATTAATTCGTAATCGTATTCATCAGAGCAGTTCAAGAGAAACTTCGGAGGAATCAGATCGCGTAAAGCAATACTTGAATGATCAGGTTGTCAAGTTCGATGAGCTTATCAGCAATAACCTTGCTGGCTTCACAGAGGAGAAGCAGCTGCAGCCTAAAAGACATAACCAATTTGAATTCTTTCTTGATTCCTTGGACCAGGAATCTAGATATGAGTTATACAGTGCATTAAAACAAGAATTTGATACAGATGATGAGGATTTGGATCTGAAAACTGCATTGGATAAACTCCAGATGTTTCTTATCATATATGTCAAACTTGTCATCATGGGGTTGCGATTGGCATTTCCTTTCGCCAAGTATATTTACCACAAGTTTGTTAGTAACGAAATATTCTTGTTTAATCAGAAGAATATGAATATTGCCATTAATTCAACCTTGAAGGGAATGCAAAAACTAGAGAGAAAGGTTTCTAAAAGGGGAGAACCTCTTCAATCTATAGAGGCCGATGTTTCAGACCAATTCGATACCTGGTATCGTGATATTTCGCTGCAGAGCACTGAATTGTTGGATAATTCTTGGAAGGGTGCCGCATTAGAGTATATGTTCTCGAAATATCTTCACAGTGACAGTGCTATTGAAGAACGAGACTTGACTAATCCAAAATATGCCAAGTATTTCTCCTCGAAACGTCATGAAGCACAGGAAATGTCTCCTTCATCTTCTGAAGAAGAGGAGGAAGATAATATTACATTGTTGAGGGCTGTAGAACAGTTTGCAAGCGAAATGGAATGAGGCAGGACCTCAATTTAAAATAGGTTTCAACTGCAACTCCATAATCGAAGACAATTGATATTCTTCTTTGAGTTTCATTACTAAAGTAATTTTTTATACTTCAGATGTATACATGATGTTTAGATAACATTATTTGAAAGATAGTTTTCCAAAGAATGAACTACTACGATTAATAGTTTCAAATAAACTAGAACTTTGACCAAAAATTCAAATAATATAGAAAATATATCGAATCAATTTACTTTTATTCAATTGAGTAATATTCGTCTAATTTAGGTATATTATGATCAATGTATCAAGTGTTGTCACTACTTTGTATGCTCTAAAACCGTTGTTTAACATTGCTGGATTGGCAACATCTCGCTGAACAAGTGAAGTTCAGAACCTCAACGAGAAAGAACAATACATCAATTCCGCATGTGGAATTTCAGGACTCTCATAATTAGCCAACACCGTCTACCTCGTGTACTGCGCCTCCGCTCCTATTCTTGCTTATTTTGCCTGCAACCATGTGGTTAATGGAGGTTTTCCTGAAAGTAAGGATTTTCTATGCGTGGAAACTCTCCATTCTACCAAAAATCTCAAGCCGTAAAATGTCAATCAAAGGTGAAACAAGATTAACCAGACTTGTATTGCAATGTAGCTCCTTTACAAACTACCTCGAACTACAAACACCGCTTAGTTTAATCCCAAGGGTAAGAGGTGTCTTCTTTTTGTCCCGATTAAGAAGGTACCCGTATCTAACATTACCCGGCCAAAGTATACTTTGACCAATCAGAAGTGGTTAGCAATCTTGAATCCTGAAAATTTTGTAAAGAACACGAATCCTTTTCAGGAAAAAAACATACCCATACATGGATTAACAGTTGCGGTATGGATCCAAACATCCTCTTTAAATGGTTAGCGCATTATTTTTTAGTTTTTGTGTCATTCTTTATGTTCTCAGAATTTTTGTTTAAACAGAAGCGTTTTTTTCCCAAAAAACTTTTTTTTTTCCTCCCTTAACAGCACACAACTTTTTATTACCCATATATTATATTCGCCTTATACACCAACCATTTTACTGGGTCGTATAAGTGTATATATATATTTTACGGTATTATCTACAACCACCTACGAGAACTTCACACTCTCATAGGCACTCTCCAGTTTAATTTACAAGCGGTTGGTATTCATTTGAGTTCTCCATCCCTTAATTTGCTGATTTTCTTGAACCTCGTTTTCCGCACATTTTCTGACGCCTTGATTGGTTGAATTCAGAAATTTTTTGCCAGCACAACAAACAAAAAACGTTTGTGCACAAGAAAAGAATCCGGTACACGACCAGTTTTTTTTTTGCCAGGTACACACACCAAACAAGCACACAAAAAAAAATCTCTCATTATGGCTTTGTGTTCCCAAGCATTCAACTCTTCGACGAAACGCGGTTGCAACTACAGAAGCCCACCATCAAAGAAATTATGTTTCCGTCCTTCCACTTCTGATGTATCTCTTGCTCCGCAGAAGAAGTCTGTTTGCATTTACACTTCTTCTGAAGACGATAACGATTCTGACGACGAACAATCTTGCTACAACGCAAACCAAGCCCGTGCTAAGAGAAGAGCATCTTCGAGAATCTCTTTCTCATTGAACTCTAGCTTGACCAAGGCAGTTTCCCAATACAGCGATGACGACGAGGAAATTGATTCATTACACGGACAGCGCCGGGATTCCATTGCTGCAGCAGTAGCAGCCGCTGCGGCTGCTGCCAATGCTAACAGACACTCAGTGACTCCTCTGGTGAATCTCAACGGAGGTTATGTCAATTCAGATGACACCTCAAATGCTTTTGAAAACTTAGACTGTAAGTTATCATCTAGTCCTATTAGTCTTTGCACTAGACAGAATAGTTTCTTGAACATCTCTGATAGTTCCAAGGGTGGTGCAAGAAGCTCTGTGACATCCATCGATAAGACAGCTAGATCACGTTGCTTTGAGTATCTCGTTGGCGCCATTGACGAGGCATGGGCCAGATATTGCGATGCTGCAACTAATATCGAGGACGAAGTATATGGTTACAACACACCAGCTTCCGTTGCTACAGATGATGATGAAGATTACTTTGGAAACACGACTGATATTACAGACTACGAGTCGGATTTCGAACACAAACAAACCAAACAAAAACAAAGTCTGTTTCGTCCTAGATTGACGTCTTCTGCTTCGATGAATTCTTTCTCAAGCAATGAAGACCCATCTTCCTGCCAATTACTGGCATTGAAGGACCGTTTGACCAAAGCTAAGTACTATTTACAGGACTTGGTTGAGTCGGATGATATGAACGATGTTGGAGCCTTCTGGCAACGTTGGGATATGATTAAGTATGCCACGATTGAGTTGGTAGAAGACGATGACGATGATGAAGTTGTGGAGACGACGATTGAGGAGTTGGAATCGGGTCGTTTATTTGTACATTAACGGGTTAATCTACAAGCGACTTCGCTTATGATGATTGCTATTTTATTTCCGGTTGAATATTTGGGATTTTATAAATTGATTTAAAAGAAGCATGTGTATAGTTTAGGTGTATATTAGAAAAGAAAATGAATGGGAAGTTTCAAGAAACTGGAAAATGATTGTGAGTCTCACTGCCTATTCTCTGATAATTAATTGACACTCTGTTGTAACATTTTTCGCAAACGCGCGCGATAACTTTAAAACCACTTATCAACAACTCAATCTAATGAAGTTCCCAATCGTTTTAGCTACCTTGATCGGTGCTGCCTTAGCCAAGACCGAAGAATTGCAAATTGGTAAGTATGATTGTATTTTTTTAACCCTCTCATTATACTAACCTCGGGCGTTCTTAAGGAAATCCCCGATGCTGAATGTAAGATCAAATCCCAAGTTGGAGACCAAATCGACGTCCACTACGAAGGTACTTTAGAAGATGGAACTGTTTTTGACTCTTCCTTCAATAGAGGTAATCCAATTTCTTTTTACTTGGGTGCCGGCCAAGTTATTGCAGGCTGGGACCAAGGTTTAACCAGAATGTGTATTGGTGAAAAGAGAAAATTGACAATTCCTCCAAGCTTGGCATATGGAGAGCGTGGCATCGGTCCTATCCCAGGAGGAGCAACTTTGAGTATGTATTACTATTTTTCAAAAACATCCTGATGCAAAACGGGCATGAGCCCACAAAACGGGCATAGTCCCACAAAACTTTTCAAGACATTTTACTAACTTTTAGTTTTTGTTGCTGAATTAGTTGACATCAAGAGAGAAGGTGGTCCTGAAAAGGATGAATTGTAGTTGAACGTTACATTGCTTTCGAGTCTTAGATGGGGGCTCCTAAAATGGCCCCATCTGCACGCCGAAGTGCGAATCGTACTATAAAAAGGAAGGATCGCTTCCCCAGATCATTAGTTAGTTTTAGTGAATCTACAACTCAATAATGTCTCGCTTTTCCAAGCCTCTTCAGGATTTTGTTGCCTCTACTGCCGATTTCAAGGTAGTCTACAATACTAGCGGGAACCGTTTGACGTTGCCATCTACCAAACGAATCTATGTGCTAGACTCTTCTTTTAATCCGCCCCACATGGCCCATTACGCATTAATGAGAGAATCATTCAACCACAAGTATCCTGGTGAAGACGAAAACAACCGTGTGATTCTTCTCTTACTCTCCATAAACAATGCTGACAAAAATCCAGCCCTGATCTCTTCCATTGAACACAGAATAAATATGATGTACTTTATGGCAAATGACCTTTCCAAGACGTTCCCCCGTGCTCAGAACGTAAGCATTGGTCTCACCAAACATGCCCGGTTCGTGGACAAATCGTTTAGCATTCTTCATCATGTTCAGGAGATCAATCCTGCCATTAAACTCACATTCTTGGTAGGTTTCGATACTTTGATTCGTATCTTCAACCCGAAATACTACTTGCCAGACAAGTTAACCGCCTCTTTAGACGATTTTATGAAATCTACAGATCTTTTCTGTTTGACGAGAAATGATTCAGAGTTGTCCCATTCTAGACAATCTCAGTACGTTAAAGACATCGGGAGTGGTAAACACGAGCATATTCCTCAACACTGGTCGGACAATATTGTCATGCAAAACAACCAGGAAGAAATTGGAGATATCAGCTCATCCAACGTTCGTGCATCAATTCACAATACTACTCAATGGGAGAATCTTGTTCTTCCCGAGGTCAGAGATTACATTTTGAAGGAAAAGTTATATCAATAGATTTGTATTTAAAGGTTTAAAAAATGAAGAACAAGAGCAAGTAATATAGTCCAAGACACAACAAGGCTATATCCACTGCTGGTAATTGAATCATACTTAATGGTTGGTTCATCTTCGGTTGGTGTAGTAGCAGTAAACTTTTGGTTATTTCCATTGGTGCATTCAATCTTTCCTCCCCTGGTAACTGTTCTTATTTCGCTATTGGACCATGCATCGCAGTTAAAGTTAGCCAAACTATTGATAATTGCACTTCCCTTAACCAACTTCAATTGAGTCAAATTAACTTGCTTGATATTGCCTGCTACTTCAAGTGCTCCTCCAATAACACTAAGCTTAGGAAAAAAATCAACTTTTTCTACTTTGGTGTTATTGACAATCACCAACCCACCACCAATGTCATTAATACTCGGAAAATCGAGTTCTTCCACCTGTCTGTTATTGAGCATGATAAATGTTCCGCCAACACTCTTAAGTTTGGGAAGTTCCAAGTTGGTAAAGTAGTTATTTATCAAACTAACCGACGAACCTACTTTTTCCAACAGTCCAAGGTCTATGTCTTGGACTTCATGGATACTCATATTTTGAGCACTTTTTAAGTTAGGCAAACTAACAGATACTTCAGGAGCATTTCCGGCAATGTGCAATCTACCAGTAATCACATTTACGTCCGAATCGAAATTTTCGAGGAAACGATTGTTGTTGATATCCAAAGTGTCCAACTGTTCAGTTATAAATTCTGGAACCCGGGTCAACGAAGTATCTGATACGGTTATGCTTTCGACGTTTTTGATTCTGCCTTGGAATCTTACGTTACTCAAGATTGGTAACACTTCCCAGTTGAAATGTCTAACAGAAGAAAAGTTAGGGAAAGAAATATACGATAACGAGGTCAACATCTCAAGACTGAGCCTATCTGTAATTGACGCAAATAACGGTGCCTCCATTCTAATAATATCAGGGGAGTTTGTCACCTTGAAATCACCGATAACTGTTTCAAGATTGTGAAACAAAAGAATTGGCTGTTTGTACTCAGAAACGTGGATGTTTCCTTCAATAACTTTACAATGTTGAATAAGCTCAAGATCAGTGGACGATCTAATATCAAACGTATCGGCTTTGCAAGAAATAGTTTCATTGTCATTGTCGAAGTTTGGTGCAATATCATTGTCCTCAGGTTCAGTATCAGCGGCAAGTTCCAAGGGTTCCTCCATAGCAAGAAGAAGATATTTGCTTTCAAAAAAGTCTGTCATTAGTTATCTTATCTTACACATGTTTCCAATCACTACTTACCGTTAGCTAAATTTTTGGCGGCAACAGCAACTGCTGCCATCATAACAATTATTGGAATTTGCATCTTTTAAAAGAATAGATGTGATAAGTTTACAAATACAAAAGCGCTGATTTTTTCGCAGCAATTTATATTTTGCACCCAAATACTATTGAATATCATGATTACAGAAACTTACTTAGAATTAGTTTCGGAACCAGACTCAATGGAGATACGTTCAACGTATTGCTCATCAAGTTTAAGTTCCTCCTGGTAACGAATAGTGTCAGTTCTGGAAACATCACGGGTAAGTTTGTTAATTTCAGAGTGGTCAGGACACAATTCAGCACCTCTTCTTCCAATCAAGTACCATGGTAAGTTGAAGACTTCTTCCATACTTTCAAGAGATCTACCTGAGATTTCTGGAATAAAGAACCAAGACCAGAACAATGCCGATAAACAAACACCCACAAAGAAGTAGAATGCACCGTATTTATGTAATGCAATCATCATCTTTGGCATAGCCTTAGAGTTACCATATTGGTTGGCAAAGTGTAAGACCATAATAAGGGATTGACCAAACGATCTCAATCCCAATGGAAAAATTTCAGAACCCAACAAGTATTGTACCGAGTTGAACCCCATGGTCCATCCAACACCAGAGAGATAGATGGCGGCCATAGCCGCTCTTGAGGCAGCTTTTTCAGACGGAGTTAAGACGTATCCCTTGACTGTTGCATGAGGAACAATTTGCAAGAAAATGGCAAAGAACAAAATCGAGGCCATTTGAATGGTGATACCAAGGTACAAAGCCTTTCTACGACCCAAGAAGTCGATAATGAAGAAGGCTGAGAAGTATGCCGAGCAAAACTTGACTAGACCCAAGAAAACTGTCATTTTCATAACCTCGACACCTTTGATACCAGCATAAGAGAATAAATCTGTAGCATAGATAGTGATGGCGTTAGCACCTGACCATTGACCCAAAAGTTGAGACATAGCACCAATCATGAAGAATCTGTATCTAATAGATTTTACCATCACAATGTCTCTGAATTTTTGCCAGATGTTGTAGTTCATGTTAGCTTCCTTTTCACTGAGAACTTGCTCGTTGACATCGTTCATTTCACCAACGATATATGGATGATCTGCAGGCAAGCGTCTTAACTTGCACAAGTTTTTCAAGGCTCGGTCTTGCTTATTGACCTTCAATAACCATCTTGGACTCTCGACCGTGAAGAACGACCCGATCAAAACCAAGCCTGCCAAAACAATCTTCATGGAAGTTGGAATAATCCATTGAGTGTTAGAGCTTCCAGAAATGTGTTTAGCCGAACCGTAATTGGCAGCATAACTAGTAAAGATACCAAAGTACACTGCACCCGAGAAGAGACAACCAAACAAACCACGATAGGCTGGGGGTGATACTTCAGACATGAAAGTTGGACCAATAGTAGTAGTCTGACCGATTGCAAGACCTTCAATCAATCTACCAACGTACAATTGTCCAACTGTTCTCGATGTGATTTGAATAACTGCACCAATGATCCAGATGACACAGACTTCTTGCAAAGCTCTGACTCTTCCTAACTTGTCAACAGTATACATTGCCAACATCGACCCACCAACGGAACCTAGCTGGACCATAGCAGCGATATTAGATTTCAAGTCTGCAACTTCATTTGCGGACTTTTTAGAATCGTTCAAACCAAACAAGTCACGGAAGGATTTCTGATAGATGGCACCAGCAATACAGCCTTCATCATAGCCTCTTGCGGCACCCAAGATACCGAAAATGAACACTGTGAAATAAAGCGTCCAGTTATAGATTTCCTTTGGTGAGTGGTCATCTACGACTCTCCATCTATACTTCTTTGTTGGAATAGGTGTTGCCGAAACGGTAACGTGTTTTTCAGGCTTTTGGGACATGCTTTTAATATAGTGAAAAGGTGACAAGAAGAGAGAGACGGCTGGCTAGATATATATACAAAGACAGCGTGAAATGTAGGGGATGGACCCCGTTGAGAGTCCGGAGTATTTGGTTACATTCCCCCACAAAAGAAAAGGATTCTTTATCCCCACTTCTTCTAAAGTAAAATCCCGGTAACTATCCGTAGTATGAGGAAGGGGTCTTTAGAAGAGGCGGCTGCTTTTTAATAAAGTCTATTCATTAAACCGCCGATCATTTCGGCCAGTTACAGCCACATTGTTAAACAGATGCAGTCTCACCAAATCAAGTAGATCTTTGATAAGTATTTACAATACAACTTGGCAACGCTGTTGATGCCAAACCCTGTGCTTTGATTAAGTTACATCCTTGACACTGTTGACATCCCCGGAGCGCTAAGAAAAAACTCAAGGAACAGGAATTTGCAGCAACTCATTTTGAGACAAAATGTCTTGCGAAAAAGCTTGTCTCAAGGTGCCCCCGCAATCAAGCCCAGAAATAGTTAGAAATATGGGTTCGGAGCAAAAACCGACCAAATTCCGTTATGTTCAATGGATTTTTATTGGCTGTGCCAAGCCATACTGGGGATACATCGATCCAAACGGACGGAATGACAGGAGGAATGTGGAGAAAACTGATTTTACACTCTCGAGACTCCGTGGAGGAAGAGGGGTATTGTATGGAGATGTAGAAAATTCTCCTTTGAGGTACTGCTAGACTTTTTAATAGTCATAATAATAGTATTTATTTTATCGGAGCTACCAGTTTCTCCGGCAGGCTTAATTTAATCTACTGCTCATCTTGCTCATAGACAAACCCGTTCTGGGCTCTAACCTTGTCCAAGACCTTCATCATGGCAATACTTTCATCCCAGCTCATTACGCTAGACTGAGTCTCACCCTTAGCAATCCGTTCACCGACCTCAACCGCCTGGTACCAGAAACCTTCCCCGCCGTTAAGTTGCTCATAAAACTCTTTGGTTTCAACCTTGCCGGAGTTGTACTCAATAGTGTACTTACCTGGAGAAGGAGTGTCCTGGATACCATCAACAAGAACACGTCCTTCGGTACCTTCAATGATAACAATTCTTTGATCATTTGGAGTGTAGATCGAGGCCGTGGCAATCGCCTGTTGCTTGTGCTTATCGTCCTTGAACAACATCGTGGCAACAAAGTCGACCTCGTCTTCCTTCTTACCCGTGACACTGTTCATCAACAAGTCTGAAACAATACTCCATCGAGAGGGGTCAGTTTCTGGGTGCAAAAACAACCGAGCGTAAGTTGCCGGATAAATACCAATGTCCAATAACGCCCCACCGCCGAGCTTCTTGTTAACAGCTCTATTTTCTGGCGATAATTCACCACCTTCAAAACCATTGAAAGAGTAGTTGGCTCTCACACGCTTAACATCACCAATTACCTTATCTTTATGAATACGCTGCTGCAATTCGACAAATGCAGGGAAGAAACGCGACCACATTGCTTCCATAAAGAAGACTCCATGCTTCTTGGCAACGTCAACGATGCGCACCAATTCAACAGCATTGATGGTGACTGGCTTTTCACACAAGATGTGCTTTTTACCTTGCTCAATTGCTTTGATAACGATAGGAGCATGTAAGTTGTGAGGTAAACCAATGTAGAGCACATCGATCGACTTGTCGGCAATGATCTCGTCATACGTGTATGCCTTGGTGTCGTGCTTGGAAATTTCGTCTCCAACATGGTCAGCAATAAACCTCTGGGCCTTGTCCTTGTTGGAAGCACCAACACCAGCTAAAACGTGCTCCAACTTGCTAGGTCCAGCCGGATTGTTGTGAAGAATAAGGATGTCCTTGAGAAAACGCTTCGAGATGCCTCCGGCACCAACAATACCCCATCTGATCTGTGTCATTTTGCTATGGCTTTTTTTGAATGAAATAGAAGAGGCTAATGCGAAAAACTACAACTATTTATAGTTGAATCAGTAACTCGATTTGATCTATGGAAGGTAGTCCCTGAGGTTACATTTTGCGGGAGACAAAAAATGCAACGTCCCCAAATTTAAGTAATACTAGATCACGTGAATGAAGTTTATCATGTCTCCTTTTTTCAATACTGGACTGTAGTGTATCTGAAGAAGAAAACCGAAAACCAAGTCAATTTCCCGCGCGCGCTACGCCGGTTTGCACGCCTCTCCATCCATAATTTTTTTTTGAAGGTTTTTGCCACACACAGGAAATATCCATCTAATCTGTAAAAGTCACTAGTTGCATGTTAGTAACCGGTAAATTGTATCAAATCTCTCCCACGGCCTCAAAAAATCATCATTTATCTGGCAAGAGTGGTAACGATAAAATCAATCAATTCAAAGGCCCCAATTTACTATGGCTGTCGCAAAAAGTCTTCTTGTGGCCTCTATCTTGACGGTGGGTGGCTACATGCTCTTCAACAACTCTGGTGAGAGCTTCAACCCCGGCGAATTCTTGGAAACGTCGTCTCCTTACCTCTGGGCCAATTTGGGTATTGTATCGTGTATCGGCTTTTCAGTGGTAGGTGCTGCATGGGGGATCTTCATAACGGGTTCCTCTATTCTTGGTGCTGGTGTCAAGACTCCACGGATCACCACCAAGAACTTGATTTCGATTATCTTTTGTGAAGTCGTTGCAATCTACGGCTTAATTATGGCCATCGTCTTCTCGTCGAAATTGACCAGTGTGTCACAGATCGACACGTTATACACCAAAGAAAACTTGTACACCGGTTACTCCTTGTTCTGGGCCGGTTTGACGGTCGGTCTTGCCAACTTAATCTGTGGGGTTGCTGTGGGTATCACTGGTTCGACCGCTGCCATTTCAGATGCTGCTGACTCGTCGCTTTTCGTCAAAATCTTGGTCATTGAAATCTTTGGTTCCGTATTAGGTTTATTTGGCTTGATTGTCGGTTTGTTGATGGCTGGTAAGGCACAGGAATTCAAGTAAACTTCTCACCCTTCCGTCAATGCAACACTAAAAAAACACGATGAATAGCTCGCAACAACTCATATTTCTACTTCTCCTTCTTCCATATATCATTCAATAGACTTTATTTGATATAAAAACTAAAATCATTAATGCTTCTTCAGAAGATAGCTGTATACTTCTACTCTCTCTTTTCATCATCAACTAGCATCAACCTCTATATAGTCGGGATTCTTTCTGAGGATAACAATTCCTTCCAAAGAACTTGTCAAACTTATCCACTCTTCGTTCTCTAACTCTGCACGTTCTCCGTAGTTCAACAACACTGGCGTCGATTGTGTCACCCAACCGGTGATGGTCTTTGGCTTACCGGCCTGTCCAACAATATCGACAGCTTGACCAACACGAACATTGACCTTGACTGGGTTCAATTCCTCGTCAACCGTTATTAACATTCTAGGCTTGACAGCTGGAGTCAAGTAGTACAACAACTGGTGCGTAGTTTCGGAATTCGATTCGTTCAAAATGAATGCCTTAGGATCCAATAACGCCACCGAAATCGTCAACAACGAAGCAAGCGAAACCTTGGACAAGATACTTCTCTCAATGTTGAACGGAGTCAAGGTAAGAGTACCCTTACCCAAATGCAAGATACCTTGTGCAATTCTCACCATGAACAAAGTGTCAGGAGATTTGAGATAGTAAGAAGCCAATTGTCTCAATAATTGGGCCAATCTTGCATTGTTAGTACCAGCACCAACCAAACCCATCGAATAAATGGCATTCTGGGCAACTTCCAAGTCCGGGTCGTGGGAGAAACGAGACAACGTGTCAAACACCTTCATCTGAGGATTCGATGTCGAGACCAATCCCATGGCCAATGGAACGGCTCTCCGGATAAGAGAGTTACCGTAATGCATCAAGTGCGAGAAGTGACGCAACGACATGTCCTGGCCAATATCTTCACCCATGGCAATCAAGGCCAACCCCAACACAGCAATTCCTTGGTATAATTCGTCAGTTTCACTTTCCTTGTCGTCGTCGTCGTCGTCTTCCTCTTCAAGGAGTTTGCTCCTCTTGTCCTTCTTGTCATCGGCTTCAGCATTTTCCATTTCAACATCTTCGTCCTTGACTTCAGTCTTGACTTGCTGCTTTTCTTCAGCCTTGACTTGGTCTTCCTCGCTTTGGTTCAATTTCTTCTCTTCAGCAGCCACATACTTGGGCTTGGCTGTACACATCTGCAACAATGATTGGATCTGCAACACGTTACCAGTACCAGCGTAGGCACATATGTTGACCAATACCTTCAAGGTCTTGCTGATAGGATGTTCAATGGCATCAATAGTCTCGAGCACATCTTCCACCTGCTCGGTCTTGCCCATGAACAACAAACCCAAACCCAAAGACATGAATTTGATGTACTTGTTGGTCAATTGAGTAAAATCTCTTTCCAATAAGGTCTGTAAGATGGTGGAAGTGATATCACCGTGACAAGAACCAACAAAGACGTGACCCAAGGCCAAAGCAGCCAAGCACGACACTTCCAATGGCAAATCAACGTCAGAAACGAGCGGCAACAACAAGTTCAACACTTCTTCGTTGGACGAACCGGCAAATGCAATCCCCAAACCGTTGATGGCGGATGTCTGGAAAATCTTCTTGGGGTCGTTCACGTAATCCTGCAACAATGCCAACGCAGCATCGACATCGTCATGGACATTCGAAGAAACGATACCCGTACCCAACAAAGCACCGGCCTTGACTTCGTCTTCTGACGAGTAAGTGTACTTGTCCAAGTTCTGTAACCCTTCGTTGATATTCCATTGGTGAATGGATCCCAAGGAAGCCGTGGCGGAGATCATACCGTGACCCTTGGTTTTGTAGATCCAAGATTTGTTGTCTTCTTCCGTTTGAATCAACTTGTCCGAACCAAAACCCAAGTTAAGGAATGAGTTGACAAACGCCGCAGCCAAGTTCTGTCTAGCCGAGTCAATGGAATTCCAGAAGCCCAGACCATACTTGGGGTTGTCCAAGTGGGACTTGTAGATATCTTCAGGGACCTTAGGGTCCAACAAGTTCAATTCCTTGGTGAGGTACTGGAAGTATTCGTGGAGTTTGGTGTTTGAAATGGCGTCCTGAACGTCCTGGTTGTCGCCAGGGTATTTGAAGCTGTTGTATTGCTGGGACAAGATGAAACCCAACTGTTTGTGAACCAAGTGATCGCTGGTGGACTTGAAGACTTGTTCTATTAAGTTAGTGTCGTCCAACTTGATGGCGAGCGTCAACGCTCTGGTCAACTGGTTGTGGTTCAAGTAGATGGCGTATGCAGTGTGAAGGAATGACAAGTCGTCTGGAGGAGCCAACAAGGGCACACAGCTCACCATGTACAAGCAGACTCTGGCGAACGTGTTTTCGTCGACATACTGCGGCAACTTGTCGATCGACTCAATTTCCAACAACAAATCGACTGCATCGGCCTCAGCATTGTGTTCCAAGAAGAAGGGCACGATCTTGAGCGACAATTCGATCAATTTTTCGACCAGGTCGTCTTCCTGGCCCAAAGCTTCAGGATAAGCTTCCCCGATTTCAAGGGCCAAGTGGCGCATGTATTCATGACCCCAATCGGCAATCAGTTCGTCAAAAGATTCCAATCTGTAGCGTAAACTTTCTCTTTTGCCGTCGTCGGAATGTGTCATAGAGAGGACCGAGAGGATATCGGCGAACTTGACTTTGTTGGCGCTGGCGGGCCATTGAGTGTAAATGGCGGCTAAAGTAGCGTAGTGAGGTCTCAAGAACTTCAAGGGTTTTGGTACTGCGGTCATGGACGTGGTGGAGTCCTTGATGAAGGTCTTGAGTTGGGCCAAGTGGTCCTGGTGCTTTTCCAGTGAGTGTGATTCGCCCAAACGATCGACCAACAACTCCAATTCGTCCTTGAGATGTTGATCCTCTTCGGAGAGTTCTTCCACCTTCACGGCTGGTTTCTTTGCAACCGTTTCTGGTTCTTTTGTATCTTCTTTTGCTGGTGCCATGGTTGTGGTTAAAGAAATCGATGGCAAATTGTTGTTGAGTGCGTTGGAGTTGGAGACGGACACGACCAAGATTAGAAATAAGAAAAATATGGTGGAGAAAACAGAACCAAAAGGAACAAGAAAAGAGACGGAAAAAGAGGAACTTGAAGAGAAAAAGGAAGAAGAAGAAGAAGAAGAAGAAGAAGAAGAAGAAGAAGAAGAAGAAGAAGAAG